>VZSE01006459.1:17789-107313 GCA_013398275.1 Promerops cafer | reverse complement strand
CTCCAAGGAAGTATTTTCCCGAATCAGAAGGGGGAGGGGCCTCTTGAATTTGTTTTCTAGAGGAGCCCCTTTAGAGGTTTTCTCCCAAATTTGCTCTAAACCAGAACAGGCACAAAACTTAAGACTCTCTGTTAAATGAGAAAAATTGGAGGTAATTAGATTTTTATTGCTTTGAGCTTCCAGTGTGCTGTGGCCATGCAGAGACGGGGTGCCAGGTCAGAGTGTAGGGCAGTCGGTGTGTACAAGTGTTAGTGACTTGCTCCTGTCCTTTCTCACTGCCTCAACCTCAGTACCCAAGAGATGGGACTACAGGCACCTTCACAGGTGACTGTGTGGCATCCTGTGTTTGCTTTTGTCCTGTCATCACAAAATGCCAATTTAATAGGGAAAAAAAAAAGAAAAAAAGAAAAAGAAAAAAAAAAAGCCGTGGGTGGGCTGTACAAGGGGGCTGCAGAGGGTGTGTAACAACACCTCATCCCTTTTCTGAGTCAAAATTGTTCATAAAGCACCTGAACACCTACAGTGGATTCAGTGTGCATTAAAAGTCCCCTTTAAGTATGAGGTTTTCACTAAGAGGATGTTTTTGCAGCACTTGTGTGTGAAACAGCTTAAAAAAAAAAACCCAACAAAAAAAAAAGGCAAGTGATTAGAATTCATGTGTGACATCCTCTAATTTTTACAGTTACCAGCTCTTTAGAAACTCCCCAGGTACCCGGTGTGAGACTAAACACTCTCAGCTCACTGAAGCAGCATCGTTTTAAACAAAACGAGCAGCATGGAATTGGTTTGCTCCAAGTGCTGCTGCTGGAGGCTGTGGAGCCAAGTGCTGGGATGGTGGCAGGATGGATCATTCAGTGATTGTTAGTGGCCGTGGGCTGGGAGCAGTGAGTGCCTGCAGGGCAGTGCAGGCACCTCCTCTGGTCAGGGTCCTGTCCTGGAGAGGTGCAGTGGGGTTGGGGGGCTACAGAAGGTGTTTGCCCTCCTGGGAGCAGTCTGGAAGCTGTGCTGTGGTCACACGGAGGGCCAGCACAGCCGCTGATGCCCTGGCTGATTCTTGCTTTTCTGGCAGAGGAACAAAGGTCCCTTGTGTGCCCATATCCTGGCTCCAGTTTCCCTGTGTGTCATCGCTCTGGGCAGGAGCCTGGAGTCTGGCAAAAAATTCCCTCTTGAAAGTCTGCATTTCTGCTGCAGTCAACCTGACCCGAGCAGCACGTTTCACACTGTTCTGTGCTGGCACTGCCGAGGCCACACGTCCAGTGCTGGGGACAGCTCTGGGCCCCTCAGGACAGTAAGGACATGGAGGGGCTGGAGCGTGTCCAGGGCAGGGAACGGAGCTGGGGAAGGGGCTGGAGCCCCAGGAGGGGCTGAGGGAGCTGGGAAGGGGCTCAGCCTAGAGAAGAGGAGGCTCAGGGGGGCCCTTGTGGCTCTGCACAACTCCCTGACAGGAGGGGACAGCGGTGGGGGTCGGGCTCTGCTCCAGGGAACAGGGACAGGAGGAGAGGGAACGGCCTCAGGCTGGGCCAGGGGAGGCTCAGGTTGGACATCAGGAGGGATTTCCCCATGGAAAGGTGCTCAGGAACTGGAAGGGGCTGCCCAGGGAGGTCTTGGAGTGCCCATCCCTGGAGGTGCCCAAGGAAGGCCTGGATGTGGCACTGAGTGCTCTGGGCTGGGTGACACGGTGGGGATTGGGCACAGCTTGGGCTCGATGGTCTTGGGAGGGCTTTTCCAGCCTTAGAGAATCCATGATTCATGCTCTGACCCCTGTTCCTCTCTATGAATGTGACCCACTAGTTGTTGCCAGCTCCATGGAGGAAGTTTGGATGGTGACAGTGCATCACCAGCTTCCCCTTCCCAGCCTTTGGGAGCTTTAGCTGTGTTTTTAGTCAGATATTCCCCATCTTGTCTGCAGCTCCATTTTAATCCTTCCCAGCTCGACTTGTCAGTGTGGTCACCATGTTTTCACATGATGCTGGGCTGAATCTATCAGGAAAATCACTGCAGTGGATATATTTGTGTGACTTTTCTGTCTTTGGCCCTTGTCTCTTCCTTTTGTACCAGCTAGGTTCGTTCTGGGCACAAGACAGGAGTTGCTAGTCCAAGTAAGGTTTCTTAATGGTTTTGGGTTTGGTGAGGTTTTTTGTCTTGGTGGTTTTTGTTTTGGTTTGGTTTCGTTGCTGTTGTTTTGTGGTGGGTTTTTTGTGTTTTCTTTTGTTTTGTTTTGTTTTGTTTTTCTGTTGGTTATTTATTTATTTATGTATGCATTAATGTATGCATTTATTTATGTATTTAAATAAAACCCATGCATTATACTAAATAACATAGAGAATTGAACAGCACTGGGTGAGAGAGGCATGTGCTGTGGGCAGTGGAGCAGAAGCATGGGCCCTCCAAAGGCTGTCAAACATGTCTCAAAAGCAGGGAGCGCGTAGCAGAGGTGATCTTTGCTCAAATCATAAATCAAATACTGAAGGTATTGCCAACCCCTGCTGTGTGTTCTCCATGTGGCAGCTCTGGGTCTTGCTGTGGTAGGAACATTATCTCCCTGGTGTGGGCCTCTGAGCTGGTGGGCCACGTCAGGTAATGAACACAAAGGAGGTCCAGTGTTCAGCTCTTACCAGAGCTGAGCAGAGATCTCAGGTAGTAAAGGACTTGGAAAGCCTCCTGACAAGTGCATGGACTGGGTCAAGTGCCGTGGGCTTTATTCCCTGGTGCCTTCTTCTGGCTGATGCTTTCACAGATGCATCCCTGCAAAGCTGTTCCACGTGGCCAGGCAAAAATATCTTGGGTCCGTTTCAGATGAAACTGCTAAATCCGAATTGCAGAACATTGTGGTGTTCTGCCAGGAGCGTGGAAGGGCTCTGCAGACCTTACCTGACCCTTGCAATGTCAGTGGGAAGGCAATTGTCCTGGTGACCTGTTGGTTGGACTGGAGTTTCCTCCTTCCCAGCATGAGGATCTGCTCACAGTGTTTGTTGATAGTTCTTGCAGAAGAAATAAAATAAGAAATGCAGGAGTGACTTGATGGATGAGTTCAACTTCTGCACATCTTGTCTGAACTGCAGCTCACTGGGTACCAGATAACCCCTGGTGTCTGCAGCTCCAGCTGGGCTCAGCATCTCTTGTGTAACTCCTGAACTGTAAATTGTATGGAAATAGGGTGTCTCATCCCTTCAGCCCCACTGCCCACATGCTGCTTCTGTCACCAAGTGCTCAAACACTTGGACTGCAGACAGGTAACTCTGTTTAGCAGTGGCTTTCCATTTTTATTGGAAGTTAGTGCACTGCACTGTCAAAATCACTGCTCCCTGCAGCCACAGGGGAAATGTCTGTGTCCTGCAGAGAGGCAGGTGCCACTGGGGCTGCCTGAGGTGACCACGGCTCTCTTTTCTGCTGTGGGGGACAATGCTGGAGCTGGAAAAGAGCAGAAATTGCAGCAACAACCCTGCACACAAGCAAATAGCCTCAGGGAGGGGTATGGGCACGGTGGGGGATGTCCTTTCATAGCCCTTCAGATTTCAAGCTTTTACAGGAGGATTTAAAACCATACAAAGGGAGAGCAGATAGGAGTTAAAAGAGAGATTAACCCCCGACAGAGATGCAAGGGGAATCAGACTGGCACAGAAAATAAGGCTGAATCCTGTGTTATATTAAAGGCAGGGAAGGGTTTAGTCTCCAGGGGAATGAGGCTGGGTGGGGGCTTGCAGGGAGCTGTGGGGCTGAGCTGTGCAGCAGGGATCATCCCAAAAATAAAGCTCTGGTCTAAAAAGGGGACCAGAAGAAAAATAACTCAAGAGCCTTGAATTTAGGAAGTTGCAAAACTGAGGGTGTTCCCTTCTGCTTAGAGTTAAAAGTGGGATACGGATGAGGGGAGGAGGTTTTGCCAGATCTATCCCATGAATGTGCTGGTGCTGATGTAAGACCTCAGGGATTGCTTTTCTTCTCCTGGGGTGATATATATTAAAAAAAAAACCAACTGGGAGACACTCCAGGAAATGTTTTCCAAGAACTGGAGGAAGAAACCCTCTGGTCTTACTTGCTGTGGGAGAGAATAGAGATGCTCTGGGGAGACGAGGCCAAGTAATGAACTTTTTTTAAATGTAATTTTTTTTTTCTTGGTGGCAATTTAGAATAAAGACTGTGCTATTTTCTAGCAGATTTAATAATAAATGAGACATCCCTTATAGAAAAATCATAAATACTCATAAATGGGACAGAGCTGGCATGGGAAAGCTTAAGGTAGAGAAGGGCCAGTGCCTTACTGAGAGTAATGAGTGCGTGTGTGTGAAATATCACTGACCAGGAAGGGGGGATAATGGCCTACATCGAACATGTAACTACTGCTGTGATGCAGGAGAACTGTTGGCGCTCTGAGGGGAGACAGCTGTAATACTAAGTATCATTAAACATTCAAAACAGCATTTATGAGCAGCATAATTACATCAGAGCCCAAAAACTTGTGATTGGCCTTTCCCACCTCCTCATCACTGCTTGCCTCCCCACATCCTCAGTGAACTTCTGGAGGTCTCGGGATGGGGAACCCAGAGCATGGTTTCAGAAAATCCCTTTCTGGGGTTTTCCTAATGTTCATCAACTGTAATTAGTCAGATGGTAGTGCGGGAGTTTTCCAAGCAGCAGTAGCTTGGGATGGTGGTCAGTCAGAAGGACCTTCTTTCTGGGACTAGCATGAGGTGGAAGAACAGCTGACTTGTCCTCCTGGAGCTCCAGAGCCTATCTGTTGGCACAGCATCCCACGGTTCCTTCCTGTATGTGGTGCTTTTCGGGAGGACGCAGTCCCAAGCCTCCTCCCTCTGCAGTGCTCCAGCAGCTTGCAGGTGGCCTGGGCTGGAGCCAGGGATGCTCTGTGGTATGATCCCGGCACAGAAAAGAGCATCAGGGTGCCAGAGAGCTGAGAAACTGGCTGGGTGAGTGTTTTGCTCTCGTTGGGAACAACGCACAAAAGAATTGCTGACCTCGTTTCCGCGAGGCCGAGGAGCTTGTGTTCCTCCCCGACGGGGTGTGCAAAGCATCAGTGCTGTGAGAATGCCATGCAGACTGGAGACAGCTCAGCATTTCGCAGAAACTTGGAGCTCTGAGGATTTCCTGTGCTGTTGGAGGGGCGTTTCCAGCCGGCTGTGCGAAGAGTTTGGGGGAGAAGGGGGCCCTAAGGGGCCAGGGCCTGTGGGAGTCCCAGTGCTCCCGTGGGGAAAACACCTGGAGGGCTGGGGCTCCTCATGGGAGCGCTCTGACCTCTGCAGGTCTGCTCCGCAGGGTTTGGTCTTGGCGCTAGGAATGTGGGATTGAGGAGTGTTAAATCCTGTGGGACAGAGGGAGCAGCCCTGCCCCGCCGAGCTGGCGGTGACCGCTGCGCAGGAGAAGGTTAATGCTGCACCTTGCCTGGTCTCCAGGCGTCGTGCTGCTGGCTCGTGCTTGCGCCTTCCAGTCCAAACTGCTGCTTTTAGGCTTTTTCCCAGCAAATGAGACCTTAAAGGCCACATTTTCTCTCTGGCTCCTTGCTGAAACACAGAGGGATGTGAGCAGACGGGCTCCAAAGCTGCGCAGGGTGGATCCCGGGGAAAGCATCGCCCCCAGTGCATCTCAGAATCGTAGAATATGCTGTGCTGAAAGGGACCTGTCAGGATGATCAAGTTCAACTCAAGTCCAAGTCGGAATCCAACTCTTTCTTTGTGATCAGAATGTATTTTGAAGGTCTGATGTGGGTGTAGATTGTTGGTGAAAACAGTGTTATTGTCCCCCACTGGTATGTGCCAGTATATCAAAAGTTATCCCTATAAAAAAGAAATTATCTATGTTAAATATAGTTTTCTGTGTAAAAAAAGGAAGGACCAAACAAAGGTTGTATAGGGTAATCCATGCGGTTTGTGAAAGATACAGTGTAAAAAATGACACAAATGAATGTGTAGCTTGTGAAAATCTGTCCTTACAGTGCTGCTGGCTTCAGCAGCTGCAGCATAAAATGTGCGTTTGCAGCTGATATTTGAAAATGCTAACAGAAAACAAGTCCTTAAACATTCTTGTTCGACTGGATAAAAAGTATCTTCTTGGGTTTCTCTGGGGGAAAATTGTAGCTGCCCCTAAGTTGTGGTTTTCTGTTTGCCTTGAGTGACAATGCTAGGGATTCTAAAAGCCCCGATTAGATCCAACAGATAAAAGAAGCTGCTGCCACTCTCAACAGTGATGCTGCTCCAAATTTCAGTTATCCCACAGAAATGGGAACAACTCCTGGCTTCAGAGACCATTTCAGAGATGGCTTTTCTCTGTGTTACAACACGGCAGCACTCTGATTTTCACCTCCAGAGTGCAACTTCTGTTTGTTCATCTGAAAGCAGAGGACTGTCTGAGCTTTTCGTCATTGTCATTAGCACTTGAGGGATGCAATCCAGTGGTAATTAAATTATTCCATGTTTTGTATTTCTAGCAACACAGTGCAGTAGCTATGCTCATTCTTAGCCTTTGCAGCACTGTCAATGGGGAAATGCCTGGGGGCTTTTGTGGGTCTTCTCATTGTGGTCAGGCTCAATTCAAACTGCAGTACTTAAAGGATTTTTAATCTTCAGATTGCTTTATGAGCACTAATCCTCCAAGCAACCTGAAAGAAGTAGGTTAAATATGATTTCCATGGTGGAGAGACTTATTGACTCGTTCCATGACACAGAGAATTAGTGTCAGGTCTGGGAATAAAGCTGGAGTGACCCCTGACAATTATTCACAGGGTCTGGCTCTGCCTTCATTTATTCCAGATCCTTTTCCCTCTTGGAGAAGCTGTGTTTTTAGTGCAACCGGTTTTGCTCCTGCTGCAGAGACCAGGATAAAGTTGTGGAGTTAAGCTGCTTGTGCCAGTGGTGATTTTCTGAAGGGATGACTGTGAAAAGAAATCCTAGATGTTCCAGGTTCCTTCTCATGGGTTTGGATTATTGCTTTACAGAAAGCTGACTTTGGAAAAATTCCGACTGGTGATATACATCCGAAGAACATTTGGGGTATATTTGTCTTCAAATACAGTTTTCAAGCAGTGTTGCTGAAGGCTGAGGGTGTAAATATCTGCACTGAGGTGTCCCCTGTCTCTTCTGTCTCAGGCAGAGTGGTGGTGAGAACCATCTCTGGATTCAAACCCTTTCTGATTGCCGTGGCTCGACCATCCCCTTTTCTGAAGTGAGGATTTTCCAGGGACGTTCTGCCCTGGCTTAATTAGGTAAAGTGATGGGAACTGCACATGGAAACACTGAGCAGTGCCACAGCTCTGTTTGCTCTGATGCAGTGGAGAGCTGTGTCCAGCTGGGCAGCCTGGGGTGTGGATGCTTCTCCACACCTTTCCCAGGCTGTTTGGAGGCTCCTCTGAGGGCAGCAGTGTTCTCTGCGTTCCTGCAGGTGAAGGACTGACTGCTTAAACAGGCAGGGAAATATGTTCCCTTGATGTAAAGGCTGGTAATTAGCAGCCAGTGCTAATCAGCAAAGGAATCTAAAGTGCCTTTTCTCTTCATAGCCAACTGACTTTTGTTTGCCTTGGGCAGCACCTTTACATGTTGCCTTTCATAAGGTATCTATTAGACTTTTAGAGTAGATATAAGGAAGGAATTTTTACAGGTTGCCCAGAGCAGCTGTGGCTGCCTCATCCTTGGAAATGTCCAAGGCTGAGCTGGATGGGGCTTGGGGCAACCTGGGGCAGTGAAAGGTGTCCCTGTTCATGGCCTTTACTAGATGGACCTTTAAAGGTCCTTTCCCAGCCCTAGCATTTCTATGATTCCATTATATTTTTCATGTGTTGTAAAAGCACCAGTGACCCCCGCTTAGTTTTGCTGGGCTGGAGACCTCACCCATCTCTTACTGTGTGTGATCTTGAGGGGCACTGCTCTTAACATGGCAAATACCTGCAAAACGATGTGTTACCCACCCCCAAAGCACCTCTGGAGCTGCTGTTGCCTCTTGCATTAAAGAAACCTTTCTGGATCTTGTTTTGGTTGGACTTCTGCTTCTTGATGGTTTTGTTTGCCTCTCTGATGGGTGGGGGCTGTAGACCAGATTGTGGTGTTGGTTTTCCAGCCTGAGCACCATGTGAGCTGTGAGCCACAGGGAAAGGAGCCCTGATGCACTTTGTGGCAGCATAATAAGCTGTGGTGGCAGCCCTGAAGTGCACAGGAGCACCCCCAGCCCCAGGAGGAGATAGGGCAGCACTGCCATGCTGCAGCAGAGGCAGTATTCACCCATAAACACTTCATTTTATCCAGGTTCTTTTCAGTAATAATTTTCTCCCATGCTGGCACTGCCAAAATTGAATGTATTTTAAGCAGCCGTGTTGCACACTGTGCCTGCACAGTGGCCAAACATTTCAGTGTCTTTTATTCCACACTGAACACAAACACCTCCTGCCTGGCTTTAACCATTTATGCTGCCTGAGCATCCTGTGTGCTGCCAGCTGCTCCGTGGGGTTCATCGATCTTCCCCTGCTGCCACCAGCAGTTGGTTAACTTGTACACTGAAGAAGGGAAAGGCTCTGCAGCCTTTATTCCTGAAGGCTTTTATTCCTGAAGTTGGAAAATAAATGTCTGAACATGCAGTATCCACCAAAAAAACCCAGAAGAGAAACATTACTGCAAATGCAGGAGGTTGAGTGGCCTGCTAAGAGCAGCTTTCTTTTCATTTTACGTTATTGATACAATCCAGAAGTTTTTTGTGCCATGGAGAGCTCACCTGGCCTGTTTCGTACTGCAGCACATGAGCCATTAGGGCAAATTCTTGAGAAAATCTGGAAAAATGGAACCTGGCAGAGTGGCTGCAGTATCAGTAAATTGTGTTGGCCATAGCTTTGTCACTAGGCCCAGTGTGTTTTGGCAAATGTCTGTTTAAAAAGAGACAAGCCAGAGGGAGGCAGAAAGCACTCAGAATGCCACTTAAAGGCATTTTAGTGACGGGCTCTGAAGCCCAGGGGAACTGTGGGTCTGGGTAGGTCCTTAGCTGGGCACTCAGGTGGGTTGCTCTCTGCCTTCCCCAGCCTGGCCCACCTCAATAGCTGGTAATGGAGAAGTTATGAAAGAGGTAAAAACTGGTAACAAGAACTCATAATTGTGAATCTTAAATAGAAAAAAAATGGGTTACCAAATACTACCTTGCAGCAGTGCTGTCTGGATGCCAAGTAATGCATCTGTTGAGATTTTGGCCTCATTTAGCTGAAGACTCACTCCCAGACTGATGGAGCTTTCATCTTATGGCTTTAAGAGAAAAGTGGCAGGGAAATGTTATCTGAAGTGTGCCACTTGGGCCATACCTGTCATGCAGAGCAGGGTGGGAAACAATTATTCTGAAGTAACTTTGTGGCAAGTGTAGCTCTAAGCCGTGCCAGATTTGCATTTGCAGAGCTCCTTTTGCAGGGATTTTGGTTGTCACCTCTCCCTTCTGCTTCTCCCTCACCTCTGACCAAGGACAGCCTGTTCATCCACCCTTGCAGCCCATGCCAAAGCCTCTGTCTGCCCCTTTCTTGGCAGCTGGCAGGAATTTTGTCTCTTGGATCCTGCTGATGGCCAGTGGGATTTCACTGATGGAGCTCAGCAGGAGGTTGTCCACGAGCCACTGAACTGCAGATCCATTAAGGCTGGAAAAGGCCTCTACGATCAAGTCCAGCTGTCAGCCAGCACCACCAGCATGCTCACCCTAACCATGTCCTCAAGTGCCACATCCACGCTTTGTTCGAGCACTTCCAGGCATGGGGCCTCCATCGCTTCCCAGCAGCCTGTGCTGGGGCTTCACAGCCCCTTCCAGGAAGAAATTTTTCCAGATATCCAATCTAAGTCTTTCTTGGCACAGCTCCATTTCCTCTCCTCCTTTCACTTGTTCCCTGGAAGGAGAGACTGACAACCCACCTCGCTGAAGATGATCAAAGCATGGGGGAGGCTTCAATCAGAGTTCAGTCAGGGGTAAACCATGACAGCCATCAGCTGTCCCAGGAACTGCTGCTGTGGGTTCATCCAGCTCCCATCTGGGGCTGGTCCTGAGTTTCCCTTCCCCTCTGTGGAGCTGGCACTGTTTTTCCTCTGCTGGCTGCCCATGCCTGGTGGCTCGTGCTGCCAGGAGAGGTTTGTTGCACACCTGTGGGAGTCCAAAGGTGTGAGACTGGCACATTGGCAGCCCTGTGCCTGGATACTGCCAGCTGGCTGTGGGAGAGCCTCGGTGGCTTTGCCAAGGCCTGCTGAGGGCACAATGCTGTGACTTAGCAAGACCAGGCTGTCCCCACCCGGGATGAGTCACTGGGAACATGGGCTCTGGGATGTTGGCTGCCTGGCTGAGGGCGTGCTCCACTCACAGCCTGTGTTTCTGCATTGCTGCCTGATTGCTGGGGTGGTTGGAGGCTCCTCTTGCCTTCCTGTTGGTTGGTACCCAGGGGAACTCGCTGGCTAGGGGATGGATTAAAATACACTTTGTGAATTGGTGTCTGAAAAATAGAGCTGGAAATTATCTTGTCAGTTCGCTGCTGCTGCTGCAGGCGTCTCAAAGTCATGGTTTACACCAAAATGTTACACGTGATTTGGCTGAGGTTTTTTTCTCAAACCAATTACCTTGAGCCTAGAAGGAATTAAGATGTTTGTGCCTGACAGTGGAGGGAAGTAATGGTGTGGTGTGTCTTGCTGGAAGTGCAAAAGTGGTGTATGGCAATCATTTAGCCTCTGTCCTCATCTGGTATAAACTTGAACAGAGTATCTTAAATTGAAATGTGTTTTGATGGTGTTTCCTGATGTCAAGAGAACTGCAAGGTATAAATTTATTGTTGTACTTGTGTATGGGATTTTCTGTGCCTGCTTTCAGCTGTGATTCATGAAAGCCAGGGCAGAATCTGGGAAGCTTAAGTTGATCTTACTTAAAAATACCCTCAATTACGTCCTTACAGCTTACCCAAGAACTCGGGTATTTTGGGAGCTTATAGCAAATCCTGCAGTGAAAACTCTGCCCTTCCCAAAGTCTGCAGCCAAATTGCAGAGGCGCTGGGTTTGCTGTGTGCTGATGATGCCCCAGGGAATGAATCCCACTGCAGCAGAGGTGCTTGGCCCTGGAGCCAGCAAATATTTTCCTGGAGGGATGTAGTTCTGAAAATGAGGTCCTCTTACTGCCTCGGCCCTTTCTTTGCCTTGCAGCTCAATCATGTTAAACAGATTAATTACTGAGATGTGTCTGGTGGGTACCATGCAGGGAAGGACTGGCTATTTCATGGTGACTTGTGCAACGGCTTTTGTGTGAATGATTAATTTTGCAAGTGGAAAAAGGCATTTGGAAGAGTTTGTGCTCTGTGCAGGGCTCAAGAGCTGCATGAGATGGTGCACTCTCAGCTTCTCCATGCAGAGTCCCGTGCCCTGGAGGTATCAAGTGAAGTACCTCTGCACTTCAGATCAGTGACTTCACAGTGTCACAGGATTTAGGGATGAGTCCCTGGTGTGAGTCTGATGTCAGTATTGTTGTATTGTATTGTTGTTGATATTTGTATTGTTGTTGTCAATTTTAACCAGATGTTGGGAGTTGTGTGAAAATACTGATACTCGTATAATTGCATAGAGAATCAAGTGACTTCTTCTGTGTCCTGATTTTAGGATGCTTGATTTTACAACTTCAGTATTTTTAACGTGTTTTGAGTGTAGAGGAATCTTGTGTGTTTTAGAAGCAAGTTTCACGAGTTGGCTGTGTTTTAATGAGCAAAATCTCAAATGCTTGAGTGAAGGAGCTGGGGGGAGAATTAAATAAACAGTGTTAGGAGCTGACACTCAGCCAATGCCTGTTAATAGTTCTCCAGACAAATGTTCAGCAGCAGAGGCTGTGTGTTGAGGTGTGTAAGAAATGGTCTTCCCAGAGTCTCAGGATGGAGGAGGCAGCAGTGCTTCGTGCAGGGGCTCAGTTCCCACTCTCTCTGCAGGCCTCTGGGCATGTTCTGGAGATGTTCAGTGCCCTTCATGTTTTCTCTGGGAAGTACCACAGCTGTGTATTATTCACTGTTACTTTTGTAGTCCGGAAGAAATCCGGTGTCTGTAATGCAGGCGGCGACAGGGTGAGGGACCAGCGACACGGGAAGAGGGTGCGAACGGCTGACCAGAAAATGGATTCACTTAGAGAAGCTTATATTTTATTAACTCTGCTGCTCTGGCTCCCCAGGGATGAAAAGAACCAGTCCATCATCGTGAGCGGAGAGTCGGGGGCGGGCAAGACGGTCTCTGCCAAATACGCCATGCGCTTCTTCGCCACCGTCGGGGGCTCCGCCAGCGAGACCAACATCGAAGCCAAAGTCCTGGCCTCCAGCCCCATCATGGAGGTAAAAGCTGCTCCCTTTCCTTTGTCCTGCTTGCACTGATCACTCTGTCACTCCCTAAGTCACAGGTGTAGTGAGGACCCCCGGGGACTTGCGAGACAGGTGCTGATTTACAGCATAGCAGCATCCTGGAGCTGGACTGAAATGCAGAAATGCACCGACAGCCTCCATGTAGACCACCCCAATTGGAGCTGCATTTGATGGTCTTAAAGCTGAGCCTGAGTATCCCCAGCATATCTCCAGGAGCTGGGCTTTGATGGGGCACCAGAGTGGAGAGCCCAAGCAGTGCAGCTGGAACTGTTAGTATTTTATCATCTTCCTCCTTTGTCACTGCATGGTGCCCCCTAATCTCCTTCTTTTGTTGTACAAACATAGAATAGAAAAGAAAGGGATTAATCTATTTGAGATATTTAAATTATTTTTAATTTTTGTTAGTTTTCTGTTGCTATCAATCACGTTTCGGCCTCTTCCCCCAGGCAAAAGCAATGGGACAAAAGGACATGGTCTTAAGCTGTGCCAGGGGAGGTTTAGGCTGGACATCAGAAGGAATTTCTTCATGGAAAGGGGGGTCAGGCATTGGAAGGGGCTGCCCAGGGAGATGTTGGAATCCCCATCCGTGGAGGTGTCCAAGGACGGCCTGGATGTGGCACTCTGGGCTGGTGAAAAAGTGGGCATTGAGCACAGCTTGGACTTGATGAGCTGGAAGGGCTTTTCCAACCTAATTGATCTGTGATAGGGGAATAACGGGTCTCACTATAGGTAAAGCCCTGCTCTGAGGGAAAAGAATTCTTATAAATGCAAAAGAAAGGGGAAAAGCAGCTTTGTTTCCTTTCACTGAAGCCACATGCTGAAAATAAATGTCGGAGTGCCTAAATCCTGTTTTCCAGCCAGGTTTTGGAGTCATGAAGTACCTTCAGTTGATTTGGGCTTTTCCAAAGTCCTTGAAACACTTCAGACTCGTGTGACTTCCTCTTCAAGGCAGGAGCCAGCAGTGCTGCTTTAGTGAGTGTGGTGTTGTCCTGTGCTTAACCTTAGGCTTGGCTCAGCCTTTAGGGAGGCTTCCCATCACCATGCCTCGTGCCAAATTGTCTGATGGACAGAGAGGTGGTGGCTGATCTAGGGTGAGATGCAGCCTGACAGGCAGCACGTGTGCTCTGACACCCTGCTGCCCAATGGGGGTGAGCTGCAGTGTCCAAACCAGTGGTGCTGCAGGTGAGCAGTAAGAAAAGCCAGTAGGTGTGTGGCTGGTGGGGAAAACTGACTGGTTTTCTGCAGGTTTACTCCTGGTAAACCTGCTAGTTTACTCCTTTCCTCACCCACCTCTCCTGCCTCTGTGAAATGTAGCTGCAATACCAGGGGGCGCTTAAAACCATCCAAGAAAAAAATTCATAGTGCACACTATTCTTCTATATGACCCCAGAATTTTATTGCTCTAATTTCCCTGCCTGTGTTCGGTTCTGGCTGTAATTTCTGAGTGCTGAGGCCAGGCAACCTGCCTGTCTTTATTGGAAATTGATGAGAACATTGCCTATGCAGGAAAAAACATAAAAGAAAACTGCCTGGTTTGCAGAAAAACCCTGAGTTAAAGGGGCTTGTGGGGGAAGGAGACCCGTCCAGGGAAGCTGCTGGTGTTGACTCTGAACAAAGGTGGGGGCATCCTGTAAGGTGGAACATGAATGTTGAGGCTTTTGGGATGTAGATGATTTAATTACTGTACAAACACTCGTCGCTGTTTGTATACATTTTTCTTCTACAAAAACCCTGGAGACATCACTTTGCAGTCAAGAGTCCTCCCCAAAGTCACATTGTTCTTCTGCCTTCTGCATCTGGGAAGGGGTTTTCCTCAAATCCTCCTGTGACTGTTTATGTAACAATGATTGCAAATCGAAGTGTTTAAGAAAATTCAAAAATTCAATTAAAATTTAATGTTTAATTTTGTTGGTTTTATGCAGGCCATTGGAAATGCTAAAACAACAAGGAATGATAACAGCAGCCGCTTTGGGAAGTACATTCAGATTGGCTTTGATAAAAGATACCACATCATTGGTGCCAACATGAGGACCTATCTGCTGGAAAAATCTCGGGTTGTATTTCAGGTACGGAGTTGCGGGGCTTTTTCCTTTCTTTCTTTTGGGTGCTGTATTCCAGGAAATCAATAGCCTGTGTCTTTTCTATGGATAAGGAAAACAGAATAATTTAGGTTAAAAGTGACCTTTGAGACCATCAAATCCAACTGTCCCCCCAGCACTGCTGTACCCATCACAGAATCATCATCATGGAATGGTTTGGGGTGGAAGGGACCTTAAAGATCATCTCATTCCACCCTCTTCCATGGCAGAGGCACTATCCCAGGTTGCTCCAAGCCCTGTCCAGCCTGGCCTTGGACACTGCCAGGGATCCAGGGGCAGCCCCAGCTGCTCTGGGCACCCTGTGCCAGGGCCTGCCCACCCTCCCAGCTAGCAATTCTTCCCCAGACTGTGGGTTTGCAGCCCAGTGCTTGCTGCTTCATTTAGCCTGGTTGCTCCAGAGAGGGATAAGATGTGGAAGGTAATACAGAATTATTTACTTTCTTTGCCAGGTGGGCAGTGTGTGTTGGTCAGGCTGGGCACCTCCTTTCTCCCAGGTGGCAAGGAAAACGTCCTTGTGTCGGTGTCGCTGGCGGGGTCTCAGTGGTGGGAGGCAGGGGCTGGGACCAGGGTGGCCCTGGGCTCAGGGGGCACCAGTGTGAGGGTGGGAGCCCTGCTGTGACCTCTCTGTGCCTTTGCTAACTCGGTGTTTCCCCGCAGGCAGAGGACGAGCGCAACTACCACATCTTCTACCAGCTCTGTGCCTCCTCCAGCCTGCCAGAATTCAAGGACCTTGGACTCAGTAAGTGCTGGCACATCCCTGGGCACTGCTGGCTGCTGCCTGGGTCTGAGGGCAGCAGGAGAACGTGGTGGGGTCAGAAGTGCAGGTCACTGGGGAGGCCAGGGCAGTGGGAGGAAGGGAGGGAGATGAGATTGAAGGGCTTCTGCTGCTGGGGGGAGCACAGGTTTGCTCACCCCGGGGATGTGGCAACTTGGGTGAGCAGGGGGAGGCCCTGGCACAGGTTGCCCAGAGAAGCTGTGGCTGCCCCTGGATCCCTGGGAATGTCTGGGCCTGGGTTGCATGGGGCTTGAAGCAACCTGGGATAGTGGAAGGTGTTCCTTTAAGGTCCCTTCTAACCCAAGCCATTTTGTGATTCTGTGATTTCATAAAAATTGGTAGCAGAGCTGCACTGAAACTACATTTCTGTGGTATATGCCAGCTGATGCAGGGAGACCATGTGTTAATATTGTACCAACCTTGCATAAGGTGTGTATTTTAAATCAAATGTGAGTGTGGGCTGATCGGGCCAGTGTCTTGGCAGGATTGGTTGTGTGCTTTGAATTCATTATGTTCCTTTTTTTTTAATGGCTAACTCCCGGAGTGGGTTGGATTTTTCCCCCAGGATTTGCAGCAAAACCTTTGTAGAACACATGATTCAGAGGGTTTGCACTTGCAGCAGGTGATGCAGGGATGGATTTTTATTATTCTATCATGAATATTTGCTGTTGCTTGGAGAGAAAAGCAAGGTTTAAACCAGACTTTTAAGCCATTTTGAATAGTGAGCAAGGCAGGCTCTGATCCCACCATAGGGTCTTGCAGAAGTTGCCATCCACACACTACAGTGGAATGGCAGATGAAGAGAGGGGATTTCAGTTTACAGGTAATTCTGAGCTTGTCTTAATGACCTTCTGGGTCACTGCAGGCACACTGCCCACACAGAGCACATCATGTGGACCATTTTCAAGAGCTGACACCATACTTGTGTGCTTCATTTTTAAAAACATACCCTGGGTAACGATGATGTTTGCTGGCATCTTAAAATTCAGACACAAATTATTGCAGCTCCATCTGGGAGATGAGTTGACGTGTGAGAGCTCCAGCTGTGAAACCACTGCTCTCTTCTTGGGAACATGTGGATCGGGGGGAAATACCTGTCTTACTCATCACAGCTCTCTAAAAGCATTATCTGTGTTTGTGGTGACTGGCAGGAGCGGGGGCTGAGAGGCCTTTGCTGTCCTCGTGCATCACCCAGGACATGTTTGTGCAGTTGTGACTGTGGCTCTCAACTTCAGCATCTCAGGGATGATTGTGTAATGGCAACAGCTGGCAGTGCAGGAGGAGTGGGTGCCAGGGCCATTAGCCTGCAAGGAAGCCTCCTTGGGTAATTTCTAATAAAAATTTGGTGCCAGTGCCTGTCAGTCTCCAGCTGCTCTCTGCGGCACTTCGCATTTGTTGTGCCACAGCGGGCACCGGGTATTGGAAAAGCAGCAGTTCTTTGCTAAGGTGAAGCTGTGTGCCCGTGGTGTTTCCTGCCCCCTCACCTTGCCATAGCTGAAAAACACCTCCCCAGAGAGTTTTGCTGGCTGTCAGATGTGGGGCTGCTCAGGGGCTCTGTGGGGATGGGGATGTGGGTCCCTGAGCTGCTCCTGTCGGTGTGACACAGGCTCTGCCTTGGCCTGTGGGATTGCTGGTGCTAGGCAGTGGGCTGTGGGTGCAGAGGTGCACAATTCACTTGTTTTCCTTTCTTTTGAGTGATGTTTTTCATTTCCAGCTTTGCCTTGGATTTACTGGCCTGCTTGAAGATGACTAGTCAGAACTCAGATTTATTTCCTTGTGTGAGCTGTACTTACCTGTCAATCTTGTCTTCCCAAGGCTTATACAAAACAAGAGGTGTCTTGATGTGAAAATCCAGTTTTTATTTATTACTCATGGAGGAGGATGTATATTTTTCCATCAAAAAAACAGGAGCTATTGCTTCCCCTCTGGGTCTTGCACATACAAAGAATTGTTATTACTTCCTTTTATGTTGCAAGATGCTGGAAAACAAAAAGAGTCTCTAAACATACATGAGCCCAGCAGAGCAAACCAGTGTTGGCTTCAGTCAGAGTGATCCTAAAGGCTTAATTTTAAACTAGAAAGTAAATATTTGACTTTAAATGGTGATCTGCAATGCAAGTGCCTTTTGAAGTGTGATGTCTAGCTTAATGATGCAAGTGATGCAAGTGATACAGTGATGCAAGGCAGGATGTTTTATTTGTTTGCAATGAATCAAAGGGTTTGCGTGGTTGTTAAAATAATTACAGAGATCTTGAAATACACAGATCGGAGTAAATTATACCAGGGATGACTTGAGGCAGAAACAGATCCCAGTGTGAATGTTTAAAATTGAAAGCTGAGGTCCTGGTTCCATCAGCCACCACCAACCCTGGCTGCATCTCATGGGGTGATGTGCAGCAGCACCAAGCTGTGAGTGTGATGTGCTCCACCATGGGCTGGGTGAGCTCCTGTTGTGCTGGGGCACCAGGAGGGGCATTGTCTGCCTGACCCCAGTCAGCATTTTCTGCCCCTTGTTCCTGATGTTCCAGCAGTGAGTGGAATTGCCGAAATCTCTGGGTCGCAGGGCTTTGTATGCCAAAAAGAATTAAATGTTTTTCTTTACAGCCTGAAAGTACAGCTAATGCAGAAGCCTGTGGGAGGCCTGGGAAGGGAGGGGGAGCTTCTGGTGGCAGTTTGAGTCAAGGAAAGTGCAGATTGCAGTGATTTTAAAGGTTACCACTAGGCTGGTGTGGATCACAGTAGGCTTTTTCTCTATATTCATGATGCTTGGGAAATATGTTTGTGTGTATTAATGAGTGCATTTTGGCAAATGACTCCTACTCAATTCAAAACAGGCTGAAGCTGGTGCTGAGAACTGATTCTGGGTGGGGTGGGGAGGCTGTGCAGGGGCTGGGCTCCCCCTGCCCTTGCAGGGGAAAAGCTTTGGCTCTGCCAGGGCTCAGCCAGCAGCCTTGGGCACACATCTTACTGCTCTGTGGGGCCTTGTTTCAAGGAGGGGGGTTACATGTGCGGCTTTCTTAAGTGGACACAAATCCTGCAATCTCTTCTTGTTGTATTTGCATTGGAAATGCTTCTCAGCCTCCACTGTCATCCTGGAGTAACTTTGCTAAAGCACAGATGTTCAGGTGGTGTAATGCAGGCACTGCGAGCCATTCTCCATCCCCTTTGCTCCCAAGGATTAAGACTTTGTGTAGAAAAGGTGTTAAATTACCCAAATCAGTCATGGATATGTAAAACAGGATGAGGAATTACTGAAAGTAGTCACCTCAGTATTTGAAATGGTCTTCCCCCATGTGATGGAGCTGTTATTGGAGTCCCAAATACACTACAGCACTGCCCTGACTGAGCTTGCTGTGCACAGGGAAGAGGTTTCATCACTGCAGGAAGCAGCTGCAGCCATTTGCCAAGGTTCTGCTTCATCCATTCCTGAGCAAACTGGTTCAGAGGACACAGGTGCCCTTCAGGGGTGGGGTACAGGGAGCATCCCAGTGTGCATTTTGGGGGAGGACTGCTTGCTGATGTATTTCTCCTCTTTCTTCTCTCCTAGCATGTGCCGAAGACTTTTTCTACACTTCTCAGGGAGGTGACACGTCCATCGATGGCGTGGACGATGCTGATGACTTTGAGAAAACCAGGCATGCCTTCACCCTGCTTGGTAAGGGGTTGCTCTGCTTGAAGCCTGCCCAGCAGAAGTCTCACACAGTTGTTTTCAGTGTTCTGCCTGAATTACAACGTTCCTGTTGACCTAGTTGGCTTTACTTTGTTCTTTAGTAGGAGCTACAGAAGTGCTTCAAGCAGCTGTCTGTGAAGCAGCAGTGACATGGAGGAGGACGCAGAATTTAAGAGAAACTTAAACCATTCTGAAGTCAAAGCAGGGCTGCAGTATTGACTTGCTATTTTTTACCCTGTTTACAAGCAGGAAAAGAGCTATTACTCTGCAGTTCAGTCTGTGTTGGTGGTTGGGGATGATGTCACTTGTTGGATCACAGCGTTGTGCTGAGTAGCTGATTCCTGGAAATAATGAGCTGAGTACATCCCTGCTGTGCAGATTCCACATCTACAGGGCAGCTGCAGAAGCTGTGTATTTGTATTTATCTGAAACCACGTTTATAAGTCCAGGTCAGTCTCGGTGCCTCTTAGTTCCATTTCACAGGCTGGGAGAGGAGCTCATGATGTTCACAGTTGCCTGTGAAATCCCCTGACCAGCTGTGCCTGCAGTGAGTGTGGGGACTCACTGCAAGCTGTAGAGCTGCAATTGTTTCCCCCAATTTGTTTTAGGTGGGCCTCATCTCTTTCTCTTTGGGGTCTTGTGTTTACCCTCCTCTTGTTCAGCTTCCATTAACTACTGAAAAAATGTGATTCCTGGTTGCTCCAAACTTGCCCACAGGACTGTAATCCCCAGAGAACTCTCTCCCCATCCCCTTGGCATGTGTAGTCTCTCTTTGGTCCCCTTCTCTGGCTCCCCAAGCAGCTCCCCTGTCTCCTTGCTGGTCCCTGGGAAGCCCTGTGAGAGCATCTTCCTCTGGGGCCAGTCTGATGATGATTTTCTGTTCTTCATGTACTTCTGTCTCTGCTTTTCCTCATTTTCCTTCAGTGTTTCCCCAGCTCTGCTTCTGTTCAGGGCCTGGTGAAATTGCTACTACAGTTTCCAGTCTTGCCTTTTTGTGTGTAACAAGAAGTCAAATTTGTCTGCAAATCCCCAGTCCTAGCCAGGCTTAACTCCAGTTAGGAGTTCCAAGTAAGAGCAGAGCATTGCTCCGTTTAGTAACCTTGAAACATTTCTCACTGTGCTGATAACAGAAAAGTCCTGAGAGAGAGAGAGGGAAGCTCTGGATAATTCAGAAACCAGCAGGTGATGTCTCAGACCTTGGGTGGATAATTAGGATGCCAGCCCTGAGCACAAAAGGGACACAGAAACCCAGCTGGGATGTTAAAAAAATGCAAGATACGGCAAGAAGGTCATGTTCTGCTGCTGCTGAGCAAAGCTCCTGCTGGGAATGCCTGTAAATCCTGGGAATGCCTGTAAAGAAAAATAGATAAAGCAATATATAAATAAAATATATAAAGCAGTAACATCTTACACCCCCAGTAAAGACCCACAACACATAGCTCTTGTTGAGACACTGAGGACAGTAGGACAGAGCTCCCCATCACCTCCCTGGTGACTTGCTGCATCCAGCTGTGCCACCAGAGTGGAGGCGTTGTGCAAGGCTTTAATTTTCCCTTCTTTTTGTGGGACGTTGCCAATAAGTTGTAATTTCTGTGCTTTGGTTGTTAGCAGACTGTGATGACTGGCAAGCAGCTCCTTGTTCTGTGAAAGCCGCAGAGCCCCTGTAACTCTGATCCTGTTTGATCACTGTGGGACAGCATCCTTGGGTTTGTGTGTATTACACCCATCCGTGTTAAAATTGAGAGTTTACGGTGTATTTATTGGAAGAAGCCTCATGATTCTGAAAACCAATTGCCTCGGAAGGAAATCAAACACTGCAAGCACCTCCAAATAAAGTTAAAATGGTGATTCACTTTCCGTTGTGACAATCAGCTATCAATTGTTCCCGCAGGAGTGAAGGAGTCTCATCAGATGACCATTTTTAGGATAATTGCTTCCATTCTGCACCTGGGGAACTTGAAAATCCAAGGGGAACGAGACGGGGAAGTCTGCAGTGTATCGGTAGGTCACCCTCAGGAGTGGGCACGTGTGGGGAGCTTGGTGTGCTCAGGGGTCAGGACATGTTCATGTGCTGAGCTTCACAGCAGTGTCCTTTGGTAGAAAGCCCTTTTCCTTCTGGCTTTCTTGGCCTTTTTTAAAAACACATCAGGAGTTCCTAGTTGCTTTGTTTGTCCTGGGAAGTAATGCATTATCCCTCCTCTCTGGCCAGGCTGCAAGCAAGATTGCTCAAAAATTGCTTACATCCCTTACATCCCAGCCCAGCTTAACTCTTCCTGCTTCCTTAGAATGCCCAGTGCAGGGTCTTGGGGGCTTGTGACACTGATGGTGACACCAGTACAAGGTGTGATGCTTTACAACCACTTTTCTCTAGGCAAAGCCACGGAGCTGCTGCTTGTAACTTGGCCGAGGTAGCACTGCATAGTTAATTAGCAAAAATAAGTAACACTAAAGATGCCTTAGAGGTGGTTTTTCTGTTTCCGTGTTTGTTCAGAGGTGGGGAAAAGTAAAGCAATTATATGGACAATACTATCCTGTAAATTATTGTTTCATCCCAGGCTGGGTCGTTTGTTCCTAATTAAAGTATTAAAAGGGTTCTGCACACTCTTTAGTGTTACCCTTGAGATAATGTGGTGTTCAGTGAGTGAGATGCTGGGCGTAATTTACTTGATATTTGGCAGCATGGATATGTGAATGCTGCCTGCTTTGTTGAGTTCTGTTAATGAAGTTCATGTTGTTCAATTATCTTCAAATGTAATTGCAAGGTATTAAATCAATTCTGGTACAACCTTGACTCTGTGGTCAAAAAGGTATCGTAGCAATAAAACATCCTAGAATTCCTGTAAAATGCACTTTTTTTTCTGCATCCCCAGCCCCATCCAGCATTTCTAAGTACAGTACAGTACACTTACCTAACTGGAAACAATTTACTTCCTATAGATATGTATTATTACACAGAGGAAGGGAAAATTGTTTTCTCATTTTCCAAAAGGCAGTGCCTTCTATTTGACCATAACAGAGACTCAGAACTGCTTTGTCTTAATTTCAGAAGGGGAGGAAATACATCGCACTAAAGAAAATGAAGTTCATGTTTCATTTTATTAATTGTGCAAAGCCTAAGCCCTTCTGGTAATGCATGATTTATAACTTTGTTATTCAGGATGGAGTTACTTTGTAAAAGGCATGGTGTCCTGGCATACCCTAAGCTTTAGTCTGAGCCATAACCAGGGTTGCTCTGGGGGGGAGTGTAGCTGCAGCTCGAGGAGGAGGAGTGGGGTGGAGAATTGTTTTTCCTGTGGAAATCTTCTCTTTGTGAAAGCTGAGGGCTCAAGGATAACCAGAGCAGGGCCAAGCCTTGGTACCACTGAAGCAGCTGAGGAAGCTGTTTCCCCCTGGCTGGGTCTGAGACCGGGCCGGGCTGGTGGGAGTTTTCCCTGCTCTCATCACCTGAGAGTGTGGGCAGCTGCACGGTGTGAGGTACAAGCTGTGGTAACAGGGAAAAAGGAGCAGAATGACTTCCCTGGTGTAACTCAGCAGGGTTTATTAGCCCCGAGGGTCAGGGACCAGAAAAGCCCCGAGGGAGGGAAATCTGAGGGTTTTAAGGTCCAGGGGTAGGTGTGTGTGAGGGTCAGGTGTCCAGCAGTTTTCAGGCAAAAAGGACGATCAAGGGGAAGTTACAAATGCTCATTCATACAGAAATAACAAAGTATGAATACATTATCAGGGAACCTGTAGGTACACAAACCAGAAGGAACTTTTAGGAACAAAGGGAAAAAGTCAGAAAGCCACTCTTCCAAGGGGTGGGGGGAAACTACATATTAGTTTCCTTCCTGGGCACCCAGACTTGGTGCTCCTGGGATGCTACACCACCCAGAGCTCCGAGTGAGCTGTCCCACCCTGTCCATGAGGACTAGCACAGCTGGGTGGGTGTCACTGCTTTCCCATTCCTGTCCCCCACAGAGAGACACAGCTTTCCCTAGATAGTCACCAAAAGCTGCCATTCCTTGCGCAGATTTGTGAACTTGGGTGTTAAAACGCCGGTTTGGGGTGTCACCAACCTGCTGACTTTGCTTCTGGTCCCCCCCTCCCAGAGCGAGGACGAGCACCTGAGCAACTTCTGCAGCCTGCTGGGTGTGGAGCACAGCCAGATGCAGCACTGGCTCTGCCACCGCAAGCTCGTCACCACGGCCGAGACCTACGTGAAGAGCATGTCCCTGCACCAGGTGGTGAACGCCAGGAACGCCCTGGCCAAGCACATCTATGCCCAGCTCTTCAACTGGATCGTGCAGCACGTCAACAAGGCCCTGCACACCACTGTGAAGCAGCACTCCTTCATCGGCGTGCTCGACATCTATGGGTAGGCCCCTCCTCAGCTGTCCAGGCTGCTCAATGAGTCCTTTACAATTTGTCTTCCCCTTCTTGCAAAGCACACGCCGCTTTGGCCGGTGGCAGGTGATGGGAATAATAGAAAGGAACACAAAGAACTGTGTAGTTTGCAGTTTTGATCCTCCTTCAGAGTGCGCAGCCTTCAGCACAAAATGGTGCACGCGGGTCTGGGTTCTGGGATTTACCTCCCATGCCCTTCCCATCTGGAGTTTCTGTCTCTTGTGCTGTTTAAAACGACCTTAAAGATGAGCTGGGGTAAAGGTGCTGCTGTGGAGACCAAAGACTGCCTCATCTTGCTCTGGGGTTTGAGGACACTCCTTTGCTTGATCTGTGAAGCTGCTGCTGCAGGGCCCTGGTGCAGTGAGAGCTCTCAGAGCAGCTTGGGAACCTGTGCTGGGGATATAAGGTGCAAAAAGCTCTTGCAAGGCTTGCAGCCTGTGCCCTCAGGAGCAATGAACTGCTTTAAAATTGTTCTGGGTACCTGTTACTGCCAGGTTTGTGATTCTGGCACTTGAGTGGTGGTAGAAGAGGGATGTGAGAGTTGCCTGAGTTCATTTTAGCTGAAGTGCTGCAAAGAAGCAGAAGATGGAAGAGAAAGGAAGGGATTCTGTCAGTTGTGAGGTGGAAAAGGAAAGAGGTCTTGTGGGTTTGGGTTTTACCCTCCATTTTTTCAACACCCCTTTTTTTTTTCCATGTCTCTGGGCAGCAAGGGGAAGAGAGAAGTCCCAGGTGGCCCAGACAGGTCCATGCAAGGCCGGGTTGGATGGCACTGGGAGCAACTTGGGACAGTGGAAGGTGTCCCTGCATGTGGGGACTGGATGACCTTAAAAGGTCCCTTGCAACCCAAAACCATTCTGGGATTCTGTGGTTCCCAGTGGTCTCCTGTTCTCCCTTAACACATTAAGGTGCTGAATTGCTCCTGTTTTGGAGGGGAAGGTGGAATGCCCAAGTTGCAGCTGCTCCAGGAACCAGTCCCTAACCCAGGGCAGTTGCTGTGCTTGCTCAGTCCCAAATCCCATGTCCTCTGAAGGTCTGTCAGCTCTAGGAGAACCTCAGCTTCAGAATGAAATCCTGCCAAAGCAAGATCAGAACAAAAAAGCAGTGTGATTTTAGGGCTGTAACACCTACACAGCTGCTGGAACTGGGTCTTGTGTATAAACCCTTCCACGAGGTTTCTACAGCTACTGGTGTTTGGGATGTTGGTTTTGACATCTGGACAACCTCAGCAGCAGAAATGATGCCAGAAAGTGCTGGATCACCAGTGCAGCCCCACTGGTTGCTGATCTCCATCAATAACTGCTGTCATATGGCAAAGTTTGCAGGAACACTGCTATCAAGGATGATAACAATACAGTTCTCTTTGGTTTGGGATTTCAGTGGGATAGCTTGAGGTGATGAGGTTGCTTTTCCTTTTGCAAGTTTCTGGGCTCTCTTGGGAAGATCTTAAATATGGCACAGTCTGGCCCAAAGACTGTATGAGATAGAGAAGATGTTTCCCATCTCTGTCCCTACAAATGGAAATTTCTGTGGGCTGGAGCATGATTAATAAAGCTTTGAGATGGAGCCCTGTGGGTGATGGTGGCTCCATACAGAAAATTGGGTGCCTGAGTTAGAGGATCAGACTTTCAGAAATCTGAATGAAAGGAGACTTGAGGATAAGGCTCATGAAAGATTAAGCTGGGCTTGAAAAGCTGTTAGTGTGGAAGAAAAACCTCCTTCAGCCTCCGGTCCGTGCGTCACATCCAGTGCAAGGGCCAGCAGGTGCTTTCACAGCCCTGGTGACACCAGCAGGGTTTTTCCACAAGGACCTGCAGGTCTACTAAAGGGGCAGATTTGCAGGGGAAGGTGTCCATGTTCTTTGCTGAAATGCTGGTGGGAGTCTGGTGTCCTAAAATGATCATAAATCCCTTTTGTAAATGGGTATTGCTGTCTAAGTGCTGAGTAATTAACAATGCAGGGAATATGGGTGATGATAGCCTGACTCTGCTGAACTTTGAAGTGGTTTGGTTCTCCTAACTCATGTGTTTTTCGAGTTTTTAATGCATTTTTCTAACGACCAGATTTGTTTTTTTCCCCAAATAGATGTTGTTTTTTCCTTTCCTTTGGGGGAGGGATTGAGCTGGAAAGGCAGGAGCTTGCAGCCAGCTTTAGAGCACATCCTTGACATCCTCAGAGCTTCTGTCCCCGTGCTCCTGGGGGAGGACTGTCCCTGTGGGTGGGATTTCTAGGGACAGGATCCAAACTGAGGATGCAGAAGCCGTAGGGTTTTTCTTCCAACTTTCTAATGCTTGACTTTGCATCATTAATTCTATTAACACTGAGGTGAGAGGGCACAGCATTGGAAGCCTTTCTGTATTTGTTGAAATGGTGTTATTTGCTGTAGCACTAATACTGAAGTCAGTCAGAGGAGTGGATTCATGTGGCACTTCTGGACTTGGTGGGGATGGCTTTTTCCCCCTCTTGTTTGCCACGTGAAGTGTGAACACCCAGGCAACCAGCTGTGTGCTGGACTTATTCATGAACGTTAAATATTTTAATGCAAACCTTGGTGCTGCAGAGGACTTAGGAGAGACCAGCCACAGCAGAGTGGGGAGCAGCAGAAAACCAGAATAAAGCATTTGCCCCTTGAAAATCTACTTGCAAGAGCTGTCCCCAAGCTGGATGTGCCTTCCAGGGAGCCACAGTGATGGGCTGGAGTGGTGAATATACTTATTTTTTCCACCAAATTACAGTGCACTGAAATAAATGGAGACAAAACTGGCACTGTTTTGCTTTCCCCATCAGGATGTTGCCCTCAATGCAGTCACTCTGAGCAGGTAGGGCCTTCTGGCGTGCACACACGTAGGGCTGGCGACTAATCTGCTTTGCCAATTAGCAAATTGTGCTAGTAGAGTCCCTTAATTACCAACTTTGTGAGATGTCCCTTGGAGCTGGAATTGTATAGCAGCTCTGCCCCTGGCCGGCCCTCACTGGGAGGGTTCATAAATCACATCTGGTGTCTGGGGAGGAGAGAAGTTTCTACTCTGATTTCTTTTCCTCTTGTACTCCTGCCCTCGTTGCCTTTTCCCACCTAGCTCACTGTGCCTCCCCATCTGTGGTTTAATTAAATCTCTTCTTGCCCTATTGCTGTGATCATGAGCCTGCAGAAGCTGGTATTTCCAAAGAGTCCTGGGATGTCACATTCCTTGAGTTGCAAGAGCTGGAGGCACGGACTCGCTCAGCCACGCATCTGAGATGGAGCACAGTGGGAGCTCTCCAAGGACACATTCATCACTGAGGGCCAGGCCACGCCTTTAATGTAAACATTTGCTGTCCCAGGCACCAGATTCTGTTGCATTAAAGACTATAAAGCCCAGTTTCTGGGAAGGGGATGGATTAAGCATCCCCTGCTTGGCACAGGTGGCTCCAGCTGCAGGGGCAGTGCCGGGCTGGCAGAGAGAAAGCAGTCCCAGGTTTCCTCAAGGACTGTGGGGGTGATAAAAGCACAAAACCAGCTCATTTCTCCCATTCCCCTTTTTCTTTTGCCATTTGGCATTGCATTTCCCCAGGACACTGGCATTTTGTGTGGTGATGGCATTGTCACCTGAAAGTACCCAGGGAATAACTGCATCGCCTGGGTAACAGCAGGGTGGTCCTCAGGAAGTGGCAGAAGTATTGATTATTTTGAGTAAGAGAGGCTGGAAAGAAAGGGCTTCATTTATTCAGTGTTTAAAGACTGTTCTGCCAGCTCCTGCAGTGCCTATTACCCGAACAATTATTTAGTCACATATTTATCATTACAGCAGCTTACTCATTGAACACAGGAAGCCTTCCCGCTTCTCCCCTTGGTTTAATCCTTACAGTCATGTGTCAAAGACGTTTTTTTTCCCCTTCCCCCTTCCAACTGTGCCTTAAAAATAGAAATATAAAACACATAATTCCCAGTGGTAGCTCAAAATACCCTCTTTGGGTTTTAAGAACAAGCCTGGCTCCCTGAGCCTGTCCCTGGGTGTTGTGTGCTTTACCCTCAGGGGCTCTGCTGGCTCCCTGCTCCTTACCTGTAGTTGGTGTTACTAAAACTGCATATTTTTTCCTTTCTAATTGTGAATAAGAAGCTATTTTTGGGCCTGTTTTGGAGCTGATCTGTGGCAGGGTAGGATAATGTTCTGGTGTGGGGAGCTGTGGAAGTCCTGGTGAAGAGGTGGATCACTGAGTCCAGCACCAAGGTCCCTCTAAGGTTCCTCTAAGGAATGTGGAGTTGGAGCTGAAATCACCATTTTTTCCCTTCTTCCTTCCCGAAGTTGCTTACTCACGTATGCCTAATTTTTGTGCTAAGAGGGATGCAGTACAGAAGCGAAAATTACAAATTTAATACCTTCTTTTTTCTGCTCTATTAAATTCCATTAAAAATAGCATGCTGGGTCTTTTAAGACAGCAGCTACTGTTTCTTCATCACCTTTGCGGTGAATGTATTTGGAACTTAATATTTCATAATATTTTTCCCCAGGAGAGGCAGTTACATTTCTTGTCTCAGACAGAGCTGATGGGCAGGAAGCTGCAGTCATGCCAAATGTCTCATTCGTGTGTATCAGGAGGGACCTCTTGAATCCCTTGAGTTGTGCCAAGGAAAGACAGGTGTTTTGAGGAAAAAAGTGTAGATCTGGCATAGGAAGAGTGGAAGGGATGGTTGAGAAACTGGTGTTCCCCATGACACAGATGACACTGTTGCAGGAAAAATTAAAAAAAAAAAAAAAAAGGAAGATTTTGAGACAAAGCAACGCCTAATGCTGATTTATTCATTGCTTTGCAGGTTTGAAACTTTTGAAGTGAATAGCTTTGAACAGTTCTGTATCAACTATGCCAACGAAAAGCTCCAGCAGCAGTTCAACTCGGTAAGGTCAGCTTGGAAACATTCCATAAAACTGAGCAGAAAATGTAACTAGGCAGGATTGTTGTGTGTCTGGCTTCTGCTTAATGGCATTTACCTGCAGCCTGGACAGATCATGGGGATCCTTGGGATGCCTCTCTCCCAGACATTGCACTGCAGTGGTTCTAGATATTCCTATCAAGTTGGAAAGTGTTGCTTACTTGATGTATAAACTTGATCCTGAAAATGGATTTGCATGTGGTTTGTGCAAAGGCTCACATATTGCTCTGAATAAGTATGTAATTTGCCTTTTTCTTGGTGCTGTTTCAATCCTAAAACAAAACCTGAGTGGTCTCATGCTGCTTTCCAGTGTGAATTAAAGTAAGTTATGAGTGTGGAAACCTTCCCGTTAAGCATGGCTTAAACCTGTGAGGTGAAAACTCTGTATTAAATAACAGGATTGGAAACACTCCTCACTGTTCACTTTGACATGCCTCACAAAACCCAGAAATTTTCTTATTTTATTAGAAACAAGCAAACAAATTTACCTTCACTGGAAATGGAACCAGTGAGGAGTTGTCTTCTGCTTCGGTTGTAAGTAGGGAAAAAATTACTGTTAATTTCAGGATACAGGGGAAAACTTGTTAAATTTGAGCATTTAAGTACTGCAGATTAGTTTGGCCCTTTGAAACCATATCATATGCATGGACATGAACATTTGCAGTCTATCTAATGCATCAGATAGATCGCTGCTGCTAAAAATGAAAAGTAAATTATGGATTGTATTTGCAGTATTCATATCTTACTTGGTATGTCTAACTACCACTTCTGAAGCTTATAAATTCAAACTCCAAGACGACATGTTTGAAGAGATTTTAAAAAGCTATCTTTGAAGGGAAAAAAAAAGTGCACTTGAAAAATCATTTTTTAATATGCTTTAGAGTATCTCAGAAATAGCCAGAGACAATTTATCTGCCTGGGCAGAGGTCTGAGATACGTAAGCCATGCAAAGATTTTTTTTTATTATAGGTTCTTTTTCAAATAAGAATTTTCAACAGAAGTGTCTCTGAGTCAGTCAGATGCTGCTGCTGATATCCCTCCTGGGATGATGGGTGCTCTTTGTGAAGCCCTGCTCGCAGATGGGGACACGGGCTCTCAGCCCTGGCTGGGCTCCCAGCTTGTGAACCTGCTTCAGGTCACTGCTTTAATCAGCAGAGCAATAGAGCAGAGGAGGATTTTTGTCAGCCCAAGAGATATATGTGTCATTGCCACATCAGTAGATGGCTTCCACCTCTACGCAGTGACAGCTTCAGTCATTTTGTAGTGAAAGTCATTTCCAGCCTTATTCTTCCCTGCACTGTGGTGTCCCAGTGTAATGGTTTTATTTTCCTTGCCAGGAGCTGGGCTGTGCGAATGTGCAGGCTGTACCTGAGGGCACCTAGAGCCTCTGTGGCTTCTGGAGGTGCTCATGGAATGCTGAACTCCAGCAGGGACAAGGGGAAGGGGCTGTGCTCTGCTGCCTGGGGTCACACTCAGTGACTCTGCTTTCTCCCACTCCCAGCATGTGTTTAAGCTGGAACAAGAGGAGTACATGAAGGAGGGGATCCCTTGGACTCTCATAGACTTCTACGACAACCAGCCCTGCATAGACCTGATAGAGGCCAAGCTTGGGATCCTGGACCTGCTGGATGAAGAGTGCAAGGTAAAGAGGGCCTCCCACCTTTTCGCCAGCGTCTTTGTTTCTATAAAAGATCAAAGAATGGGCTTTAATCTGTGGTGTCATGCAGGTGGGTAAACATCTCCTTTCACGTGCGTTGCTGCTGTGCTCATGGCAAGAGTAGGCTTGAGTTGGCATTGCTTTGGTTTGGAACACTTGAGAGCCCCCTGGGCAGGTGTTTGCTCCAAACCCAGGTACCTGCACTCATCATGTGCAGCCAGTGCTCATGTGTCAGGCCTGGCTGTACTGAGGAATAGCCATTGCTTCAGACCTGATGTCTTTGACATTGCCAAGGAGCTGGAGCTCCTCTCAAGCCTTATTTTGTTTCAGGGGAAATCTGAGTCCTCTTGCAATAGCTCTTTAAGGTAAAACTCATCACATTTAGTGTGCGGACTGCAGGGAGTTGGAGAGCAGTTTGCTCTCTTTTGCCCTCTCTCTCTCATACTGGCCAAAGTGAAATCTTGTTTGAAATTTGAGAAGAAAAGCCAGAGTGGAAAACCTTAATGACAATCCAGAATAAAGGATTCTGGACTCTCGTTCACACATTATTCAGTCATGAATAATCAAATACACATAGGAACACGGAATGTCAGAGGGCAGGTTTCCTTGGGAAGCTGGGATGCCTGTTTTGAAGCTCTTTGGTGCTGGAGATGTCCTGTTGGAAGGGGATGGGGACTGCCTTCCTGCTGGGTGTGGCTGCCTTGAGGAGCCTCAGCCTGGTGTTGCTGTGGGGTTGTCCTCAGGAAGGGTTTCCACTGAGACTTGGATGTATTCTGTGCTAGGAAATGTCTTCCTGACTGTGGGAGGGCTCTGAGTGTTTTTGAACAACAGCAGGGAAGAGTGAGACAAAGTTTTGGGAGAGCTGAAGAAGGTAAGGGGCCCTCACCAGCAGAGCCAAGGTGATTAGAAGGACCCAAGGAATTCTTGTTGTGTCTGTTGGATCCATGAGTGCGGGACAGATCTGGTGGCTCAAGGACACAAGTGTCATATTGTATCAGAGGGAAAGGGTTGGGATCCCTTGCTCAGACTAGTCTCCCTGGACAGGGATGGAGCACCTGTCTTTGTCTGGAAGCGGGGTGACCTGTGAAAAGTTTGCTGTCCTCCAGGTACCAGGGCTGCCTTCCCAGGCACAACAGGGCTGTCCCAGCCTGCACATCCCACGAGCTCAGCCCTGGTCTGGGCTACAGACACTCTGGCTACATCTTTGGGGTGAGCCAGAGCCAGTGCTTTGCCCTTTTCAAGTCTGCTCTCAGGAAATCTCCTTAGAAATGAGAACAAATTAGACTTAATTTGATGTCCTTAAAAATAGTATTTCAGCCAGTGCTGGTTTGGAAAGGAGGTCAGATTATTTGCTTGATATTCAGCACCATTTAATCTGGTCTCTGTGCTGTTAAGCCAGTTAAATTTTGCAGGCTCAAACTGTTTCCTAGGTGCTGTGAGGACCATAATGGAAGTTTCCCTGGTGCTGGGAGTAACACCCTTGTCTCTGGAGCACCTGGCACTGGTTGCTGCTGGTGGCATTGCAGCTGCCATGTACCAGCAGTAAATCTACCTGGTACTACTTTTTTCATCCACGCTTATTTTTTGACCAAAAAACCAAACAAACCAAAAATACAAAAACCAACCAAACAAAAAAAATCGATTCCCTCCCCCTTCTCATCAAATGCCAATTATCTGGGTGTTTACCTGTCAGTGGGGGATGCTGTCATTAGTCACAGGCCCTTATTACCAGCCGTGTAATCGCCTCTTTTATTACAACCTGCAAGTGTTCTCCAGATTTATGAAAATTTCAGCAAAACCTGTCAACTGAAACAGCAGTTTATGGATGAAAACCTTCACCCCCACAGCAGTGTTTCACCTCCTGGGGTGGGACCACAATAAGGTTATTACATGCCACCTTGTTGGAACCTACAGCAGTGGATGGAAACACTCTGGGATGTGAAACAGCATCAGGGGAATATTTGGTACATAATGAAGCATTACTGCAAATGGGTTTGTCACTAATGTTCTTGCTTCACAGTATGGGGTTTTTTTTTTAATCCTTAATGTGTGGTTAGGGAGGAGGTGGCTGGGGACTTGCTGAAGCAGTGTAGGTCATAGGAGAGTCTTGTTGCTGTTTAGGGAAAAACTGACGTTTTTTCAAAGAATTGGCAGTGAAAGAGAGGGCTCTTGAGCTGAGATTGGAGTGTTAAGGACTAAACCTGTCTCCTGAAAGCTAATGAGAAAAGCCCTACTTCTTAAAGCAGACTTTAGGATATAGAATCGTGGAATTACAGAATCACAGAATGGTTTGGTCTGGACCTTAAAGATCATCCTGCTCCACTCCCTGCTCCACCCCTTCCACTATCCCAGGGTGCTGCAAGCCCAGTCCAGCTTGGCCTTGGACACTGCCAGGGCTGGGGGCAGCCACAGCTGCTCTGGGCACCCTGTGCCAGGGCCTCAGCACCTTAACAGGGGACAATTCCTTTCCAATACCCCATCTGTCCCTGCCCTCTGGCAGTGAGACCATTCCCCCTTGTCCTGTCACTCCATGTCTTTGTGAGAAATCCCTCTCCAGGAGGGAGATGTTTATGTTGGGTTTTTAAAAACAGCTTTGTAATCATAGGAGTTGGAAGCTGTTCTGGAATTATTAAGGTTGGAGGTGGCTTCTGGAGCTCATTTGGTCCTTTGTCCAGTTACATCCTTGGTCTGCCCAGGAACCCTTATAATCTCTTCTGGACTGTGACCTGTGTCCTCTGCTGAGGGACCCTGGAGTCCTTGAAGAGCCTTTCCCCTGTTTTCTGCACTGGAGTTTCACCTGCCTGGATCTGTAGCTTTTAGGACCTCGTGGTTTTGCTGTGATGCCAGAGGAACAGCGAGAGTTCATGTCCCCTGTTCAGAAAAGGGGATGAACCACAATGGTGGGACACTGATGTGCTGTAGCACAAACTGATGAGCCCCAAGAGGTGGGAAGGGGCAGAAAGGCACCCAGAACCTCCCCTCTGGTGAGCTGTGAAGGGTGGATGCAGCCAGCATGGGGCCAAGGGGGAAATAATCCGGGAAAGGAGTAGAGCCTGTCAGAAGAAATGAAGGATGGAGGCTGTCTTCTCTAAATACAGTTGTGGGAAGATTGCTTGGATATCTGGAGTAGGTTTAGGGTATGGTTGCAGTTGTGGAGTGAGTTCCTTTGGTGGAGGGGACAGCACACTTTGGAAGATTTTTAAATGCTTTGAATTCTGGGGAAACATGTGGAATGACTTGCACTCTGAAGAGGAGCAGCCAGCTGGGGTTGGTTTCTCAAGAGATTTAAGTTACCCTTAGAGGAAACAGAAAACCATCAGAAATGCAGTCAAGCCTCTGTCAAAGCTGGGTGAGCTGTCCTGCTTTTCAGGCTGAAACTGCATGCCATGTGGGCATGCTGCCTCTCTTCCAGACACTTCCCAAGTGCCTTGGACAATCCTCTCTGGCACAGGGTGGCATTTTTGGGGCTGTCCTGTGCAGGGCCAGGAGCTGGACATTGTTGGTCCTTGTGGGTCCCTTCCAGCTCAGGTTATTATGTGGTTCTGTGGTTCTGTTTGGGAGTACAGTCAGAGGTTACTGTGGATGCCCAGTTTTCTCCATAAGGTGTCCTGCTACCTCTGTTTCCTTGCTTGTGCCTTGGCATGGGAGTGAGAATGAAAAAAGTAATGAAAAAACAAGCATCCATTTCCATTAAGTGCAACCAAAAGGGTTCAGTCAAGAGTGGGCTGATTGGAAAGGCTCACACGTCAGTGTTGTCTAGGATTTGTGAGGGATCTTTCTCCTTGTGGAGCAGCCTGACCCTGAGGCTGCCAAAGGGGGATGTGTCTCACCAGACCCACCAACTCCCTCATGTTCTTGAACTCCTCTGTGGCTCCCTTCTGCTTTCCATGGCACGTCACCACTGTGTTATGCTGCTAATGTGCCAAATGCATTTTCTGATGCTGTTCAGAAGATGCTCTTTAACCTTTGCTGTGTCCTTCTGTCAAGTGCCAGGAACGCCGTGCTCCGCTCCTGGCCGACCGCTTTTCCACCCTGCTTGTCTCCCTGCATCACTGCAAACTTGGGGGTCTGAGCAAACGTGTTTTCCTTGTCTGCACTCGTTGTTTTTTTGGGCATCAGAAATTAGCACACGGCCTTCCTGTCCGGGGGGATTTCTGCTCCACGAGCAGATACACAGGGCTTGGACCCCTGGGCTTTCCTCTCGGGTGGGCCGCACGATCCGCGGGCAGAGCAGCCTCCCCTGCGTCACGCTGTCAGCTCTGATGACTTTAAAGTCAGGCTCATCACTTGCAGTGGAACGTGTTTCTGGAGTGCAGAAGCAGCCCACGCTCTTTTCAGCTTTAACTTACATTGGAGTGCTAAGGAGTAAAGAAACAAACTCTGAGTAATTCCTACAGTGTTTTCAGAGGCTTGACTTTTAGATCATTAGGTTTGAATCACAGAATCCCTGAAAGGTTTGGGTGGGAAGGAGCCTTGAAGCTCATCCAGTCCCACCCCCTGCCATGGGCAGGGACACCTTCCACTATCCCAGGTTGCTCCAAGCCCCCTCCAGCCTGGCCTGGGACACTTCCAGGCATGGAGCAGCCACAGCTTCTCTGGGCACCTTGTGCCAGACCCTCACAGGGAGTAATTTCTTCCTAATATTGAATCTAAATCTACCGTCCTTCACCTTAAGCCATTGACCTTTGTTTCTTCTACCCATTTAATTGTCCTTCTGTTGGAGGTGGTGGTGGGGGGAATCTCAGCCTTTAGTCCAGGTGGTACCAAGCATCTCCTCACCTGGCTGGTGGGCTCTTGGCGGGTCCTTGGTCCTGAAATGCAGAATGGATCCTGTGGGGCTGGCCCTGGCCACAGTGGGTGTGATTGCAGGAGCTCCTGGCAGCACTGGGGACAGTGAATCCAGAGCGGAGGGGACCCTGCCTGTGACAGAGGGGCACAGGCAGTGACCCTGTGCAATTCCTGGTATCAGCTTTATCCTGTTTAAAGATTCCGTACAAAACTTGCAAGGCAGTCACTTTTCCTCTTCCTCATCCCCTAAAAAAAAGATGAGATAGCCTCTAAATAACTTTCTCAGTTGCTCTAAAGGCCTCAAACTGCCAAGGTAAGACCAAAAGCTGTTATAATAGTACAGATAATGGCCTTGTTAGTTTTTATCTTTGGAACTTGGTCCCTATCAGGTGCTTCCCAGGCAGCTAAAAATACCTGGGCTGCAGGACGGTGAGCAGGCTATGGCAAACCCTTTTTCTGGGAGGCAGGAACGATGCCTTTGAAGTTCAGCTCCAAGATAAGCAGGTTTTCCAGCAAAGTGGATGCCCTGGGAGAGAGCCTGGTGCAGGATAAATCTGGCTCAAGGTGGCTGCAGTGCTCTTGCTCTGCACCTGTGGTTTAGTCCTGCACAGGAGACACCCAGTCATACCTCCAGAAAGGATGGTTTTGCATGCAAATATTAAATATAACCCATGAAAAGAAACACATCTACATTTATATAACCCATAGTTTAAACATGCGAGTCTTACCATGCGTAAATAAAATATGTATATAATTGCATAGCTAAGTGCCTTTCAATATTTATATATAGCCTGTGTTATTTCTGTGTGTATCCATAATAGGCTACACTTAAAAATTGTAAAACAGAAATAAATGTGGGAGGGCATGGCTTGCGTGAGTGGCTGCTGCATTTAATTCACCCTCATTACAGGGATTGGCAGGAGATGCTTATTCCTGTGTCCAGAACCCTTCTGGTGTGTTTTGGTTAGCTGTGGTGAAATCAAAGGCTGTTTCAGAGCAGCATGAAGAAATATTCCTCACCTGTCTCATGTTTTCCATCTTCCTGTTCTCTGTCCCTATTTCCTCTGTCATTTTTCATTTAAAGGCCTACATAAAGTCCTGATGGATGATCAAGAGCTCTCTCTGTTGCTGCACAGTTGTTCTGTGGTTTCTAGGCTGTGTCCCATCTAAGTTTAAATATTGACTGAGACTTGTTTTCTGAATCATCTCTTTTTCTAACCTAAATATCCAGTTATCAATTTTTTTTTGGTTAAAAAAATATCTGTGTGTGCTGTGCTTAGCTATGGGTCATGGGATGGGGGTGAACCCCATCAGTGGTGGCTGTCAGACCCCAAGAGGAACAATTCCACTGTTTTATAAACCAGAACTTCATGTGTGTGGTCTCATGTTGCAGTTTCTGGAAACTATTCCGTCACCTAAAACAGCATTAAAAAGTAATGTCGGTGCCTGAGTAGTTAATGTATCTTAAGTGTTAAAATACTTTGTTAATATTTCTGTTTTAATTAGTGGGGGTTGTGTTGTTGTTTGTGGGGGTTTAGTGTGTATGTGTGTGTGTGTGTGTTTGTATCTGGGGTTTTGTTTAATTTTGGGGGTTTTGTTTGGTTCTGGGTTTGTTTCAGTTGGGACTTCTTGTTTGTTTTTTCGGGGGGGGAGATTTTGGGGTTTTTGTTGTTTTGTTTTGTTTGTTTTGGTGGCTATTTTGTTTTTTTGTTTGTTGTTTTTTGTTAATTTTTGTTTTATTTCATGGTTTGAGGGTGTTTTTTGTTTTGTTTTGGTCGGTTGGTTGGTTGGTTTCGTTCGTTTGTTTCGCCTTTTCTCTTGCAAGAGCCGTTGGGGCTGCTGGAGCAGAGCCAAGATTTGGGTGTTTCCTGCTGGAAACACAGTTTCGGTGTGTTTGTCACCAAAGCAGGTGAACGCAGAGCACCCCCCGGCCCTGGCACTGTCCCCTCTGTCCCCTGCAGGTGCCCAAGGGCACGGACCAGAACTGGGCGCAGAAGCTGTACGACCGCCACGCCGCCAGCCAGCACTTCCAGAAACCTCGCATGTCCAACACCTCCTTCATCGTCCTGCACTTCGCCGACAAGGTACCCACACGGGGAGCTCCCAGCAGGGACAGGAAAGCCTCCTGCAGGAAAATAAACCAGGAAAATAAACCCCCTGGATAGCTTTCCTTCTCCCGCTGCTCCTTGGTGCCTGGCGGGTGGCGATCGTGGCTCAGGTGCTCAAATCTGGATCAGCCCCGAGGGCTTCAGCCTCCCAGCTGTGGCTCTGAGCTGTGAGTTGTCATGGCTCCTCGAGGACAGAAAAATCCTCTTTCCCAAAGGTGCGCTGAAATGGGTTTCTGTAAGGGCAGCTTGGCAGAAAATGTGTTGGAAAAAGGAATTGTGTTTGGAGAGCAGGAGCTGCGAGTGTCAGCAAGGCACAGGGCAGGGAGGAGGTGAGGGGTGATCCCAGGCAGATCCCACCTTTTTGAGGCAGAAGATACCAGCTGTGGCAGTAAACTAAACCAAATCCCAGTGCCTGGTGCTTGGGGGTCTTGTCTGATGTGACAGGTGTTACTCACAGCAAACAGGAATCTCAAAAGCTTGAAGTTACCCCAAACATACATTTGTTAGGAAAAAATTAAAAAGATCAACCCAGGATGTGTGATGTCCTGCAGGTGCTTCTCCTAACCATGTTTGCCCAGGATGCCAGAGGCACTCACCATGGCAAAGGCTGGTACCTTTCCTTAGGCAGCTGGTTTTGCATATGGATCCTTCATAAACAATATTTCTTAGGAAGTTATGCTTTTTCTTTTAAATATGAAAAAAGAGAAATGTTCTCTTATTGTCTCTAAATTATTTTTAAAATTTTTTTGGTTTTTAAAAAATTCCTTTGCGTTTCAACCCTCTGCAATTTCAAAAGCCAAGAGACCTACCAGGGACTTAGGCAGGGCATATTTTGAGGTTTATTGATTAACTTAGAAGCAGTTGAGGAGTGAACAAAAGAGCGTGTAGAGTTACTGATGATCCTTGCATTTTTTACTCCTGGCTTCCATACACAGCAATTTAATGACTAGGAAACAATCTGTGTTTGCAGCAAGGATTTCGCTTTCACTCAGATTCACTTCTTTTGATAAAAAGTGACCTTTAAATTCCAGTTGTTCCTTTCCCCTCTCAGGGTTTTGGGGTGAGCTCCTGTGACAGCAGGGCAGTGGTGGGAGCACCCTGTCCCTGTGTGTTTGGACTTGAGCCTCTGAGCTTCTTCCCTTTGTGTCCTGGCAGGTGGAGTACCAGAGCGAGGGGTTTCTGGAGAAGAACAGGGACACTGTGTATGAGGAGCAGATCAACATCCTGAAGGCCAGCAAGGTAAAAGCAGTGACTCAGGGCACTCATCCAGGCTGGGGAGGAGCTGTGCATCCCTGTGTGCCACGCCAAGCAGGCTGAGGGTGTGAACGTGCAGCTGCCTCCAGCCCCTGACAGCAGCCAGAGAGTCAAACCAGTGGGGTGTGGAGCAGGGGAAATGGGGGAGAGGAGGGTGCTCGGGGTTACACTTGCACCCATGCGTGGATGTGGGTGGTTGTGTGCCTTCCTTCACCCTGGTGTTGGTGTCCTGTCAAGAGGCATAGCAGAAATAGTTTCCAAACCTGCCGATCCTCTTCTTTTTTGGTCACCAAGGGCCAAAATTAGGAACACGTAGTTTTTGGGCACTGTAAATCCTGCTTAAATCTTGCTTGGAGCTCCCCACGCTTCACTCAATCACCAAATCACCCATAGAATCACAGGATGATTTGGGTTGGAAGAGAATTTAGGGATCATCTCGTTCCAGCCCCCTGCCATGGGACACCTTCCACTAGACCAGGCAGGTCAAAAGAGTGGGGATCTGAGGTTAAAAGCCACTGTCACGGGCGTAGTTTGTATATTGTGGGTAGCCTTGCTGGTCCTGTCCCCCTTCTGTGTGAAAATAGCTGTTCCTCTTAGCTGTAATCCATCATACTTGTCCCTGTGACTTCTAATTACTTCAGTAATTACTGTGCAAAAACTGGAGTGAATACCTAATGCTGGAAATGTAACATGAACTCTGAGACACTCCAGCTACTGTGGAGCTGTTCTACACCACTGCCAATGTGTAAATTTAACAAATTAACAGATACTAATGATCACTCTTGATGTCACTTGTGTCTTACAAGTGTACATTCCCTCTCCTGAGTGTTGTACAAACAGCTTGTCAACATCTCACTGCACCAAGTGCCAGCAGGATGTATTGACTGGCTTTGAATGCCAGGTCTCCTGGTAAAGGGTTTTTTGGCTCTTGGTGCTTAAAAATTTCCTATGGGCTGTGGATTTGGTGGGATGTTGGAAGCAGAAGAGCTGTGGAGCTCTGAAGGCCTTGGAGTGGGCCATGCCTGCAGTAATGAGCATTTGACAGTGGGCTCCAAGTTGGAGATTTTACAGTTTTCTGTATAAATTGAGCAGATTTTACACTGGCTTCCAGTGCCATACTTCTGCTCTCTATGAGCATTTGGGTAGGTTGGGTTAAAAGTGTCAATAGCACAGACAGCTAAGGAATTTTAGATCCTTGCTGTTTTAAAACCAGACCAAAAGTTCTTCCCTGCAGCCTTGAGTCTTTCATTGTCAATTAATGAGCTGGAACTTTAAACAACCTCATCTCTCCCAGGGACAGGTTTTATTAAGCAGTTTGTGTGGAAATGCAGCCCTGCAAAGTCCAACTCACCATCCAGCAGACAAAATCCAGGCTGCATGACTCTGGGGCACCATTGTTCCTCCAAACCTGGTGTGTGGTTTAAGGAAGGAGTACATCTGCATTCCTCCAAACCATTTCAAAGCCTTCCATATCATAGGCCGGCATGTTAAGTTGGTTTTAGGTTTTTTTTGTTTTTTTTTTACATTACAGATTTTGAAGGCCCTCTGCATGTTGCAGGCAAATGTGTCTCATATTCAGACTTCTCTTTGTGACACCCTTGGGTTTGCTGCTTGCTGTGACCTTCCAAATGCCACCCTGAATAAGGAGTGGGATGAAGGGAGGTGGAGGAAACATTATTTTTAGGAGGAGTTTGTTCCTGTCAAAGTTGGAAGAGATGAGAATGGGAAATTATTTAAGTGTTGTCAGTGTTTCACAGCAAGGAATTCATGTGAAGATGGCAAGATGAGCAATTTTCTCATCCATGGGAGTAGTTGTGAAATTGATAACTGTGAAGATGGGCTTTAACAATGCCCAAATCAAGAGCTCTGCATGTTCAGGAAGCTTCCCAGGAAAAAACTGGGTGTGATTAGAGCTCATTAGAAATGCCAGGTAACCTCCAGGAATAATTGATGCTGTATGATTAATTATTTAGCCAGTGCTGAACTTGCTGGTGGAGTCAGTGCTGCAGAACTGGCAGTGTCTGATAAGGATTTCTGTTTGACTTCTTCCTGTTGGTGTAGAGGAGAGATTGTAACTCACTGGAGTAGTGTGGTATAGAGTAGTGGAGACCCTGGAAATCATTCCCTAAAAACAGACATAAAATAAAGGCTCTCTTGTCATACATAGGGACCACAGTATAATATCAGAGCAGGCTGGACTTCTGTTCAATAGCTGGGTTGGAGGGGATCTTAAGTCCCATCCAGTGCCACCTCTGCCCCTTCCACCATCCCAGGGTGCTCCAAGCCCTGTCCAGTGTGGCCTTGGATACTTCCAGGGATCCAGGGGCAGCCACAGCTGCCCAAAACACTCTGAAATAAACTTGGGTCTGAGAACCTTTGGGAGATAGTTTGTTGAATTTCTGCCTTTAAGCCCTGCCCCTAACAACATGGGAGCAGTGGCTTTTATCAGCCTGTGCTGATCCCGTGCTGTTCTGGGAAGAAGAGCAGCAGGAGCATTGTCAATTCCTCTCGCACATCCTTCAACACCTGATGATCTGCCCTTGCTGCCCCTAACCCCTGTTTGCCAGCTGATATTTTTTGCCTCTTGCCTGCCATTTGCCCTCCAGGGCTATATAAAAAATTAAAAACAATTTTGTTTTGCTGTAAAAGGTCACCTGGTCTCTCTGAACCAGAAAAGGCAGCAGTGGCCGTGCTGAGTCTGCTGCCCAAATGTGTAAATTTAACTAAAGCTCAGATTTGTGCTGCAGAGGGCTGTGCTGCAAGGACTTTGACCTGTCCTCGGGATCAGGCTGACACACAGCATTCTCTGCACTCTTCTTTGCATTCCCACTAAAGCAGCACAGAGGGCAAGGGGGAACACTGAATTTAACACAGCAAGGACCTGGGCACCTCCCTGTCAGCAAACCATTGCTGATGAAGCATCCCACCAAGGCAGAACTGCCTTCTGCTAATTAGAATGCAATTACTGCTGTAAACAAGATGGTGAAAGAGACTTTGTAAAGCATTTAATTAGTTCTGTAAGCGCTGGTCAGCTAAAACAGTTGAGAGCTGGTGTTCTTTGAATTAAGGGAGATGATGTGAATGCTGATGGAAAGCATACAGGCATGCAGTGAAGGTGTTATTTTCCAGTTCTCTGTCATTACAAATAATGCCCCAATGGTTTTGACTCTGCCAGCTGGGGAGGAGGGATCTGCCCCAGACCCTGTGGAATGGTTCTTGCTAGAGATGATCCCAGTTCCACCAGGTTTGATTCATGCAAGCTGAGAGCTTGGCTCTGAGATCCTTCTCCAGCACTCATTCAGGGACAAGCACTGCTGATATCAATACCAAGTGGATGGAGGGATCAGTGGCACTCCCAGCTGTGTTGAGAAGATATTTTCAAACCCAGAATTACATCCAGGGGTTTTACCACATTGTCAGGAGTGAGGTAGTAATGCAGAGCCTGTGTTGGATATCTTCATCAATGCACGTGCCATCCACACCTCCTGTGCTTGCAGGAGTCTGAGCATCCCAGATGGTGGTGTCATCCACAACAACCATCAGGATGTCTTTTTTAGGGGTAGGGGGTCAGGTGAAGAAGGAGAGAGCCTTTATTGTGGTAGGAGTTGAGTGAGCTGCAGAGATAGCAGTGAAAGCTGAGAGTATGAAGCAGATCCTTAGCTGGTGCTGTTGTGGAGCCTGCAAGAAATTTGCTCATGTAATGCAAATAATATCCTTCCCACGGTGGTGTTGAGGCTGCTGTCCTAACAAGCTGTGAGAACAGCCCACAGGACAGGGCTGGAAGTGTTCCTGTCTCAGCCCAGGGATGTGGCAGAGAGCCAGGCAGCCCTTCACGGCACAGGGCTGTCCATTTGTGTCTAAGAAGTGGTAAACCACAGCACTCTTCCTGGGATCTTAATGGAAATACAACCAGGTTGGGCTTTTGGAGGAGCCTGAGGTGGGGGCCAGAGTTCTGCACAGCTGCCACTGCCTTATGCCAGTGGTTTTGGGGTGGATGTGTTGGGCATGGTGTGCCGTGGATGTGGGGAACGTGGTTCTCTCCCTCAGGTGCTCCAGCATCTGTGCTGCTGGGAGGCATTGTGAGTGCTTTGGCAGTGTCACTGGGCAGGAGCCCAGCTCAGCTGGTGATACAGGACATCCCACCTGCTGACAGAGAGGCTTTTTTTATGTTTAAGGATTTACCCTTGGAACGTGCAGCTGTGGCAGTAGCGGGTGTGGGTGCGTAGATGGATTCAAAATGTGAGAATTCAACAGCCTTGCTAACCAGACCAGATTTATGGTGGCTTACTTAATATTCAGGTTCCCCAGCCTAATGTAAATCTGAATATCCTGCTCCCTAAATAATAATAATAATAGTAATAATAATAATAATTATGATAATAATAATGATAATAATAATAAAGGCATTAACTGCATTTGCCAGCTCACCTATTGTTTATGAAGCGGAAATGTTGCTGCTGGCTTGCCAGAAATCCCAGACTTAGGGATCTGTCGAGCTATATGTGGTGCTTCCAGGGTTGTGGGATGGTGGTGCTGCCCTGAAAGGTGGGTAATTAGGGAGGAAGTGTTTGTATCCCTTAATTTTTTGAAAATCAAGGGTGCCTGTCGGGCCGTGGTGGGGCCTGGCTGCTGCCTGTCCTCACAGGAGCTCCTGTTCCTGGGGTATGTGCTGTGCAGGCAGCATCCTTGCTGGGGCAGGGCTGGATAAACACCCTGAAACAAAGCCTTGGGAGCAAGAGTCACCTCCTGTTCAGGAGGTTCTGTGCCTTGGCAAGACTTCAGCAAGCCAGCCTCTTTTTCTTTTTTGGCTAGTTCGATTTAGTGTGCACATTTCAAGGTTTCAGGAACTGCAGCACAGAATGGTCAGCTGTCCTGCTGATGTGGTTTATGTAGACAACTCTTCATGCTTTCACTTTCTTGCCCTTTTTCCCTTTCCAGGTTTAGGATGGGTGAGAAATGACCTGAGCAACGGGAGTTGGGTGGGTTAATTCCCCGGCGAGCAGGGCCAGAGGTGCTCAAGTGTTGCCTTTTGTTTTAGTATCAGATGGTAGCAGACTTATTCCAGGAAGAGAAGGACGCTGTGCCCGCCACTGCCGTGCCAAAGAGAACACCCCGGATCAACGTCCGCTCTGCCAAGCCAGCCTTCAAAGCTGCCAACAAGGAGCACAGGAAAACAGTGGGGCACCAGGTAACTGAGGTTTGAGTGGGTCACTAATGACAGAGCAATCCAGTGAAGGTCTTGCTGTTTCAGTTTGAAGCAGAGGTAATTAAAAAGCTGTTGGGGGTAGAAAGAGACTTTCCCGTGATCTCTGTGTTCAGCTGTTGTGTTTTGGATGACTTCTAGTGGTGTCTGTGGAGCAGCAGGCTTGAGTAGTCTTGACTGAAAGCAGCTGAGACATAGTCTGGGGAGGGTAGAGGCCGCTCTGGGATTCACTGGATGGTGGCCCAATATACTCTGGAGCCCTTAAATTGAAACAGCTCCTGAAAATGAGCATTTTTTCCCCGTGTGGGCAGTCAAAAAGTTCAACAGGGGCACAGAGAGGTTGTGCTGTCTCCATCCTTGGAGATGTTCCAAAGGCCCAACTGGGCAGAGTCCAAGGCTTTGTTGCTCATGAACCTCCTCGAGCTGGAAGCCCTCAACCCCCCAGTGTCTTCTCTGCATTCCCCCTGCCTGTGCTGGGTCCGTGGGCAGGTTCACGCTGTGTCACACCTGCGGGTGGCTTGTGGCACCTGCTGGCCGGGGCTGCAGGGTTACAGCACCTTCATCCCTCCTCCCGACGAGCGGCTTTGTCTTTCAGTTCCGCAGCTCCCTGCAGCTGCTGATGGAGACCCTGAACGCCACCACCCCGCACTACGTGCGCTGCATCAAGCCCAACGACGAGAAACTCCCCTTCAAGTAAGTGGCACTGCAGATGAGCAGGTGTGCTCAGCTTCATAGCAGCAGAGCGTGCTTTGGGCTCTTGCTCCTGCTGAAGAGATCGCCCCCTCCTTGTAATGTTTTTCCTGTAACTGGAGGGTCCGCGTGGGTTGCTGGAGTCACCTTTTTGGGTTTCAGCGTGTGGAGTTTGTGCGTCTGAAATGAAGACTAGTTCAGGGTCTAGTAATTCGTAGATGTGCTCTGCTAATACTGAGCATCCTTGCTTTGCAGTGGTAGGGTCTTTGTGCAATTTTCGTCTTAGACTTGCTTTGATTTAAATAATTACAGCTGCAAACAGTGAAAAGAGAAAGAAATGAAAAAGCAGAGGTAAGTAGTGGGCTTGTAAAATGAACAAAAATATCTTGGTGCTTCCAGAATAAATGTAGAAAAGGTAAAGATCTGGCTTGTATCAACTTCAGGCAGGTTAACAGCTGAAGCAAAAGGCCAGTCCTGATCTTCCTCTGTAGTTCAGAGACATATCACAGGCAGCAAACACTGTGAACAGGTAGTTGTTAGCCCTGTTTGACCTCTTGGTCATTGATTTGTGCCCAGTTTTCTTCCCTGTAACTCCAGGAAAGCTTGGCCATTAGTATGCAGGGACCTTATAGATGTGATGTCCTCAAAAGGCATAAAGTGCAGGTGGTGACCTTTAAGGAAGAGGGTTGTAATCCAGCAGCAGGGAGACATTTCCCTCCAGCTGATCCGATGCAGGCTGAGTGCTCCCAGTGAGCACAGTGCAATTTAGGAGTGCAGAGACAGCTCCAGCAGTCTCTTGAAAGGAAGGCAAAGCTGCTCTAAACAGGCTCACCCTTGGTCATGATGTGCTGGGGGAGATGTATCCACCAGGAAGCTTCCTGGCTTGACTCTTCTTCCCCTGCAAACAGCAAAGTGAGGGGTATTAATCATGACAAGACATTCAGAAACTGGTTTATACTTACCTGATTCCTTAGATGAGTAGTCAACAGCCCTGGAGAAGGCTGGCTGTGCTGGGATGGCAGTTCCTGTGCTCTGCTGATCTATTTCTCACCATCCTGTAGGTACCGGACATGCTCAGGGCCTTGGTCTCCTGTTGCCTTTTGCAGGGGGAGTTGATTGAAATGAAATTCAGGATTACACTGTGTGATTGACTGTTTTCTTTAGATAAAGCACAAAATTATTCTCTGACTTGCTGTAGTGAGAGTGTGGTAGATGCCCTGGGTGGTGAAGTGGCTTCAGCTTTCCAAGGGGTGTTTCCAAGACTCCATGTCCCTACTTAGCTCTCCTTTCAGCTCATTCCTCTTCACATCTCTGCCTTTGAACTTTCAAATTCAGCTTTTCATGTGAGGCTCAGGATACAGTTGATATAATTCCATGGATGTGCAAGCTCCTGGTTTTCAGGGGGCAGTAATTGAATGAACTCAGTTGTATCTCTAGGATATTATGGGTAGCAAGCACCAGGAGGATAATTCTGCTAGTGCCTGCTCCCAGTCCAAGGGATGGCTCTGTCCAGTGTGATGCTACTCTTGGTGAATGTCCAAGCTCAGGATTTTGGGAACAAACGACAGACCAAAATAGACACAAGGATGGTTCTGGGGCAGGTTGCTTTAGGTTGTGGTGATGGGATTGCATCCTCATCCACAGGGGGTTCAGGTGTCTCCTGTGGGTGGTTCTGCAGGAGACTCTCTCCCCTCACCCCTCATGGATTGCTTAATTGGCATTGTGACCTGGGGATCGTGGTCAAGGCTGGTCTTTCTGCCACCAGCTTGAGGAATTTGGTATCCTTAGCCTGGCTCAAATAAAGTCACAGAATCCCAGGAGCACTGAGGCTGGAAAAGAGCTCCAGGATCATGGAGTCCAAGCTGTGCCCAATCCCCACTGTGTCACCAGCCCAGAGCACTGAGTGCCACATCCAGGCCTTCCTTGGGCACCTCCAGGGATGGGCACTCCAACACCTCCCTGGGCAGCCCCTTCCAGTTCCTGACCACCCCTTCTGTGGGAAAATCCCTCCTGATGTCCACCCTGAGCCTCCCCTGGCCCAGCCTGAGGCTGTTCCCTCTCCTCCTGTCCCTGTTCCCTGGAGCAGAGCCCGACCCCCCCGGCTGTCCCCTCCTGGCAGGGAGTTGTGCAGAGCCACAAGGGCCCCCCTGAGCCTCCTTTGCTCCAGGCTGAGCCCCTTCCCAGCTCCCTCAGCTGCTCCTCACAGGACTTGCTCTCTAAGGCCTATTTGCTTATGTGTAAAAGTGGGATCTAGAGACACATGCTGGAAAATGCACAGTGCTTGGAAGCATGTGTGAAGTGAAATATTATCAGCATTGCTCCACGTTAGCACCAAAGTGGTGTCTGTAGCATGCAGAACACTTGGTGTTCTGTTTGTTGTTCAGTGAGAAAATAAGTTTTCTCTTTCTAAAACATAATGTTTCTCAGCTCAGGAGAGCATTACATTTTTGCTAAAATGAGATGCATACCCTGGAGGACAGAAAGGATGTAGTGGCAGCCCTTAAGTACTTAGAGGGGCTACCATGAGGAGAAAACCATGCCCTCAACAGTGGTGTGTGGTGGGAAGACAGGAGCCAATGGCCCCAAATTGACATGGGAAGTTCAGACTGGAGATAAGTAAACATATATTTTTGTCCCTGAGGACAGTCTGTCAATGGAGCAGTCTGCCCAGAGAGGTTGTTCAGCCTCTGTCTGTGGAGGTTTCTGTCAGTTTTGACTGGATAAACCCCTGAGCTATGGGTCTGCCCCCATAGCTGTCCCAGCTTTTGAACATAGGGGGTTGGACTGGAGACTTCCTCAGGTTTCTTGCACCCTGCATTCCTACTTCACAACTTGCTGAAAAGATAAGATCTGTCAGGCTCCCATCCTGGGACACCTTGGCACCATGCAGGGGTGTTTGCTGCATCTGACTGCTGGCTGTGTCTGAGGTTAATTCCTCGTGGGGGATTCAGGGGAATGCCTGACTTCAGTTTGCTCCTCTGTCAATCTTCCTTTTAGATTCTGTTTCAGGCAGGGTTTGGGATCTTTGACTTGGGTTTCCAGGCCAAAAGCAACCTGCCAGGTGCTTCCACCTGCCATGGCAAGGAAAAGGAGTTTGTAATGAGGTGTACTGTCCCACTTTTAAGGTCTTAATTTCAGTGTTAGCCCGTAGCTGGAGCTGTTGCTGACAGATGACTGCAGCCTCTCCAGTGACCGCATTTCACCCCCACTGAGCAGGGCTTTGCTGCTTTGCAGAGTTTCCCTTGGATACAACAGAGATTGCCCTGGGATCTTCCAGGACTGGCGCTTACCTGTTGATCTGCCAGTCCTGTTTATTATTTATTGTTATGGAAATTGCACCCTTGTGGGCTCTTCCTTGAAGTGACTGACAGCCCAGACTGATTTTTCACCCTGCACAGTGTTGGTGGTGTTGCAGCGAATAACTTGCTGGTAGACTTGACAGGTCCAGGGAATTAAAAAAAGCACAGAGAGAGAAGAAGGAGACTATTTTTCATGCTGCTTTTGTACAGCAGAGAGCAGGCAGAATTATTCATGTAATCTTGACTTGCAGGTGTAAATATTTTGGGCTTTCAGAAAGGGAAAAACTGTTATTATATGAGAAGCTTTGTTCTGGAAACCTCACACAGCTATGGACATCTTTATCATGTGAGTCTGAGCTTGATGCAAGGACCTTTTCCAGTGCCTTCCATGGCTGGAGAGCTGGAACCTCCTTGTGCATTCAGAGTCAGGGTGGAAGGAGGGAGCAGCCATGGGGGATGCTGCTACCTGGACTCACTCTGTGCAAGGATAGTCTGATCTGGGAGTGAGTTTTTGCCAGGAACCAGAGGAAGCACTGCCCAAGTATTCAGCTGGAAGTTGCCATGAGGTTTTTTTTGGCACAAATTGCTGGTGGAAATGAGATGCCAGTGGTAAGGGGTGATGCAAGCTTTAAAGAGGAGGGCAGAAACACCTTAGATTTCCACGTGGCGCCTACCAAAGTCATTAGTCTGGAACACAAGCACCACTGTTCTTGGAAAACTTAGTCTAGAAACTTGTGAGACCTGTTAATTACCTGGTTTTGGTATGGAATTGAATATATCAGACTTATTTTGCTGTTGAATTTGATTTCTGTAAATATGTTGTTGCCCTGACAGCTGCAGGAGTAATACTGCCTGGTTCACCAGGCAGCTTGTGGTGGGGTAGCCTGTTCCCTTCTTTTTTGTGAATATATTGCTTTACAAAGCCAGGTAGAGTCTGGCTGTAGGCACTAGTTAATTGCAGCAGGTGGTCATCCTATCCCAAGATTACACCTGGCATTGATAGCAGAGTGGTAGCAAGGTCTCAAGCAACTTGAAAATCACACCTTCGTGACATGCAGAGAAAATGTGTGACATCTGTGCAGCCTGTTCCCAAAGCCAGGCATGAGTTGTACTGAGGTTTGGGAGGGAATGGGTGTGGATAACCTTTCTCTGTGTGTTAATGTCTGTCCTAAATCTAATTGCAGGTTTGACCCGAAGAGAGCAGTGCAGCAGCTGAGAGCCTGTGGAGTGCTGGAGACCATCCGGATCAGTGCAGCTGGCTTCCCATCCAGGTACTGGGCTGGGAATTCCCTGGGGTTGTGCTGCTCCTGCCATTCACTCAGCAAGTTCATTGTACCCAAGGCCAGGCTGGACAGGGCTTGGAGCACCCTGGGATAGTGGAAGGTGTCCCTGCCATGGCAGGGGTGGCACTGGATCCGCTTTAAAGACCCTTCCAGACCAAACTATTCTGTGATTATCTGAGGTGAGGGAGGAAGAAGAGATCACTTGTGCTCGCGGGGCAATGTTTAGTTAGGTTGGTTTATATCCAGGATAGATTTTCTGCTTTTTATATATATTTTTTTTCATTTTGCAAAACTCCCGTTATGTCCTGGGTTCCTCAAGTCTAGGAGATTCATTGTCAAGCAAAGAGCTGCAAAGTGGGGGTGACAGAGAGTGTGTTGTGCTGTGCCCAGGGTTCCAGCTGGTGCTTTCAGTTTGGTCCTGGGAGGTAATTTGCTCTCATGAAGCCTCTGAAAATGCTGATGCCTGGCAGACAAAAGAATCCAGCTTGGATCCCGTACCTAGGTGGACATCAAGTAACAAAACAACAGCTCTGCAAGCAAGCACTGCCCTAAAGGACTTCTTCCCTGTTTGCCTGAAGTCCCTTCCACTGTTCAATTTGCTTTTCTTTGTGTTTTTTTTTTTCCCCCCGGCTTCAGACATCTGCTGCAATCTTCATTTCAGAAAAAAAAAAAAAAAGAAAAAAAAAATTGATTCTACTTGCAGAGAACGAAAATAAGGGCTGTAAATTATTGTTGTAGACTCTCACTCCATACATCCACAGCATCCTAGCCTTCAAACTCTTGCATCATAAAAAGGAGAGTTACGGGTGGTGTGGCTCCTGCTGATTGAGATATAAAATTCAAAAGAGGTTTTTAAGGCCTAATAAATCAGGAAACATAGACGATACATAAGTCCTGAAGATGACAAGGGCAAATAATTCTAAAAACGCATCAATTGCATTTTAGTGCCAAGCTGCTTTGTGTTAATGTCAGCAAAGCCATCAGCCCTTTTTGTACAGAACAAAGAAGTTATAAATATGCTCAGTGAGGAGCTGGCTGAGCGTGATGTGGAGCACCACGAGAAACTCCCTGTCCCAGATTTTGGGGAGGAGTGTGCCACTCTCACCTCCTGAAAATCTGCAGAGGGCTTCTGGCAGCTGAGGGCAGCAGCTGCATGTTGAGGTGGCTCTGCTGGCCTTCACCTCTGCTGGCCAGTGACCCCTGTGGGCAGGCCACAACTGGTGACAGGGTGACCAGCTGAGCCCAGCTGCTTAAGGAGGAAGAAGGGAAAACAGAAGGAAGAGAAAAGTCTCATGGAAACCAATTTCTCTCTGTCCTCTGCCAGTATGGGAAGGTGGAGGTCTGGGTCCTCATGTTGGGAGTCTGACCCTGTTAGAAGACCCAGCATCACCTTTGGCTCTCGTCTCTGAAGTCTGGAGGGCTTCTGTGGAAGCAGCCAGTAAAAAGCTGCTTCTACATTACACGATCCCTAAGCCACGGTGGGGAATCAAAAATTCCAGCCCATAGGTTGTCTTTCATTACCATCTTTGTTGCCAGACCAAATCTGTCAGTCCTCTTGTAGTAAAAGCCCTGAAACAATGAAAAATCTGGGTTTTTTCACATGGAAGAGGCCACAGAAATGCAGTTGTTTGCTCTCCAAGCAAGCAGTCACACTGCCCAGTGCAGTCTGGGCCCTGGCTCTGCCGTGGTGGGTCCTGGGAGAGTTTGGGGAGCTCTGAGCATTGTGTGTTTTATGAGGTTTGTTACTGGTCTTGTCATGGCTGCACAGATACCCTGTTCCTCTCCATTCTTAATTATCTTACAGATTCATAGCGTTTTTCCATTTCTACTCACTTAACTGCACTTTATACCCTACAGCACTAAAATCAATGTAAAAATAGTAACTGGGTGGGGGAACAGAGGGGAGAAACCACTGCAGCACCTGGAGACCAGCCAGGATCTATTGACAGGAAAGAATTGACCAGTGCAAGGACCTCTCCACCCTGACAAACTAAAAAATGATGCTCTCAGCTCTGCTTGCATGCTTTTGGTTATGAGATCTTTTCTGTTATGAGAATACAGAACTAAGAATACAGAACTAAGAATACAGAACTCTTCCATCCCTGCAACTTGTCAGCTCTTGTTCTTCCTCCAGGGACAAAAAATAAGGGTGCAAAAAGCTATTTCAGCCTTTCGGAGTGACCTTCTCCAAAGTTTGTTATTCTTGAAGGACAGATTTTTGTGTGTTTTAATATTTCTTGGATATAATTGTATATAGGAACAGCTCTGCACCAAATAGAATACTCACTTTGGGCTGTGGTAGTTCTTCACCTTCCTTACTCACAAAATTCCAGTCTTGAAAATCCAGACCCAGGAGCTGGATGATATAATTGAAAGATTGTGAATAATCTGTGTGTTTTAATTGACTTTATAGACCATCTTGGGAAAAGATGCTTCCACAGGATCTTGTTTTGTAGGAAAAGTAACAGACTTTTCAGTTCTTTCTGCAGTTTTACATGTGATCTCTTTCAGTTTTCATCACAGTGAGCATTGATTATTCCTCTGTATTTCCTTATATTTTGAGACAAGTTGAGTTTATATTGCTTGATTAAGGATAAAACCAAAAAGGAGAGTCATTGCTTTAAATTTAAACCCCACGTGAAGGCTCTAAATTTGGAATACTTTAAAATAATAACAGAAACCAGATCTTTGTGACTTTTGCTTCACTTGGACGTAAGCAGTTAACCTGTAAAGCAACAGGAAATTTCCAAATTTGTTTATTTCAAGGTAAGTTTGATCCAGAAACAAAAACTCTTACTTTCATCCTGTAGTATTTACCTCTGAATATATTCCAGCATACTGTAACAAGAGTAACTTTCTGAGGGTGATGTGGCTTTGAGTCAGAGATCTCTGGATAAAACCACCTGCAGCTGAGGAGTTCAGTGTTTTGAGTCTTTAATAACATTTTTACCTCCAAGAGAAGAAATAATTTTTAATACAAGCTGTAGTTGTTCAAGCCGTGTAAGTCACAGAAATCTGAAGCCTTGGGCTCCCCACTCAGGGTGTGCCTGGGTTTATTTTACCATTTCCATGGTAGGCTGCGCTCTGTCTGTGTCTGAAATAAATTGAAAATGTATAATTTGCTTTGAAATGTTCCTCAGCAGTTAAAAAATCTGTATCTGTTAGCGTGTACATAAATGACTGTGATGAATGGACTGTCTGAGGTGTGTGGGTAGTAAATCTATCATCAGCTTCCCCGGGTAAAGCGTGGAAGATGTCTCTGTGCTGTAAAACCATTCATCTTCTTTACAGAAACTGGCTTCACAGAGATGAGTCTATAGAGAGCTAATTGGTGCGGATCTCCATCAATAGCAAAATACTCTTTAAAACAAGTTTTTAAATTGGTTCTATCAAAACTGCACTTTTTTTTTTCCCCGCTGGTTGTGGTGGTCCAGCAGCAGTGGTGTCCCACCATGCCATCACTCTAAATAACCTCATCTCTGCAGTTTTCTCTGAATTACCCTCTTCGTAGTTGTCATGTATTTATAGTTTAAGTATCCTTGGCATTTGGCTGCTTCCTCTGGTCAGATGCAGCATTTTTGTATCAATTCAGTGTGAAATCCCAGCTGCTAAACTCTATAAATATTAAACATTTATAATTGAAAACTATCATGGACATCCTTGGATATATAATTTTTTTTATAGAATGTGCCTTTAGCTGCCTGGCTGTCATTTCAGGATAACAAGACCTATAAATTGCTTTGGCTACCAACAGTTCTGTTTGCCCACTCCCAACAAAGGTGTAATATGTAAATGGAGGGGTTTCCCCCCCTCATTTTTCCCTTTGAATATATTCCAGCTAATTTCAAGCCAGGCTAGCCTGCATGTTTTAGAGCTAATTGAAAGGCAAATCTGTTCTGCTGCAGTAAACAAGGCAAGAGAAATTTTCTCCCTGAACTGCAGTTTCTAAAATAATTTCATGTCAAATCTTGGCTCCAAGATTGAACCTGCACCCCTCCAGATATATTTTGACTCCTCTGGAAAGATCAGTATCATCCAGTTCCTTCCTGCTTAATATGTGGACCCCTTCAGGGGAGGGTGCCATGTGGTGCTGCCAGGATTTCTTACACAAAACTGAGTTTGCTCAGCACCTGGCATGGTCTTGGGTGATGGAGACAGTGAATTTGTTTACTCTGAGTGGAAACTTTTCATGTTCAGTTATTTTAGGGTACCAAAAGAAACCATATGATGGTTAGCAGTTTGAAGCTTTTTTGACCCATTACACTCCTTTCAGCTGTTCACTCAGTGCAGCTGGCATAACATTGCTGAAACAATGGGTTGTGGATATTTTGGGCAGCTGTTGGCTGCTTGGAAAGATGCTTTCTGGAGGCTTCCTTAGAATGTTGCCCCCAGTTTCCTACCCACGCTCTCTCTTCATGTTGACGTTGTAATAAACCCAGCTGGCTCTGCTCAGGTCCATAACCCCTCAATTCTGGACAGGAGCAGCCCCTTTGCTTTGCATCTGGCTGCGTTTTTTGTGTAAAACATCCAAATCTGGCTGCTGAAACTACAGAAAAGAAATTACTTTATCTGTGGTGTGTGCTGCGGCTTTATTCCTTCTGTTTCCTGTAGATGACAAAGACTTTGCTGGGATGACCAAGTCTCAGGCCAACCATCCTCCTTGCTGCTTGAGCCCAAGGAGGGTTTTTTCCACAGGCAGAAGTTACTTCCCTGCATCCTTCCATTCCTTTTATTGCCTTTTCCCCTTAGTGACCTGTGCTGACATCAAAGAAAAATTCAGCTGTTTGAGGTTGGCTTGATCTCAGTTTCAGTAGCATCTGCCCAGTTCTCTGTGCTTCCTTCTTCCTGTTTCTCAGTTGTGCAGGTATAAAAATCTCCTTTCTCTGCACCACTTACCTGGATCTTAAAACTTGATAATAATATGGAGTTGTATTTATTTAGTGTCCCTTGGTGGTTTCCAGCTCCCGGCACTGAGGCTTGCCCGTGTTGTGTGGCAGCATACCAAGCCCCTTAAATCTCTTTTTTATTTGATACCTGTCCACAAGTTGAACTGAGGTGTACCCTTCCTACAGTCTTTCCTGACCTGCCCAGCTGTGGGGTAACATACCACATCCTTTATCTCCTGCTGGAAGTCAGTGTGTGGTTTGGTGAGTATGAAATAAGTTTCTTTTGTTGTGTTTTGGTTTTGGTTTTGTATTTTTTTTTTCTTTTCCCCTCTGAAAATGAATACATNAAAAAAAAAAAAAGTGCAGAAAAATAATTTTAAAAGTGTGTGTACAGCAAAGCACTGAGCTTCAGTATTTCTGCACTGGAGAAATCTGCCTTGCAGGGCTGGGGGATCATGTTTGTTTCTCTCTGAGCACACAGTTGTAAGGAAATTTTATACAGCTTTGAGCCTCGAGTGGTTCAATGAGGCATGTTACATTACACCTGAGTGCTTTAATTGTTCCTTTCTCCAGGGAGGATTCTGTAGCAGCACCTATGAACCCCTGCAGCTTTCTTTTGCTGGTGAACTGGGATGGCAGGTATCCCAGAGAAACTCCTGATGGGCTGGCTGAGCCCTGGCGTGGCACAGATTTTGTCTTGATGCTCCATGGACAATAACACAGGAGCAGTGTGGTGTCAGGGCTGTCATCCCCTGATAAACCAGAGAGTGGTGAGAGCAGGAAAGAGGCAGTTCTGTGCCCTGGGGGTGCAGCGTGGGGCAGTGAACCTCTGGGAGATGTGGATACAGGGCTGTGGATGCCACCAGTGCTGATAAACACCTCGGCAGAAACCAGGGCGTCTATCCCTGACTCTTCCAATGTCTCACGTGAGACTTAATGCTGAAAAGTGAGTCATTTTTATTAAGGATGGACGTGGAAAATCAATTTTTGCCACCTTGGGAAATGAGAATGACAGGCTCTGCAGGACGACCCACTGTGTAGTGATCTATGATCTATTTTTAAGGAATTCCTGCCGGTGTCTGACTCTTGTTTGTGAGCAGCTCTGGGATCTCCATCTCTGCCTTGGTGCTGGAAGATGATGGATTTTGCTTTCTGCCCAGCTTGGACCCGTGCCCTGAGTTTCACGTTCTGCCTCTTCACCATCTGCTCTTTGCTGGGAGAGCCTGGGTGGCACCTGCAGGGTGATTTTTTTCCTCCAGATATCAGCAGTTAATAATGTCAGTGCCTGAGCTGACTCTGGCAGGTTAATGGGAATACTCCCTCCTTCTCTCTTCCCCCCTCCCAAGCTTTCCCTGGCTTGAGCAATACCCGAGCCAGCCTCGTGTGCTTGGCTGGGTGCCTCGGGCACTGCATGCTCTGCTTCTCCTCTCAGGTTTGATTTGGAGCTGTGTAAACCCTGGGCGTGCTTAAAATGAAAACGGGTTTTATTTGCACAACGCAAAATGGGAAATGGAATTGTAAAACAGAGGCACTGGGAAAGCAAAGAGAAGGCAAGTTTAAGTTAAACCTTACAGGACACAAGGTTGTAGTCTTGCATAATCTTTGTGTTCTGTTTTCACCCCAGAGGGAGCTCCCCATAGGTGAATATCTTAGTTTTTTTAGTGGTAATCCAGTACTTTTGGTTATTTGAGGGTGGGTAGCCTTAGCTGCCTGGCCTCAGGACTAGCCCATGGAGACAGAGATTAAATCAACACTAAGTCTGTCTGTTCCAGAACCAATCTGAGCATTCTGAGCATAGGAAGTCCTTTCATCAGTTTCCCTCATGCTTCTGCCTCCAGGAGCTCCCCATTTTACCTTTGGCTTCAGGTGCAATCTTAAGGCTACTCTGTGTTTTTTCCAGTCCTGTGTTCTTTGCTAGTTGTGTCCTGGGTGCTGTGTGTCCATGCAGGAGTTATATGTGACTTCCCAGTCCTTACCAGTCTGCCTTTTTTCTCCATTTTCTCTCTTCATTCCCTTTGCAAACATTTCCTTCTACTGTACTCCTTTAATCAGAATATTGCTTGTGATGAAAAAAAAAAAAGTATTGGCTTTCCTCCCCTCGTTGCCTTCTCTGAAGTGACACAAAACCCTGTTGGCTGTGTATTTTGAAATAAGCAATATGCCTGTCTTAGGAAACAGCACAGCTTCCAGCCTTCAAGGTGTTTTGTGAGAGATAGCAGCAGCTGGAGTAGATGATTGTGCAGGTCCCTTCCAACTGGACAATTCAGTTTCATGAAGTGTTTTGTAGAGCTGGCAGCTGTGCCTGCTCAGGTGGCCTTGCTCAGTCTCACTGCTGTAAACTAGCCACAACCTGTCACAAGCATTGCTCTGGCCCTTTGCAGTTTATTTTCCCTCCCACACTCTTAATCCCTGCAAGTGTAAAAATAGGAAGAATTTGGTGCAGTAATGCAAAAATTAAGGTATGCATGGGGCTTCTGGGGGAAGAGGATGTTTCTGTATGGCAGCTCTTCACAGTTTGTTCTTGTCCTGGTTGCCAGAGCATCCCTGCAGGTAAGGATCAGGCTCATGGGTGGTTTTGTTGAGTGAGGGCAGAAATCAAATTCTCTGCGATTCTCTCCAGTATCCCTTTGATGTCTGTTATGTGTATTTTGTTGAAATATCAGTGGTCATTCTGGACATCACTGGAAAAGGCTAGTGTTAATTAAAAACACAGGTTTTGAGGGGTTCATAACTCACTGTGTTAATTTAGAGAAGGCTGAAACTTGGCAGATGCTGAAGCAATTTCAGGATCGCAGTCTGCAGGCTCTACATCTATCACCAGCAGCAGGAGATGATATTTCCTAGCAGTAGGATACAGTGCTCTAATGCCTTCAATTAGTGTTGCCTGTTTGGAAGCTTTGCTGCTGGAGAGGCATCTTCCAAGGGGCTGCTTTGTCTTTCCAGAGCCAAAAGGTTTTGTGTTTGTTTGAAGGGTGTCAGTCACAGACCTCAAGATGGAGCAATTCGTGAGTCAATTGATTGAAATTAGTATTCAGCAGAGTTTGGGAACACAAAAACAAAGAATATCTGATTCATTCTCTATAACTTTATCAAGATTGCTGTTTAATTTTTATTTTTGGGCAATCAAGAGATCTGTGATTTCTCTAAAGTTAGGTTCTCCTTTCTGACCGGAACAGTGCTGCTGTTGTTGCATTTGACTGGTAAAGAGCAGCAGATTGGGAAGCACATCAGGGGGTGAAAACAGGGTGATCTGTGGCCTTTCTGTTCCAGGCTAGAAAGGCCCTGATATGGTCATTCAGTGTCTGAGACTGGGGCCAGGCTGGGGGTGAGCAGCTCCTTTTGGGTGGCTTTGGTCCGTGCTGAGGGTAGTGGTGAGAAATCCCTTGAAACATTTCACACTTTGGCTCGTCTATGACTCCAAGCACTTTATTTCAGTGAAACAGTGTCCAGCCTGCAGACTAACCCAGTGTGTGCTTTGCTTTCAGGTGGTCCTACCCTGACTTTTTCGACAGGTACCGTGTGCTTATGAAGAAGAGAGACCTCTCCAAGAACGACAAGAAGCAGATCTGTCAGACCCTGCTGGAAGACCTCATTAAGGTGAGCTGGGACCAGATCTTTGTCAGTGGTTTTAAAAGCACAGAAGTCGTGGCTTTGATGTGGTCTGAAATGGCTCCAGCTTCACCTGCTGCTCGTGCAGGTTCTTCTCCACCCCAGGCAGCCTGGTGGTTTTCCCAAAATGAGGGAGTCTTGCGAGGAGGTGGCAGGAGCAAGTGGGACATGGGATTTTTTTGGTTGTGGTCAAGAGGAACAAATCATTTCAGTGCTGGTGAAGTCCAGAGTTTGCTGTCACTGGCTGGACATGAATGACTGGCCACTTTTAAAAAAATGTGTCCCCCCATCCCCTCCTTCTGATTTTGTCTAGCCACAGCTGGAGCACATTTCAGAGGTCCAGCCTGGGATGATGTTATAAACCTTAGTCAATCATTAAATGTCTCTTTGCAAAAATAAGGGAAAAGTGCAGTAAATGCCTTATCTTGATGTGTGTGAGACTTTCAATGGCCCTACAGATTGGGACTTTCTTACCATAAAAAAATCGGAAGGTTTTGCCACCTCTCCTTACCAAAACTTTACTGCTTGCTTGTATGCATTATTTTTAAATTACAAATGTGCATGCAGAGGTTTCTTGCTGTTGAGTGGCTCAGAATGTTCACAGCACCTTAGGCACGTTTTAATGTTTGATACCTTGTTTTCCTGTGGGATTTTGAGAAATTTACCCAATTGAGTTCCTCTTTTTTGCTTTTTGCACCCAGTGTTACCCTTGGCTGCAGAGCCTTTTGCAGCACATGTATGACTTTGTAGATCTAAACATTAATCTCTTTGAGACAGAAATATTTTTCTTGAAGTGCTCTGGTGTTGCATTTCTAGTCTGGTATAGTGGAAGGCATCCCTGCCCATGGCAGGGGGATTGGATATATGTGAGGATTAAGGTCCCTTCCAACCTAAACAATTTTGTGATTCTGTAATTTCTTTATTTACATAAAAACCAACAAATAACAAAAAACAAAAACCAAAACCAAACAAAAAACCCAAAACCCCCAAAACAAACAAACAAAAAAACAAAACAGAAAAAACCCCAAGTAAACCCCATCACTACAAAAAACCAAAACCCAACAACAACAAAAAAACCCCCAAACCAACCAAGAAAAAAATCCCGCAAAACACAAAAAACCCAACCCAAAACCCCTTCAAAATTTTTGTAAATTTATGGAGTTTAAGACTGAGTCCTAGTGCTGCATTCCTTAATGGGTGTATAGATGCTCAAGTGTAGTAAGTCTAATGATATCTAATAATGTCTAATAAGTCTAATAATATTATACATCTAATAATGGAGTCCAATAATATCTTCATTACCCAATTAAGAGATGTGAGTTGATAAATTTGATTCAAAGTAGTGTTTTTACTCTGTATCTGCTGATCGACTTAGATTGAGAACATAACGAAAAGTAATGTTTGCCTCAATTAAATGTAGTTTCCTTTATGCTTTTGAAAAGGATCCAGACAAGTTCCAGTTTGGCCGTACCAAGATCTTTTTCCGTGCAGGCCAGGTGGCATATCTGGAGAAACTGAGGGCAGACACGTTCAGAGCTGCCACCATCATGATCCAGAAGACGGTGCGGGGCTGGCTGCAGAGGGGCAAGTACCAGCGGCTGAGACGAGCCACCCTCGCCCTGCAGCGCTATGCCCGCGGGCACTTGGCACGCAGGTGGGTCCTGGGGAGCCTCACGGAGGGGCCAGCTGGGAAGCCAAGTGTGAAAACACCTCTGGCCACCTGTGTTTTCAGTCTGTTCTAGAGCCTAAACTTGGTTTCATATGAGGAACTTTGAAAATGCTCTGCTTGCTTGAAAGCGAGACGCGTAATGTGCGTGTGGGTGATGCTGTGGTGAGAGTTTCTGGGCTAAAGCTGGGACTTATTTCTGGCCCCTCTCTCTGGTTTTATTTAGGGGCAAGAGATCAAAATGCTTTGCCTCAGACTGGTTTCATATTTACATTAGTTTAATTTCCATGTGCTGGGCCAAGGTCATAACATAGACAATATGGTTATAGTGAGATGACTATGGTACTCTGAAGGATTTAGGTGAAAGTGTTTCACAGAACTTATATTTTCCTGGGACTGCCTTTGGTAGAGGGCATTTGGATCAGCCAGGGAAGGGCTGCCTAGTTGGTATGCACTCCTCCCCTGCAGGGACAAGGTTTGTGTCTCTGTGATGTCCAGGGGGAGTTCTCAGGATTGATTGGCTGTATCCTTTGTAATGAGGAGAATCACTCCAAATCACTGGCAGGGGGCTGTGTACAGTAGATAATAAAAGAGCCCAGTGTTAACTGTTTCTGTGCAGGAACCGTTGTGGCTTACTGGGGTTTCTGTAGGTAGCACTCTGCTGGAGAGTGGGCTGCTGGTGGCACGTGTGGGGTGGATGTGAGGGAGGAGGGAAGCAATGGAACAGCATCCCAACACACTGGCCACCTTCCTTCTTGTGGCCCTTCTTCAAGTCAGACAATCAGCAGAAGGACATCAGAGATACTACCTGAATTTGTGCTGTTATTTGTGGTTGTGAAAGGGATTGGTGTCAGGGAGAACCAGCTGCTGCAGGGTTTCTTCTGCATAATTTCTCAGTTCCCCTCTTTGTGCAGGGTTTGTAGGGTTGGATGGCATCTGAGTAACTCCTGTCTCTTTCTGGAGACAGACCATCCCTTATCCTCTTCAGGAAGCCCTGACTCTGTGGGTCCTAATGAGAAACCATTTGCCTTAATCAAAGGAATATATAAACCAATGTGGCTCTTAGTTTTGATACGCTTTTCACAAAATAAAAGAAGTGGATCAAATTTCTGTATAATGCTACATGCTGAGAGCAATAAGTGAATCATAAATTCAGCAAAACAAGCTAATTATCAAATTAAATGGAGGGCTTATGGGTGTTTATTAACCAGTGTAACACCAAATTGAACATGAGTTCAGCTGGAGAATGGGAGCAACCTGGTGTGGAGTTGACCACATCACTCATTATTTACTGTCTGTGAATTGCTTGAGGCTCTGCTCAGGAATGTTGCCAAAGCAGTGCACTCCAGTTTAAATGTCAAATCAATTTGCTGCTGTTTCCACTGAGTCAGTAGATACCCAGTGTGACATGTGCTTTTTATAGTCAGGGAAGTGATGGAGCCAACCTGGGCGCTGACTGGCACAAGGACACGATGCAGAGAGTTCAAACCAAGGAAAACCTGGGGAATACTTGGGTTTAATGCTGTGTGGGAGCAATGAGGTGTGTTGATCTGTGGTTCCAGTGCTCCTGGGTTCCATGGCTGCAGTCTGATAGCATGGAGGCCATCTTAGCCCAGCTGTTGGGGTGGTCTTTTCCTGAATACCATCAAGCGACATTGGACGAAAGGTTTTCCTCTCCCCCTGGTTTAAAACCTACTGCATCAGAAAGAAGTGGAGTTTATTTTGGCTTTTTTTGGTTTATTTAAGCTTTCCCTGCTTACCCTCCTCCTGTGCATTGCAGGCTTTTTGAGCACCTGAGGAGGACGAGGGCTGCCATCATCTTGCAGAAGCAGTACCGAATGCTGCGGATGCGCCGGGCTTTCCTGAGGGTCCGCAGCGCCACCCTCACCATCCAGGCTTTTGCTCGGGGCATGTTTGTCAGGAGGATTTACCACCAGGTACACCTCCAGGAGGGTCTTTGCATGAGGGAAGAACCTTTATGTTTACTTCTGCGATGTGTTTGTTGTGGCTGTGGTGGTGCTTGTGAGGCTGACAGCCCCCAGTGCTGCTGGAGAGCCGACAGTGACGGTGAGCTGCGCTATTTAAAGCTGTGCAAGCAAAAAACATTTTAGCAGCAGCACCTCAGCAGAGCAGCTAAATGGAGTTGGTCACTGTGGTGCCGGGAGGTGGTGTGGAGATGTGGAAATGTCATTTGATCTAACCTATGCTCTGCTGAAACCTCCCCATCCCACTGAGTGTATGTCGGAGCTGCACGCAGGGGCTGTTCCCGGTAGGAAGACAAGGAGGGTCTCTCATGGAAGGCAATAAGTCATTAATGGATAGAAATATCTCTTTCATTGGGTCTCTCCTTTAGCTTTCTGTGTTAAACCAGGAGTGGGACACAAAAGATTTAGTTTCATGACAGCGGTGATACAGTGAGAAATCATTGAATCCTGGTGTGGTTTGGGTGTAAGGGACCTTAAAGATCACCTCATTCCACCCCCTGCCATGGGCAGGGACACCTTCCACTGTCCCAGGCTGCTCCAAGGCCTGTCCAGCCTGGCCTGGGACACTGTCAGGGATCAAGGGACAGCCCCAGCTGCTCTGGGCACCCTGTGCCAGGGCCTGCCCACCCTCCCAGCCAGCAATTCCTTCCCAATATCCCATCTGTCCCTGCCCTCTGGCAGTGGAAGCCATTGCCTGTGTCCTGGCCCTCCATCCTTTGTCCAAAGTCCTTCTCCAGCTACTCTCTGTCAGGAAACTGAGAACAGCTTTTGAGAATCTTCTGTCCACCCCTCAGACCCAGCACTGTGTTGGTATTTACCTAAATTGGTGCCTGACTGGATTGTGGGGCTACTCCAAGGAGTGAGAGGCGTCATGAGGAAAAGCCTGTTCCTGGAAATAACTGAAGTTACCTGGACACCTGGTGACCTCCCAGAGAGACCAAAGGACTGCTGTCCTTTGAGACACAGCAGCTGGTGATAAGGAATTTGTGCTGCCACTGCTGTTTTAGCATCTGTTTTTCAAATTGGAAGCTTCTGCATGGGAGGCAGCTGGTCCAGCAGTTAAACTCTCTAAGGTTCAAGGCCACCCAAATCTTAACAAGGTGTAGAAGTTGGCTGAAGGCCAGGCCTCTCTAATCTGAACATCTTTAATCTCTGGAGCATTTGGGTATAGGTTTTAGATGTAGGTGTTGGTTCCACTGCATGTTCAGTGACAGATGCAGGGCTGTGGGTGGTGATCTGTAGGACGAGGGCATGTCTCATGCCCACCAAAATTTTGCTGTAAAGCTGATGTAAGTCCCCAAGGCAATGCAGTGGGGTTTCTTCTACCTCTTTGGGCATCCCTAGCTTTCCCCATTTATGAATGCCAAGGCTGGAGACATAAAAAGCTAATTTCACAGTCATTCTTGCTGCACCCTAAATTCATATAATCCCTTTATTCTGAATTAAAATTTGCAGCTGCAAGGAAAGCTTTAGGGTGAAACAAAATATTTGTAAGAGAAGCTGATAGGATAACCTTTTCTGAGACAACACAAACTAATAACAATAAAATGTCTTGTAATCTTCAAATTCTCCTATTTATTTCCTTAGCAGACTGAAGCATAAGGAAGCTATTAACAACATGCTGTTTGTATCTCTAAAATGTCAGCCTTCAGTTTTAGAGGACAAAATTGAACTGCCACTGACTGACAAGATAGCTGTAAATTTTGGGGAAGAAATTCAATGCAAACATGCCAGAAATTTCATGAAAACAGATAAAAATTACCAGGAACTGAATCATGCTAGAGAACGGGCTGCAGACTGTAGTGAAAGGACTCATGGTTTTATTTGAAGGTTATCCACATGCTATGAAATCCCATCAGGACAGCATTTATCTGCAGTAAAAATTACCATAATGCAGAGGTGGAACACAGGAAAAAAAATCTACAGATCTGTTCTGGTGTGGGTGATGTCTGATGCTGAGGGCCCAGTAAGTTCATTGCTGAGTGTTGGCGTGTCTGTTAATGACTGTTCATTCTGGAGCTGTGGCTCTGGTGGATCTCAGTACTATTCTGAGGTGGTCCACGAAGTCACACTTGAGCCCAGTTGTCACCTGCTCCCACCAAGTCCTCACAACTGGGATCATACCCCCTCATGTCAGTGGCCAAGCAGGCCTTTACTCTGAGACCAAGCAGGCTCCTAGGAGAGGTCTGGGTGTGTCCTGCCTGCATCAGTTGAGAACAGTGCCTGTCCATCAAAGAGGGTGCAAAACAGCCTCCATTTCCAGCCATCAGACCTGCATCCACCAGGACATTCCTTGGAGAAGAAGCCCTTTCCAAGGCATTTGGGAAGTGTTTAATGATTGTTGCTGCCAAACCAGAACTGTTGTCCAGGTGACCTTCCAGGAACGGCCTTAAGCTGAAGGAAAGTAGATTTAGAGAAGATATTGGGAAGGAATTGCTGGCTGGGAGGGTGGGCAGGCCCTGGCACAGGGTGCCCAGAGCAGCTGTGGCTGCCCCTGGATCCCTGGCAGTGTCCCAGGCCAGGCTGGACAGGGCTTGGAGCAGCCTGGGACAGTGGAAGGTGTCGCTGCCCATGGTGGATGAGCCTTAAGGTCCTTCCAACCCAAACCATTCTGTGGTTCCACGATTCTGTGCCGTCTCTCCGTTAATTGCCGCCTTGTGCCCATGTTTTGCAGATGCTGATGGAGCACAAGGCCACCATCCTGCAGAAGTACGCCCGGGGCTGGCTGGCCCGTGCGCGGTTCCGCCGGGTCCAGGCCGCCGCCGTGGTGCTGCAGTGCCACTGGCGGCGCCTCAGGGCCCGGCGCCAGCTCCAGGCCCTTCGCATCGAGGCGCGCTCGGCTCAGCACCTCAAGAAGCTCAACATCGGCATGGAGAACAAGGTGGTGCAGCTGCAGAGGAAGGTGGATGAGCAGGTACGTCCCGAGCTGTGCTGGACCAGGTACGTCCCAAGCTGTGCTGTGCAGGCCCGGCCCAGTGGCTGCTTGCTGCCTTTCCGTGTTGTCTGGGAAGGGTCGTGTTGGTGGCAGCCAAGCACTTGTAAGGGTGGGACGCAGCTCGCTCGGGGAGCTGCACAAGCTGCACTGGAATTGTTGTGGGGACTGCCCAGCTGGGCTCGCAGGGGGAAGAAAGAACGGCAGTTTTGGGAGGTGTTGCTTGAAAACCCAAGCCAGCTCCACATGGGATCCAATGTCACTGCAAAGAGACCCAGAATGCCATCCTGGGTGGATGGGCGGATTCCAGTAAGATGGAGTTTAGTAAGGCCAAGTGCCCAGTCCTGCATTTTGGCCACAATAATCCCCTGCAACGCTCTAGGCTGGGCACAGTGTGGCTGGACAGTGCCCAGGCAGAAAGGGACCTGGGGGCACTGGTCAACAGCCAGCTGAACACGACCAGCAGTGTGCTCTGGTGGCCAAGAAGGCCAACAGCATCCTGGCCTGGATCAGGAATGGTGTGGCCAGCAGGAACAGGGAGGTCATTTTTCCCCTGTACCTGGCACAGGTGAGGCCGCACCTCGAGTGCTGTGTCCAGCTCTGGGCCCTCAGTTTGGGAAGGATGCTGAGATGCTTGAGGGCATCCAGAGGGGGCAATGAGGCTGGTGAGGGGCTTGGAGCACAAGCCCTGTGAGGAACAGCTGAGGGAGCTGGGGGTGTTCAGCCTGGAGAAAAGGAGACTCAGAGGTGCCCTCATCACTCTCTGCAGCTCCCTGAAAGGTGGCTGTGCTCAGGGGGGTTGGTCTCTGTCTCCAGGCAGCACTGACAGAACCAGAGGACACAGCCTTGAGCTGCCCCAAGGGAAATCCAGGCTGGGTATTGGGAAAGAGTTTTGTACAGAAAGGGAGATAAAGCCCTGGGATGCTCTGCCCGGGGAGGTGCTGCAGTCACCATCCCTGGGTGTGGGTAAGAACAGACTGGATGTGGCACTCAGTGCCATGGTTTAGTTGAGGTGTTGAGGTTGGGTTGGACTCGATGATTTTGGAGGTCTCTTCCAACCCAGTGATTCTGGGATTCTGTGTGTCACGGCTTTGGGGCTGAATTGCCACTTTTTACTCTGTGAGCACTGAGTGTGCAGAGTGTCTGCCACCACTGGTGCTATGAACCGTGTGTCTTGGGAGTCACATTCCCTGGAAGACAAACAGAAATTTGGGTAAATACTTTGAAAACGTTTGTGTTACTAGACACAACAACTCTTCAGGAGTAAGGGGAGGGTGGGATGGTGTGATGAGACAGATCCCAGCATGGGATGACTTGATGACCTTACAGTGACTTTGATCACAGGGGTGTTTCCATCAAGGAGCCATTTGCCATTATAAAGCTGCAGAACAATGGTTTGATTTTACACATGTAGCAGAATAATTTTTTCACCTACTAATGTGTGCAAATTACTCTGTTAAATACCTTCTGTGTTACTATACAAGGAATTGAGGGGTGATCATAAGAAATGCTGAGTGGGACCTAGTTGTATTGACGAATATCAGTAGGGAAATTCATATCCACTTGTACCTTTAGGATACTGAATTTTAAGACGTAAGAGCACATTCTCTTCAGCTGGGATTACCCCTTATTTGTAGCACCAGTTTGTGATAATTCCAGTTTATAATTCCAAGATGTTGTCAGGGACCCTTGTCTGTCCCACACGGCTCCTTCCACCTGAAATCTCCCCACCCCAGTATGACGAGCAGTCCTGTGTTGGGGGTGATGACAAGTGGCTCTGTGCTGGCTCAGAAAGTGCAGAGTCAGGACACACAGGGGTTTGCAGTGCTGTGGTCACCCTCACTGCAGGGTTAATTGCCTGCAGTGCATTAACTGCACCACAGCAGGGTACAACTTCCACACCCTGGTGTTTAATTTTAAAATGCCTGTTTCCATACTTAGATTTTGCTAACGGTAGCTTAGGAATGGAAAACTCTCAGAATAAGGTTTGATATGACCTTTCATCCAGAAGGTATTTTGGTGGAGCTGAATAGAATGAGTCATTCCAGGTCCAGGTGTTTTGGGCTGAACTTGTGCAAGGAGTATGAACATCAGTGTTGGATCTGCTGAGCTGCTGGACTTGACACTGGAACATCAGTAGTATTTTATAGTTTGTATTTTTCCCTATTTCCTTGCTAGGAGACGTGTGGCAGTGGAACAGTAAAGGAAAAAAAAAACAATATTTGGTTAACATTGCCTTTCTTGTCATGGGTTACAAAAGCAGCAGAAGGATCTGCTTTAGGGAAGGAGTCATGGAGAGCTTTTAACCAGACAGAAATAATGGTCTTGAGCTCATCTTGCTCTCCCTCAGTCTCTCCACAGACCGTTTTGTAGGAGTTTCTTTGATGCTTTCTGCGTAGCTTTTGCAGGAAAGAATTCCTGCTCTGGATTACATGTGGTGGTCTGTCCAGTGAGCTGAATTTAACCATCCTTCCAGGGCTGCCAGGTTTCCCTGGGATGCTTTGGAAGTGCTAAGGAGCACTGTTCCAGTAGATTCTCCTTTCAGTGCACAGAATCTTTTTTCTGGCACAGTGTGTTTGCCGTGCCGGAGTTTCCCTGAAGGATCTTGCTTTCAGTCCTTGCTAATCTATAAACACAACCTTTGAAAATACCGATTAACTTTCCAAGAAAAAAAAAAGTATATAGCAGGTGACCTGGAGAGCTACAGTTGTGTTGTTTTTTTGAGTAGCTGTGGAAGAAGATGTTTCTATTTCTGCTACTTTAGCTCATGCATGAGTAGAGATGCAATCCTCCGTGTGCCCCTAAGGAAGAGATCTTTCTTTGAAAACATTAAAACCTATTATTGTATGTCAGCCTCAGCTCAGATGCTCTGGCATCTGTAACTGGAATAGTTTAATTACGTTTTTTAATCAGGTGAGGGATTTTTTGCACACAGAAGAAAGCTTTTGATCTATTTTGCTGCAAAACATCCTCACTGGAGCACTTTATTTTCTATTTACGTTGGACCAATTCCTTCTTTTTTTTTCTGTTTTTTTTATTTCCTTTAATTAATTTTCTTTAAATCCGTTTGTTGGAATTGCCTGAGACACTTATAAGGCATGTACCTAGTTTAGTGTTGCATGTTCATGCAGCCAATATTTAGACACACTGTGAGCTCTCTACACTGTCTCTGCAAGCACTACTATCTCTGTGAGCATTTATTGAATAAAACTAGTTTGGGTGACAAGCTGATGAATTTGTTACATCTGCCTTTGGTAGCAAAATAAACTAGGTTTTTTCACTGAGCCTGGGTTGAAACCAGGACTGTCTCAGATCTGCAGGGCTGGATAATGATTGAAAATAAAGCAAGTTCAAGTTTAACAAGGTCTGTTGAGCAATCTCTGATTGTAGTGGGGAGCAACCCAGTAAATGCTCTCTCATGTCTCTAGTTGTTAATAAAAAAACCCCAGAACCATTCCTGTGCATTTATCTTGTATTTGCATGAAAATCTCAGTTGGGTGGTCTGTAAAACCATGTACACAAGGTTCTGAAAATGCATTTATTTGGAAATGTCTTTAGAGCCTCTGCTCTGGAGGCAGCCTGGGAGAGCTGGGGCTGCTCACCTGCACAAGAGAAGGCTCCAGGGAGAGCTCCGAGCCCCTGGCAGGGCCTAAAGGGGCTCCAGGAGAGCTGCAGAGGGACTGGGGACAAGGCCTGCAGGGACAGGACACAGGCAATGGCTTCCACTGCCGGAGGGCAGGGACAGATGGGATATTGGGAATTAGGAATTGCTGGCTGGGAGGGTGGGCAGGCCCTGGCACAGGGTGCCCAGAGCAGCTGGGGCTGCCCCTGGATCCCTGGCAGTGTCCCAGACCAGGCTGGACAGGCCTTGGAGCAGCCTGGGACAGTGGAAGGTGTCCCTGCCCATGGCACGGGGTGGAAGGAGATGAGCTTTAATGTCCCTTCCAGCTCAAATCATTCTAGGATTCTATGAAATGCCTTTGGTCATGCAGAAATTATAATTTCTTATATGATAAGAATGCTGAATTTTGACGTTCATTAATAATTCATTACTAGGGAGCAAAAGAAAAAAAAATGTTAATACGCCTCATACACTTGTTTTTCCATTTGAGATGTGTCTTTATCTTTCTTCAGAGCACTGAGATGCAGTGAGAGGGGGTTTTTTGGAAGGTCACCTTAAGAGGGGCCAGTAGGATGATCAGAGCAAGCTTTAAAAACCAGAGAATGCATTTTAGGTTTCAAAATGGTTCTTGTGGTATCAAGATTATCTACCCAAAGTCAGCACAGCTTATGTAGTAGGCTTTTAATGAAGCTCTTGTCTTTGGCCTGGGGATGTCTAATAATGATGATGTTTTATTAGTCACAATGTAGTGCCCATTGACTTTGATATTCAGCCCAAAAATCAGCTAAGTCTGCTGAATTTTTAGGTCTCAAAGCTGGGCAGCAAATCACTGCTAAGTGCTTTAAAAGTGAAAACCTGAGCAAATGAAAGGCTGACTGAGCTGGCACATGACTTAAAACTGGAGTTTTGGGAGCTCCTTATGCTTGAAGCTGCAGTTCTGCATTGTCACTTCGGGTTTCTGCAGGCATGGGATTGAGGAATAAAAGCATAAGCTGCAAGAGGAACAGTACAACCCCCCCAAACTTGCAAGCCAATCAAATTAAGCAATACAATTTGGAAGCTGTAGTAGAAGTGTAGTATTTTGGTTTGGTTGCCAGTGCAACCAAGAGCTGTTAGCCTTTGCTCTGAGTGATATCAGTGTAATACCAATTTGACAAATACTTCTGTAATCGTTGCCAAAATATTATTGAGCTTTTGTCACAGTTTAGAAATAGCTTTTAGCTTTATGAGCTTTGTTAGTGTATGCATAGAAACATTTGTTACTGTGTGTCTGTCACCTACCACCCTTGAGGATTAGAGTGGTTACTTTTGTAGTGCATCACCGCATGCACTGATCTCACTTGTGCTCTTGTTCTCTTCTTTTCGGGATGCAGAACAAGGAGAACAAGCTTCTGAACGAGCAGCTGTCCACGCTGACATCAGCACACTCCTCGGAGGTGGAGAAGCTGAAGAAGGAGCTGCAGCAGTACCAGCAGGCCCAGCGGGGCGATGGCACCCAGCTCCTGAGCCTGCAGGAGGAGATGGAGCGGCTGCGGATGGAGCTGGAGAGGGCTCACGGGCAGAGGGAGGTCATGGAGGACAGCCACAGCAAGGAGAGGGACCTGCTGAGGAAGGTACGCCTGCCTGTCTGCCTCAGGCTGCCTCCTGCAGGTGGCCATCCTGGTGGAAGCTCGCTGTTCACAGCTCTGAAGGGGTGTCTGCTCTTTGATTATTATTCCTGCTGCTGAATGCCCCTAGGACTGACCTTCAGCCAGCTCATGGGGCAGCAAGGGCAGGTGGACATCCCTGCAGGAGCAGTGGCTGCCTCCTGTCAGGACACCCTGATGCCTTTTGTGCTGCCAACCACAAGGAAACGCCCCAACCCAAACACATCTGGAAATCAGGATGCCTAATGACCATGAACATCATGGAATCACAGAGTTGTAAGGGTTGAAAAAATCACCAAGTCCAACCTTCAGCCCAGCACCACTGTGTTCAGCACTAAGCCATGTCCTCAAGTGCCACATCCATGTGGTTTTTGAACACTTCCAGGGCTGGTGACTCCGCCACTGCCCTGAGCAGTCTGTTCCAATGCTTTACAAGCCTTTCAGTGAAAAAAGTTTCCCTAATATTCAATCTAAACCTACCCTGGCACAACTTGAAGCTGCTTTTCTTGTCCTAGGATTCGTGTGTGTGCCAGAGCTTCATGTGTATACAGTGATTCCTCATGGTGTGTAATGCAAATTACTGGAGAGGGCTGTCACAGGTGCTGCAAATATTAGGAAGATGTAAATATTCTTCATCCCAGCCTGAGATGGGACACAAGGCTTAGTTTCTGCTGCTTAGTTTCTGGCTGGTGTTGTAGGTACGCACCTATGTGTGGACCAACTTCCCTCCCTGAGGACAGGCACTGCTCCAGCACCAGCTGCTGGTTGTTACGGGCTTTTATAGGGTTTGGAGCTGGGATATACACAAAATAGATTTATTTTTTTCTTCCTCCTTCATGCAAACCCACGGAATATCCTGGTTTGGAAGGGACCCACAAGGACAATCAAGTGCAGCTCCTGTGCTCAATCTCTTTGGGTGGAAGTGGTCCAACACTGCCACCATTGTACAAGAAGGCATTCTAGTGGGAGAAAGAGACTTCAGAGTTTAGTTAGTTCAGCAAATAGCAAAGATGGACCTTTTGCCCTGAATTTCTTTGCTGATCAGATTAATTCTGAGTAACACCCATTCTCTTAACCTGAAGCAATGAGATGAGAGTTCAGTTTTCTTCTGCAAATGCTTGTGGCTGCTCAAGTTAAATCCATTATATCTCTTCTACATCAGAAATTGAACTGAATCTTTGATCCTGCTGTTGGAAAGAATTTAGGGCTTTTCTACTCAATAAAGTGCAAAGAAAAAGCTGTTTTGCAGCTCTTATTCTAGAATAGGTGTGTGACAACCTGAAGATGAGTCATTTTGGAAATTAAAAAAAAACAAAACAAAACAAAAAACCCAAAACCCCCTGGAATTATCTGTGTTATTATTACAGTGGAAGAATGTCCTTATGAGGCTACTGCACTTCACACAGCACCATTGCAATGGCCAGCCTCCCCTCGAGGCTGAGCCTTCAGATGGTGGGTTTGGCTCAGAAGCTGTGGTGAAGGACTGTGGTCAGGGTGATTTTCCCTGAACCTCTGGCATGACTAAAATGCACTTTTGGGTGTGCTACACAAAGAGGTCAACAGTCTGTACACTTGCTGTTTTTGGCTGGACCAAGTGAGCTGCCAGGTGATCGCCTGCTCCACTCCTTGCACCTGTACTGCACCACGCAGGGCCATGTGAAACCAGTGATTTCCTTTGAAAATTACAAGATTCTTTTTGGCACAGGGCTCTGTTTATTAGCTGGGTGCAGCACAGGCTTTTAGGGCCTGAAAGGATGCTTGATTTTAAAGGTGATGCAGCTGGGGATAAACTGTGTCTCTTTGTTCTTGATTGCAAATCCCCTTCGAGCACTTGGATGGAAGGTTGGATTAATCACTGAAGAAATGCTTTTAAAAAGCATGCAAACAAAGCAGAAGCTTTCTCTTGTTGTAGAAGTGCCTACAGCAGAGCAAATACTGTGAATTTCACCATGAAAGTAGATGGTTTAAGTATAAAGCATTTCTAATGAGCAGTGCAGGCCCTTATTTCTGGCATTACCTTCCCATTGCTCTCTTCAGCTCCTTTTAAGTGGGAGGATGGAGAGGACTGGTTTCCTTCCTGAAAATATTAATTTAGCCAGACCACTTCCAAAGAAAAATTCTGGGAAGAGATTTTTGAGCTGTTCTAGTATCTGCCAGAAGCTGGAAGGTGTCATGAAACTAAAATCAGGTGAGAAGCAATTTTCACCTTCAATATCAAGATGACACCATGGGCATGGTTGTAGTGGGACAGATTCCCAAAGACATGTCACTTCTGACTGAGACTGAGATGAGCCTTTAATTTTTCTGCAGCTCCTGCAAATCCATGTCAGTTATGATTTAGTTACTGGAAAAAAGTCCTTTAATCTCTTTGTCATAGCTGTTCTCTCCAAGTCCTTAATTTTAGGATAGCTCTTCTTATTTAATTTTGTGATAAAGTTTGAAACATCTGGGTAAGTACCAACAGCTCTTTCTAGGGCTTTTGGTAGCACCTAATCTTCTCACTTGGTGAGCTAGGATAATTCACAGCCTGGCCAGGAATTTCATTAGGAAAGTGCCAAGTGCCATCATCCTTTCCTTACAAGACTGGGGGAGGATGGGAGGCAGATCTCATGAGCAGGTTGTTCCAGGGTAACACTTAGATAAGACCTGCAGCCATCACAAGTGCTCCCTGCTCAGCATCTTCCACAAAAATCTTCTGAAGCAGGTGCTCTTGCATTTGAAGCACCTCCAAAGATCTGTTTGCTGTGGAAAGATAAGCAGGAGGTACAAAAGTTGTCCGTGTAGGTATCAGGGGTGGAGTTGGTGCTGCTTGGCCATTGTGTGACCTGCTCCCTTTGCCTCTCCCCGTGTGTAGTGGATTGTTCATGTTCCCACTGGCCTTGGTTGCACACGGGTTTTGAACTCTGTTCCTGTTTCATGTAGAAACAGGAGTGCAGAAAACAAATTCAGTGGCTCAAGAGAACATCTTAACCTGTACCCAATCTGGATTAGAAATTTTAAAATCAGGGAATAATTGTTGTGGATTCTGTTAAGTCTTTCTCTTCCAAATATCCTCTCAGCACAGTTGAGAATACTCAAGATTTTTGTCCAGTTTCGTTGTCCAACCATCATAGCTTTGGGCAGAGAATTCCTTATCAGCACCCAATAAAAAGCATTAGTAAAATAATCCCACTGCTTTTAATCTTTTCCTGACAGGACAAACAAGTAGAGCTCCTTGCTGGCCCATTGCAGCACAGGTTTTCCTTCCATTCCATCACTCCTATATCCCTTCTCCAATTTTTTAAGAATTCTTCTTACCTTGAAGACGCCACCATTGATCTAATGGCAAATGTGATTTATGGTGAAGGAGTGCAGTTGGTTTTGGTACAGAATATTAAAATCTTAGCTCAGTTCACAGCATTTAAAACACCAGTAGCTCTGTATGCTTAAATTGTGGGCTTTTTCACTTTCTAGTTGTACATCCAGAATCCAGCCTTCTAGGAGAGGTGCAGACAGATGTAATGCAGGCAGCTGGAGTAAATTAACAGGGAGAGTAACAAGTGGGGAGGTTTTTCAGTTTGTCCATGGAACTGATTCAGTTGTGACTTAAAAGAAAATATTCACTGTGCTTTTGTCCTCATCATTAGTATGTATCTGGCATAGCCAGTGTTTGATAAAATGCCTTAATTTGAACATGCTTGTGTGGAAGACTGAACTCTGTGCTAGGAATGCACGCCAGCTGGGCTGCCTATAAATTTAATCTAGTGGTGACAGCAAAATTATTACTCTTGGGCTTTGAAAACTCTTATTATGGTGTTTACAGTGTTGTTTATCGTTGGCGCCTTGAGATCCTTCTGCCGTGTAGCCGTTTCCTCAGCAGTGGCTGCAGGAAGTGAGGGAGCAGGCACAGGGAATGACACGTGCTGGGATGATGTGTGTTCTGCCCCCTGACAGCAGCAGAATCATCCTGCCCAGCTGTGGCAGCGTATTTCACTTGACAATATGATAGTTGTGTGTTCTGAGGTAACGCTGTTGGATGCAGCGGAATTCAGGAAGCTGAATAATGTTCCAGGATTGGTGGCTGCCAGCGTCAGTCCAGCCTCGCAGTTGTGACAAGGGAAAGTAGCATTTTTCAGGATTTAGTTCCTGTTCTCATTATTTTTTACGAGGCAATTGTTGTTGTTGTTAATAATTGCTAAATATGCTGCTGTTGTATTGCCAAGGGCCCTGGCATGTGTCATTCCTCACTGTACCAGAGGTGCTGTAGTTGTGGGAAGCACTGAAGTGACTCATCGTGCTACCTGGATTGGGTACAGTAAAGTTAAAAAAGCCTGACCTATTCACTCAGCTCGAATTCACTGTGTCCATCTCAGCTCCTGAAGTGCTACATCTCTGGGAACAATCAGCAGATTGATTTCCCCAGCAGCTGTGACTCGGTGCTGTGACTTAAGACAATGATGAGGCCCATTGAGATGTAAAAATAAACCTCTGATTTGGTGACCTGATCACTTTCAAGACCTTCGCTCCTGCAGGTCCTGGCCACCAAGTCCAGCTGCTCAGTATTTTGTGACATTCTGCTGAAAATGTTGATTTAAGGGAGAAATGCACTCAGGAAAGGCAAAGTTATTCTCTGTTGTAGCAGTGCATTTCTCCTGTGTTTCTGCTGCTGCTGTACAAAGGATAAGTGGCAAAGCACAGGGGAACAGATCTCTTAAAGAGCAAAGAGAGGCCGAACAAAGCCCCCTGTCTCCTGCCAGGTGAAATTAATCCCTGCAGGAGCTCTGCCCTGCAGCCAGCAGTAACTCTCTGCCTTGTTCCCTAGCGTATCTCCGACCTGGAAGAAGAAAACGCTCTCCTGAAGCAGGAAAAAGAGGAGCTGAACAGCAGGATTCTCTGTCAGTCTGAAGGTAGGAAAAACTGCCTCTAGCACCCTCAGTGCTCCATTAGACAAGGGCTTAATCTTCTCCCCTGAAGCTCGTTTTCCCTGCCTTGAAAAGTGCTACTCTTCCCCTGGCCCTTTCCTGGCGGCTTTTGTCTCTATTTTGTTGTGCAGGTAGTTCTGTTCATGCTGTCCTACTGGTGGGTGATAAGGCAGAGGCCAGTTTAATTGGTGAAATGCAGAATAAGCACCTAGCAAGGCTTTTTAGTTCAGTTATGTTAAAGCATTTCATGCAGACGGTGTGGGAGGCAGTGAAGCTGATGGAGTAAGGAAGAGCTGTGTCCCAAGAAGGATTAATAAAGGATCCAAGGGGCAGAACAACTCACATTATTGAGCTGTGGCAAAGGATTTCTCTAGAGTGACACGAGCCTGGGAGTGTTTTTTAAAAGCAGACTTAGCTGACAAGTCATACATAGGGGAAGCAACCTGGGAAAATCCCATTTCACAAGAGGGACTCTCAGGTGTGCATTGAGCTTTTCTATTTTTTGTCATCCTTTTCAGCTTTGATTTTGCAGCAGGATTTACAAAGATCATTATGCTGTGGATCTAACTATCACTGCTCCGTGGTGCTTGTGAAGTGCCTTTTGCTCCTAGCCTAACACAAAATAAAGGAATGGAGATAACATATTAAGAAGAAACTTGCTGGAAATATTTATGCATCCCTTACAGGATGCTTTTTGAGCATCTAAGATGGGAGAAAGAAAGTGGAGGGGGTTGGTTTGTTGTTCACCCATTTAAAACAACACACGGGCTACATTTGCCTGGTTCCTCAGGAAGAGGAGAGACCGGGTTTGCTTCCTGAGGGGAGTTTTTAACAAATAACTAAATTTATTTGGATATAAACTTCTTGGAACCCCCACAGTCTTGCCATGGTAAATGGTTGATGATGACATGAGGAAGGGCTGCTGGTGTTGGTTTACTCCTATGCCAAAGCTGATGGTGGGAAGCAGGCAGGGAGGTTTTCATATGCAGCAAGTACCACCTTTTCAACACAAATGTATTTCTGTACTGTGCTGGTCTTCTCTTAAGTGGGTTTATGGCTGGCCCATGGGAGCTGGAGCTGCCACAGTTAAATGATGGTTTGTAGGTGCTGGAGACTTCTCTTTAACTCAAGGCAAAGGACTGCTCTGCAAGCAGAAGAGCTCAAGCTGTTTCAAATATTGAGGAGACAAATACAGATGATAATAGTCTCTAAATATTAACAAATGCTTACATGTATTTTAAAGGCTCTTGGCAGAGAGTATTTTGTTCATTAGTTGTTGTTCCACGTGTTTACAAGAAGCTTGTTTCTGAGCTGAAGTTCATAAATTCTTTTTTTTCTCCCCTTTCCTATTTTAAAGATGAATTTGCACAAAACACAGCTGCGGAAAATATACAGATAAAGAAAGAGCTGGAAGAAGAGAGATCTCGTTATCAGAACCTGGTAAAGGAGTATGCAAGTCTGGAGCAGAGATATGACAACTTGAGGGATGAAATGACTATTTTTAAGGTAATGAAACTGGAATAATCCCTGTTCCCTTGTGCTCTGGACCTGATGTTGGTGCCTGGATAATGTGGCTCATTCACCCTCAAAACATTTAATAGCACTGCCATTAGTGGGCAGTTTGTGCTTGATATTTCTAAGAATACCTATCTGCACTGGAGCCAAACCATTTGTGTGCCTTGCAAAAGGAGCTTGGTCTTCCATGCTTCTCTATGAAATGCTTAGAGATGTCTGTAAATCTCAGCAAAATCTGGATCATGCTTGTTCTTGTTTTGCTTTTGTGTCAGTGATGTTCATGTGTAGGTGTTGGGTTAAAAAAGCACACAAACAAAACCTCCAGCAATATGACTCCAAAAAAACCTCCAGCATTTCAAAACCCAAAGTCTTTAGGTTCAGCATTGCTGAAAGGTTAGAAAAACTGTTGAAAATCAGAGTGCTCCTGGATTTGATGGAAGGCTGTGTGTTTAAAGGGGGTCCTGGAGGGTGCTGTCAGCAGCACAACCTTGAGCTCAGATTTGCATGTTCACACTTACCAGGCATCTGGTGTCATGAAGAGCCTTTAATTCACGCAGAATTTTTAAACTGAGCTTCTACATAACTTTTGCACTTTGAAGTGTTAATACGAATTTTAAGGGTAGGGCATGAAAACTTAGAACACGTAATTCTCTATAAGGTAACTTAAGTACATAGTCACACATTTGCTCTAAAGAAGCACCACTTTGAGAGGAATCCTTTAACACTGGCTGCTTTACGTGTCTGCATCATTTCTTGGCAGCAAACACCGGGGCACAGGAGAAACCCATCCAACCAGAGCAGCTTGGAGTCTGATTCCAACAACCCATCCATCTGCACCTCTGAGATCGGGGACACCGAGGACGTGATACAGCAGGTGGAGGTACAGTAAATCAGGAGGGAGGGCAGGGGAGCCCTGCTCTGGGGGTGGTGGGTGTGGGGTCTGTAGCACAGGTGGGGCAGTAAGGCAGTGATGGACAAAATTGATTCCACGCTGTAGAAACACGTGGGTGATTGCGTGAGAGGGACTGCAGGGTTGTGGTGCTCTGGCAAATTCTACTTGTTCACAGCATCAGGGCTCTAAAAATAATACAGTGCTGTCTTTGGGCCATACCAGCTTGAAGGCTGATGAAAATTCATCACAGCAGTTACACCCAGTGCTGATGGATCATGACTGTATCATGATCCCTCTCTGCAAGGACACCAGAATTCATTGCCCTCTTGCCCCCGAGCATTTTCATTCCCATGCATCTTTGTGGATGCTTTGCTGGCCAGCACAGCCCCTGTAATCAAATCAACAGTCTCCTAATGCAGAAAAGAGCAGCACAAATTATTCCTTGGCTATCAAGAATCCTGTGTAAAAGGGAAATATGCTTTTTACTTTCATCTATAGAATAGGCTGCTTTTTAAACTCCACTTTTCTGACTTGAGAGCACTTATGGGTGATCAATGTCCCTAGGGTCAGCCCTACCCTTGCAGGACCATATTTTGTGTCACAATACCATGCCTGCAGAAGCCCCCCCTTCCCTCTGCTGGCTGCTGCATTATGTTGCTTTGGTATTTTTTAACCGCTCTGAAAGCATTTTCTGAAGTCAAAATAATCAGTATTGACAATGCTTTGGTATAAAACATTCCAGCTGCAGGCAGCTAAAAACCCCCAACAAAACACTTGACTAAAAGGGACCCAGTAGGGCATTTTTGATGTTCTTAGCCCCCATCACCTACTCATCTGTTGGGCTGTTAAGCATTCAGTGATGCATCAAAACAAGTCAGGTATTTTACTGACATCAAAAATAGGTGTTTAAAATGTGGATTTGCTCTTTGGAAGTACGTGTGTTTCTTAGGATGCTCTTGTTCCTGGCTGTGGCTGATGTACACTCAGGGTGCATCTGGCACTGTGCATGGTTGTAGAACTGGACACTGAGATCTTCTCCTTTTTTCCCCTCCCTCCTGCTCTTCTGCAGGAGATTGGGATGGAGAAAGCAGCCATGGACATGACCCTCTTCCTGAAGCTACAGAAGCGAGTGAGGGAGCTTGAGCTGGAGAGGAAGAAGCTGCAAGCCCAGCTGGAGAAAAAGGAGCAAGAGAGCAAGAAATCCCAGGCAAGAGGCATCTTTTCATGGATACTAATATTTCATATTTGTAACTGGCTTTCCTTGATTGCCTGAGGCCACGTGAATTAGGAATTTAGCTTTGAGAGTGACAAGTTCAACATAAGAGGCCTGCAAATCCATCTGGAAAATGGAGATAAACTTTTTTTTTGTCAGCTAAGAACAGTTGGACAGGAGAACTGCTTTATTTATTTGTTTAAACAAACTGGTTATAACATATTTAGGGCAGTATCTTAAGCTTCTTGAAAGCAATGAAATGTGGAATCAATTTTGGCACACGTTATTCCACCAGCACTGACCCTGTGTCTCACCCTGCATGTTCAACAACCCTCTCTTTTGGATGATTTCTGTTATTCAAACATTTCTTTGCTGTCCTGGGTTCCCCCCATGCAGCAAGTGTGTGGCATGAGCTGAAAAGCACTTCACACCCATGTTGGTCAGGCTGGTGTCCTCAGTTTGGTTTTATTATCATCTGTGTGTTTTGGTTAGGTTTTTTTTCCTCAGTAATGACCATAGAGAGGAATACAGGTTAAAAGCAGTGTACTAAATCAGAAATATCAGGATAGCTGTTAGAAGAATGGGTTCTTCATTTCTGTTGCAAGGCAGGGATATTTTTTTGCTGTATTCTTCCTTCCTTGTGGAAAAATAAAACAAAACAAAACAAAAAAAACCCCAAACGTGAACTTCCTAAAGTTTGAGTCGCTTGCTTGAAAGCAAATTAAAAACATGTATATTAAAAAAACTAAGGTTACTGACAGCCCAGTGGTAACTCAGGGGACAGGAGTCCCCAAGTCTGAAAATACAGCTCTCTAGGTTGTGGGGAGCTGACTTCTGGGATGGGGGGCTTTAACAGCAGATCTCTTGTTGATGCTTTCCCTGCCCTCTGTAGCCAAGGCTCTGTGTCTTGTCAGAGGCCAGAGTGTGCTATGAAACAGCAGTGCTGCTGTGTGCTTGGTCTCCTGAAGCACTGGAGGTGCTCTTTTACAAATTGCTGGGCAAATGCCATCCTTCTTGGATACATATTTGAAATTTCTGGGGCTTCTGTTGCTTTGTTTGGGAATTATTTTTGTTATACTCTCTGGTGTGAGATCAGTGTAGCTTTGAACAAATGCAGTAGGAGACTCAACAAAATCATCAACAGTAATTATTTACTTGCTTCACTAGATATCCTTATTGATCACCCTTAGCAATTTGCAGGAAACACATGAAACAGGAGACTTCCCCAGCCTCTCATTCCTGCTGCAGGAGGATTAAAAACCTGTTTTCCAACTGCTGTGTCGAAGATTGTTCCCTTAATCACTGTCATTGTCTGAAAGCTGCAGCGAGGCACAGTTGCAAAGATATTAATGAGAGATTAAACCATTTTCTCCCGGAGTGTCCTCTGCCCCACTGGTGTTGCTGGGATGCTGCCTGATGGCAATTAATGATATTATTATGGTTGAGCTGGCCAGCAGGGCTGAATGCTGATGGAGACGTGCCCAGCTACCCTGTGCTGTGTGCCAGTTCCTCTGCCTGCTCCTAAATACAAATTTACTCTTTAATCTGCACAGGTAATTGAAACAAAGGCTGAAGTGACTTCGGAGCATGAAGATTTTGCATACAACAGCCTGAAGGTGAGTGAGAGGCTTCTGCTTAGTGCTGTAACCCATTGCATGGCTCCAGCAGCCCAACCAAGTGGTGTGAACGTGGTAATAATCCAAAACCTGCTGTAATCAGCTCTGTTAGAGAGGGCTGTAGCTTTCCATCAGCTCCTGGGCCTGGGATGGGCTCACATATGTTTCCCCCTGGGGCGACATCTGTTTTCTGCTGATCCACCTGTCCCTGAGTCATCCGTGGAGGTAATGAACCCTCTCATGGGGAAGGGGGCTTTTCCCAGGCAGGAGTTCCCTCTGGGACTTTGTGGGGCTCCCTGTGACGGGCGCTGTGGGTCGCAGCAGTCAGCTTTGCAGTAGGTGTAAATTCTTACGGCTGTTTCTTGTTCCAGGCTCTGCCTCTGCTTCTTACCCACCTCCTGTGCCATCCCAAGGTGCCACTCAGGTCAAACCCTGATAAATCTGTGCTGTGACTTGCAGTGATAGGCTCCATCTCCCAGCAGAAGTGCTGGCTGACCACAGACATCCTGTGTCTTCTCAGTGTTGCCCTGCCCTAGAATTTGTCTTGCCCCCAGGCTCTAAATCCTGACAGTTTCTGTCCCCATCACTTTCTCCCTGTGGCAGTCAGAGCAACTGAAACCTCCTGGGCTCCTGCTGCAGCTTCTGTGGGTTCTATTCTTCTGCTCTAGGTGTATTCAAACACTTCTGGCCTTTACTGTTTTAGACCAATTTTTATCCTGCTTTTCCTCAGAAAACCAGTTCCTAGGATAGAGTAACTATGGGAAATTTTTTATGCTGTTGGTTTTTTCAGTGCAGAGCTGCCTTTCCAATGTTCCTTCTCTCCCTATCCCCTTTAACAAATATTGCAATGCAACTGAGAAGTCCAGAGGAACATATGTTTTCCAGGATAACATGATGCTAAACCATCTGTCAGTAGTAATATCAATTTTTGCTTCTGCATCATCTCCTCTGAAGAATGCAAATAAAAGCAGAAATTAGAGATGGAAAGGATGTCCAACACTCACTAAGCCCTTATCTCTAGCAGCAGATTTTTATGACACTTAATAGTCCAATTTTATTTTCCTAGCATGGTATTAGGAATAGCTCTTAGGAATATTAGGATATTAGGTGTAGCTCTGGCTGAATGTGCTGTTTGTGATGGAGGGAAGCCCCACTGAGTTTCCTTAGCACCTCTGCATAGCCCCTTGGAGAGGAAGCATAGCAAATTCACTGCCCATGTGTTTTCCAGTTGGTTAAACATACTTGTGGAAGGTTTAAGTTTCTTGACCTTCTAAAGCAAAGTGGAGTTGCAATTTGGAAGGGGAAAACCCAGCAGATGAGAGCCACCACCTCCTTAAATGGCTTCTGGAGTTCTGACTTCTGTGTGAGTTCACAAACTGTGTTTTCTTCAAGGTTGAACTCTGGAAGTTCAGAGTGGAAATAATAATTTTGGATTTTCCTACTTTCTGCATACTAACATACTAGCATTCATAGTTCTACGTATCTAAAAAACTTTAAAATACCATTTAATGTTAATACCATTTCATAAGAATAGGTGACATGTGTTGCTAAAAATGCAGGGTTCTTTAAACTTCAGTCTAAGACAGGTGGGAAATGAACCTGCAGGGATTTCACGTTCCCTGTAGGAGTGTTTACCTGAGAAAGACCACTGAAAAAGAGAGACAAATACTTCTCCCTGCTGTTCTCCCCACATCTGAACATAGGACACAGCCTGAAATCTCTGTCTGCAATGCAGGTGACTTTCTGCTGATTTTGAGGGCTTCTTTTCCCTCCCTCCCCCTTGACAGCTGCATCCATGGCTATGACAAAGCTATTCCTCTCTCCTCTCTCTCCTGCTAATTTATATCTCAAAAATTTATACTATCTCTGGCTCTTTTAAGAGTTTCTTTTGAATATGTTTATTTCTCATTTTTACCAGCTTAAAAAGACTTTATCTCAGGGAAATAGTCTGAGGTGCCTAAAAGCTCACACACAGGACAGTCTTTCTGTGGATGCTCTTGAATGGCCTGTGAGATACCAGTTAGTCAGGCACACAGGGACACCTTCCACTGTCCCAGGCTGCTCCAAGCCCTGTCCAGCCTGGCCTGGGACACTGCCAGGGATCCAGGGGCAGCCCCAGCTGCTCTGGGCACCCTGTGCCAGGGCCTGCCCACCCTCCCAGCCAGCAATTTTTTCCTCCTTTCTGATCTAAACCTTGTCTCTTTCAGTTTGGGCAAGATGAGCTTTAAGGTCCCTTCCAACTCAAACTGTTTCTGCTGTTGTAAGATTCCATACTTTTATGTCCCATTTCAGGCATTTTTGGCACTCACAGGCCCTCAAGCAGGACAGTACAAGGTGTAGGTGTCACTGGATGGCTGTGCAGATTTGGTTTCTGCAACCAGCACATGGTCTGACACTTCATAGGTGTCTGCTGTCCTCCAGCTTGGTGTCTTGGTGTAATTATTACTATAATTATTACTGTCACCACACCCATGATGGCAGGGATATGCCTTTGGAATTAGCATCTGGTGGGGAGCCTGTTCTTGATGCAGATTCTGATGGAGGGAAGTGAGTGAGGCCCAGTGCTCTGTTAGAGAGGCTCATCTGGTTTTTTAGTTTTGTAAGGCTGAAAAGAAATGTGTGAAACTTGAGCTAACACTGATAAATTTACAGGCAGAAGTTACCTGTCCTTCATAATGGAAAAATACATTTCTCAGAATATTCTGTCCCAAAATACACCCGGCCAGATGTTTGATTAATCATTATCCAGGAATGCAAAACAGGGAGATATGTCCCTCAGACATGCTAATGAAAAATGTGTTTTCCTTGTTTTTTCAAGCTGGGAAAGTGGCAGTGGGAATGAAAGCACCAAGGAGCGCTTGCTCTGACTCCATGTTTCTGAGCAACCTGTTCTAGTGGAAGCTGTTCCTGAGGCTGGACTAGATGGCCTTTAAAGGTCCTTCCTAACTGACACATTCCAAGCAGGAGCATGATTCATAATTCAGTTTCTCACTCGTTGCACAGCTGGGATGTTTGTTTCATCCCTTAGGCTTGGCAGCTCATCATAAAATGAACTGCATGGAGGATTTCACTTTCTTTTCCTGCAGAGTACCAGAAAAGAACAGAGGGGGCAAAATCCTGGCATGGCAGTGGTAACCTCTGACTTAGGCAGGCTCACACTTCCCCCAGCACTGCTCTGTAAGGTCTCTGCTGCAGAGTGAAGTTCTTTCCATCACCATTAGTGCTCGGGTACCCCTGTCAGAGCTCTTCAACACTGCATATGTTGGGACAAGTGTGAGTTCAAGTTCAGTGCATTCTGACTGTAAAATATTTTGGTCAAATTTATTTGTCAGATATTTGTCAAATAAATCAGCATGACTGGACTATGCTGAAAAAAGAGCATTTTTCACTTTGCCAGTAGAAATCTCTTTCCACTTCCATAGCATTTTATTTTAGCTTCTGATCTTCCATGGCAAGTGCCAATGCAAAAAGGGTCTGTGAGCTGGGGACAGAAGGTGTTTTAACACTGCTCCATGAAATCCACAAAGAAAGGAGTAGGGAATAAATTTAAATGTAAACTTTGAAATGAGTGTACTGCAGGGGTTCTTGGAGCAGGGTTATTGGTTGTTGCTTTCTTTCCTGGTCTTCCTGACTTTGTTTCTAATGAGAGCAGAGCTTGAAATGACCAGTCCTTGGAGTTAACAGTGTGGCTGACCCATTGTAAAAAAGGAGAGGGAGAAAGGGATACAAAGATGAGGAAGGTTAAAGAAAAGGAGAGCAGAGGTCTTACCCAGTAAATAACAAAACCCACAGAAGAGTTATTTTAGTAGAAAAGCAAGTAACTGCTTTCACCATCAGTGAGGGGTGATGCTTCTCTATGTAGCAGGAAGAGTTAAACCGAGTTTGATATCAGTTCCCACCATGCACACACTTCCAACTCCTGCTTTAAACACCAGCTACAGGAAAGCCCATGTCTCATGTACTCCCTCTGCCGTGGTTAACGTGGAGGAATGGATGGATTTAAGGCATTTCTTTTGTTTTTTTCGTGACAGATGGTATAAAGTACCTGAGTATGCCCCATTACTGATGTTGTTTGTTCAGCTAGGAGCATGCTGCCCAGATACCAGATCAGCTATTCTGTTCACACCTCTGCTGTGATAAGCCATGCTATTTATAATTTGTAAGGATTTATAATTACAACACCGGTTTCCTATGGAAATGGGGTTTACACAGCTGTGCTAGCTACACACTGTGTAAATTTTATAAATTGCCCCCATCCCCCCCCCAGCCATTTTTGGATTCATTAGCTTGACTCAGCCCAAGCTGATAATGAAGCAGATATCCCAGAGATAAGAGGGGTTGTGAAAGGAAGCTGTGGAAAAGCTCAGTAAGCAGCAGGGAGGTGAGGCACATGGGTATGACAGTGATGACAGTGGGGAATGATCTCGTGCTGTTGCAGACACTGGGGAATCCACACGGATGGGGGCTGGTCCCTAGGAAAGAGCTGACCCCTCATCAGACAGCAGACCTTGTCAGCTCACGTGCAGGGGTGTTGGCTGGTGCCGTGTTGGACGAGGGTCCTGCTGGGGCTTGGAGCTGCCTGAGAAGTCTGGGGGCATGGGGACAGGAGGGAGCAGTCCTGGGTGCCACCATGCAGCCGCCAGAGGTGCAGGGTCAGTGCAAAGGGAAGGTGGGTTGTGAACAGCACCCCGGGAGTCTGGCTCCCACCCAGTCTGTGACCCACAGCAAGGACTGATGGTTTTGAGCTTGAAGAGGGTAGATTTAGACGGGGTATTGGGAAGCAGTCCTTGGCTGTGAGGGTGGTGAGGCTCTGGTACAGGTTTCCCAGAAAAGCTGCTCTGGATCCCTGGAAGGCAGGCCAAGGCCAGGTTGGACGGGGCTTGGAGCCACCTGGGCTAGTGGAAGGTGTCCCTGCCCATGGCAGGGGGTGGAACATGTCCCTGTCCATGGCAGGGGGATGAGCTTTGAGGTCCCTTCCAACCCAAACCATTCCATGGTTCTGTGATTGCTCCCTGTGCAGGAGCAAAGCTGCTCTTGACCCAGCAAGGATTCTCCAGGTGGGTTTTGGGTGGTGGCACGGAGCTGCCAAATGTTGGCGCTGCCACCTGCAAACAAAGCTTTGTGTGACAGACTAAAATAAAGGCTGTCTTAGCTGCCAGAGCTCTTCTCCTCTGTCTTCTGCTGCCGTGCAAAAGTGAATAAGCCCTTCAGTTGTGTCAGCAAAGATGTTGTTACTCAGGGGAATCAGTTGGCATCAAACTAGCACAGGGTTGGCCCTGCCTGTCAAATGCCAGTGGCTGAGGAGACATGAGGGTGAGGAAATCTTCCAGCTATAAACACTGTACTGGGCTGGGGGAATTACAAAGTGTATGAGAAAAGAAGAGGGAATTCACAAAGCCGTGGCTCACCTAAGGGATGCCTGCCATGATGATGGTTTGTGCAAACCAGCATCTTCCAGCTTATCTAATGAATATGAAAGGTGAGCTGGATGTTGTGGGGGTTGTGTGATTTATTGATTCAGAAGGAAAGGAAGTGGAGGAGACAAGAGCATGCTTAGCTTCTTGAACAGCATGCTTTTGTATTTAGAAATAGTGTCAACAAATAAAAAATACCCCAGGTCACCCTGTAGTGTTGTTATTAAATAGCAACAGGCTGCTGACTAAGGCAAAAACCTTCCCTGAAGCACAGATGGCTGGGCTGGCAGCAAAACCCAGATCCTGGCTTGCATTGATCTCTAATCATTGATAATTGAGTCACCCTAGAAGCATCTCAGAGCAGGATGAGGCACCACAGACCAGTTTATCTGAACTGCCTAATGGCTCGATGCTTTCCAGAGGCAAGAGCTGGAGTCGGAGAACAAGAAGCTGAAGAATGAGCTCAATGAGCTGAGGAAGGCCATCGCAGACCACGCCACGCAGAACAACTCCTCCAACGACGTGCAGGACAGCTACAACCTCCTTCTGAACCAGCTGAAATCGGCCAACGAGGAGCTGGAGGTGCGCAAGGAGGAGGTGCTCATCCTCAGGTCGCAGATCATGAAGGCAGCCCAGCAGAAGGAGACGGGGAAAAACATGGTAAAGGAGAGGGTAATGGATTTTCTTTTCCTTCGTCCCCTCTGTTGGTGGAGGTTCACTGGCTGCCTGAGCAATGCCATTTCTGCTCTGGTGGGCAGGATGGCACAGGGAGGTTGTGGAGGGTTGTGCAAGGCTACAGGAGGTCCTGCCTGGTCATGAGATGTAGTCCCTGGCATTTCAGACAGCCCAGGACTGTCTGTGCCATGGTACTGCTGTAGGGTGCTTCCCCCATACCTGATGAGGGTCAGCCACCCCACACCACCCTGCACCAATGTGTGTGGTTCAGCATGTTCCTGGTGATGTTTTGCAGCAATAATCTTTGTCTGCAAGGAAATGGGGTGAGGGAAAAGAATTTCTAGACCAGATTCTGCTCACTTCGGGCTGGTGCAGCTGCAATGTGTTTCTTCTGACATGCAGGCAAGAAGGGAGCCTGTCTCCCAAACAGCTGTGATGGGGTTTGTATTTAGAGCACATTCCAATGGAAAGGCACATTTTCCAGAAACTCAATCTTTATTGATTCGCTGTCTTACCACTCCTCAAGGTTTAGGTGTGTTTCGTATTTCAGACCAAGCCAAGCACCCTACTTGTCCTATTCCCAAGTTCACTGCATCCTTCTTCCATCTCTTATCTCTCCTGCTGCATGTGTATGGATTCACAGAAACTCAGTAGTGTGGTGGATGCCCCAGGGATGCTTTTAGTAGAATAGCTGGAGGTTGTTTGGTGTCAGGAACTTCTAGAGCCAGGCAGAGTTTTAAAGCAGGGTGTCACGTTGCTGTTTTGCATGTTGACTTCAGGAGAGCATCTCCCCCAATGCCAGCTGGCCCAACAGTGACCGGCACGTTGACCAGGAGGACGCGATCGAAGCCTACCAGGGCATGTGCGAGACCAACCGGTAAGTGTGGCACACACCTCTCCAGCTCGGGGGGGGTTCTGTGGGACACGTGCATCCACACCAAAATCAGTGTGTTTTAGAGAGCTGCCAGCCTCTGGATTGTGTTACAGACTCGGGGGCCATAAAGGTGAAACCAAAGACACACATCTTAGGGAATTGTAGAATCCCGGAGTGCTTTGGGTCGAAAGAGACCTTTAAGATCATCTGGTTCCAGCCAGATACTGAGCAGGTGGAAAAGCAAACATGGAAGCGAGCAAAACTGGGTTTTGACTTCGCTTCCAGTGTGTAAACAGCAGCAAGACTTTAAGATTTGGGATTGTATTTGAATTTATTTCAGGTACCTCATACCGTGTCGGGAACTAGCCACAGTTCCCTTCTGGCTTTCCCAGAGGCAAAAGCCTGTTGTGGTTAACTGAGCTAACAAACACGCTGTATTCCCTGGAAACACTCATGTTACTGATTTTATTGCACCCAAACTGAGTGTCAGGAACAACTGCTTTATTGCTGGTTTACCTCAATGAGGATTAATACTTGGAACGTGTGTCTGTCCTGACAGTAACAATGGGCTGATATTGCCAAGCATTAAATCAGTCCTTGCAGCTGCCCAGGAGGATATCAAGTAATAAAGCAGTATCTTGCAAGAAGAAAAAATTACATGGATTAAACAGCGAGATAATATGAAAAGTAAATTTTTATTTTACTTCAAGGAAATTGAATGTTTATCTTTTTTTTTTTTCCTCTTGACAAATACAGATGTTTGAAGCTTTTTTCCCCCTAAATAATTTCCATTCAGCAGGGAAGAAGACTCAACCATTGTGGATTAATGGCTTTTAATAACGCAGTATGGTTTGCTACTTTGTAGAGTGGTTGCAGAAGGTTGTTAACATTCCAGGCTGGGACCTGACTTAATGAGGATTTTATTCACACCTGTATGAATATGAGGAAAGGCCCACTTAAGTGGAGCTCAAAACCCTGATGGCTGGACTGAGGCTGTTCTGCCAGCTTTCACCAGGTCTGGAGGCCTGGAGCAGTGGGGATTGTTGGGACTCTTGTGACATTGGTTTCTCATCTGGGCATCATGTCTGCTAGATCAGGACTAGTCTTTGTGGTTTTTTTTCACTTTGCCATTGAATATTTGCTTTCCTGAAGTGAACTTGCTGATGAAATTTCTGCCCCTCCTGCAGCAGAGGTGATGAGATTAATTTTCACATCACATTCTTGTCAGTAAATCAGTGGAGCTCGGTGTGCTTCCTGCAGCAAGGAGTGGGTTTTGGTCACTTAATGAATTCTGTGAATTTTCTCTTCCTTCCTTCTTTTTCCTTCTTTCCAACGTTGTCCTGGAGCTGTGGGTGCTCATATGAGATGTGAAATGCCATTGCTGGGCACAGCTTTAGTAACTCCCTAAATTTTCCAGTGTGCATGTGTAGGGAAGGTTAGTTTGTGTTCAGGGGTTGGTGAAGGAGCCAAAATAGGGGTTGCTGCTTTCACAGGACATGTGTCTGACCCGGGGGTGTCACTGGTCCCCAGTATTCATTGGTATCTGGCCATACTGGTGCACATTGCCTTCTGCAGCCTGCCAGGAGCCTCCAGTCCTCCTCCTGACATTCTGGTTTCCACACTTGACTTCTGCAGAAAGAATTGAGTCGTAGGTTCAAAAGGATGTCTTGAGGTTCAGCTCTTCCCCCAGCACTGCAAAGGCCAGCACTAAACCATGTGCCACATCCACATGGATTTTAAATCCCTCCAGGGCCTATACGTTTCCAGGATCTAATTTTCCACAGGAGTATAAATCTCTTTCCTTGCAATTCCACGGGTGAGCTGCAATTTTAAGAAGTTCATGTGATCTGGCCTTGGTGGTTTTTGGCCTCTTAAGTTTTGGGAGGGGAAATCTTCAGTCTCCAGGGTCAGTTCATTATTCTCTCATCTGCCTCTTATGTGAAGCTTGACTGGAGCTTGGCTCTTGAAATACAGCAGCAGTAGCTCTGTGTGCTCTCACCCCGATTTTCTGCAGTGATTTATCCAGTGGCTCATTAAGCACCATCCTCCCCATTACAAGGTTCCCTGTGCAGTTGTCTGTTTATTGGGTTGGTTTATAAGCTGTAGGCTGGTGTTGATGGCAATAAAATGGATGAAGACAAATGCTTGGGGAGCCTGTATTACTGTGTTTGTGGACATAAATTAACACTCCCTCCCCCAGAAAAATTTGCATTTGTACTTACAAAGCTCTATACCCAAGGGTGTCAGCATGAAAAACAGAAATGCCTTCCATTTCTAATCTTGATCAATACATATTTTAATGGGAAGCTTTTCTGGTGGGGTTGCAGTTCTGAACTGGGATTTATAGGCAAGAGCCACTTCTTCTCTCACCTTTTCTGCAAGAAGCACTCCCCTTTCTCTTTCACAGAATGGTTTGAGTTGAAAGGGACCTCAAAGCTCATCCAGTTCCACCCCGTGCCATGGGCAGGGACACCTTCCACTGTCCCAGGCTGCTCCAAGTCCCATCCAACCTGGCCTGGGACACTGCCAGGGATCCAGGGGCAGCCCCAGCTGCTCTGGGCACCCTGTGCCAGGGCCTGCCCACCCTCCCAGCCAGCAATTCCTAATTCCCAATATCCCATCTGTCCCTGCCCTCTGGCAGTGGGAGCCATTGCCTGTGTCCTGTCCCTGCAGGCCTTGTCCCCAGTCCCTCTGCAGCTCTCCTGGAGCCCCTTTAGGCCCTGCCAGGGGCTCAGAGCTCTCCCTGGAGCCTTCTCTTGTGCAGGTGAGCAGCCCCAGCCCTCCCAGGCTGCCTCCAGAGCAGAGGGGCTCCAGCCCTGGCAGCATCTCCGTGGCCTCCTCTGCACTGGCTCCAGCAGCTCCACGTCCTTGTGCTGCTGGAGCCAGGGCTGGAGGCAGCTCTGCAGGTGGGCTCTCACCTGAGCACAGGGGCACAGGGGCAGAATCCCCCCTGCCCTGCTGCCCACGCTGGGGGGTCAGCCCAGGGCACGGGGGGTTCAGGCTGGGGCAGGCCCAGCTCTCACCCACAGCACCCCCAGGTCCTTCTCCCAGGGCTGCTCCCTCTGCTCACCCCAGCCTGGACTGATCCTGGGGGCTGCCCTGACACAGGTGCAGCTCCAGCACTTGGCCTTGTTTAACCTCATGAGGGTCCCTTGGGCCTTCCCTTGGGCTTGTCCAGGTCCCTCTGGATGGCCCAGTCCTTCAGGGGTCAGCTGCTCTTTGCCCCCCAGTCTGAGGTGCTTTTTGACCACGTGGAAGTTCTTCACCAGCCCAGGTTTACAGATGTGGTAAAACCTCACTCCACCCAGGAGCTGCTCCTAGCTCCAAGCCATCATGTCTTAGCTATTTAGGCTGAGAACAAAGCAGGGCTTTATTTTGGTGGGAGATCAACCTTTTGTTCTCTCCATGACTATGTAATGCAGCACTTCTAAATACAGCAGGAGGAAACCAGGAAGAACTCTGCCAGGTGCTGCTAACCCTGCCCACACAGCAATTCTCTCTCCCCCAAGCTTTTGGAGGAAAGCCCTTTGATTCCAAGTCAAGGGCAAATTTGAACTGAAATCAGCCCTTTCTTTATAAATGCATTAAACTCTGCTTTTTTCTTTCTTTTTTCCTTTTTTTTTTTTTTTTTTTTT
>VZSE01006459.1:1065-17769 GCA_013398275.1 Promerops cafer | reverse complement strand
TTTTTTTTTTTTTTTTTTTTTAAAGATTCTGCTGAATCTCAGCTGCAAAGAGGAAAATCAAGTTAGCTCCTACCTCATTTTTCTCCTTCAATAACTGAATCTAAAGCTAAGTAGGCTTTTTGATCCCCGTTTCAGTTCTTGGGATCATTCTTTCAAGCCTGTATGATCTTGGTGGAAACAGTCAGTGAGAGACCAGGCGATGGTGTTAAGAGATAATAACCTGGCTGCACAAAGTAAATCAGCCTGTGTCTTCGAAATTAGCTTCCCTGATAGCTTCCAAGTGATTTCTGTTGAGTACATGGATTTTTTTTTTTTTTTCCTGTTGGGCAAGTCCCACCTGCAGCTGCTGTGCAAAGTGAAGAGTTGATGCTGGCTTCACATGAGGGATGCTTTTGCAGCTGGGAGAGACCATCATGTGGAGATCTCATCATATCCCTGCTCCCCACTCTCCAGTGGGTATCTTCCCACTCTGCCACAGAGCTGGTCTGTGATGCACATTATTTTTCCTTTTAACTAAAACAAAAAGGAGTATCTGTGTCTGAAAGTGAAATGCCCCTTCTTTATGGAGAGAAGATAATTGACTGAAGGTGCTGAAGTTAACATCTCTGGGTTTGGGGTACATACACCTCCTTTATGCTGCTTTCACAGGGCAGGGAGGTGTTTGGGCAGGAATTTTGTGCTTTTGGTGAGGACAGTTTGCTGACTGCAGGTCCCAGCTGCTCCCCAGACCTGTGCCTCCGAGGTCAGGATAAAGGGGAAACACAGCTTTGTGAATCAGTCCTTTCAACTCCTCTCCAGCCTTATTTGAGAATAGGATTTACCCAGCATTTTAGGAAATTATGTTTCAGATGCCAATTACTCCAATTACATTGAAAGGACCCCTTTTTATGTCTTGGTCAAAATGAGCTTCTGGGAGAAGGGGGAGTGCAGTGATTTCTGAGTCAGGGCTGTGTTGATGGAGATGGACTGAATGCTTATTTCCCAGTGCAGGATTACCTTAAATCAGCTTTTTAATATATTCATCTTATAATGCCACTTTCTTGAGTTGCTCTCCTCATTTACCTCAATTCCTATGATTAAAAAAGGAAGGAAAGCTATTTTTTCCAAGGAGGCTATCTCTTAAAAATGCTGCTCATCATGTGAGATTTCACAGGTTTCTGATGTGCAATAAATAGTGGGGATCCTTCCTGCTTTTTCCTTTGGTTTTCAGTGCCTAAGGACATGTCCTGCTAAGATTATATGAACCAAAAAAAAAGACTTTACTAACAAATTCATGCAAATGAGACCAGTAAGCCTCCCTGTATCTGTCAGCCTGCAGACCCTTTTGGAAACCTGCTACCTATGGGATAGCAACAAGGTTTTAATTTAAATTCATACATGCTGCTCCAGCAGATGAACTTTGCAAATGTCAGTGCCTGAAATGTTTGCCAGGTTTGGGAAGTGCTGTGCTCAAGCACTGCCATGGGAGGGATGCACGAGCTGTCTGTGGTGGTGAGGCACCTCCAGAGCCCTTTCAAAGCAGTGCTGCAGCACCACATTTCTCACTGCTTTCCTCGTGTGAAAATTTGCTCATGAATGTTTGTGTGTTGTGCTTTTCCACTGAAATATGCATAGATTCCCTTGCCAGGGAATGGCATCTGCTGCAGCCCTTTTCAAAATGTGTGTTTGGCTTTCTTCTGTTTGTGTTTTTTTTTTTTTTTTTTTTTTTTTTTTTTTTTTTTTTTTTTTTTTTTTTTTTTTTTTTTTTTTTTTTTGTTTTGTTTTTTTTTGTTTTGTTTTGTTGTTTTTTTTTTTTTTAAATATAATAATATATTAAGTTTGATGCTTTCCTTGCTTACTTTTAAAATCATTATTACTTAAAACAAACATTGTTTTCTAACTGACATCAAAGCCACATAAAATCTTGCTGTAGCAAGTGTTTCTGGTCAAGTTGACCAGCTTACATCACTCATTTGTAATGTGTTCAGCACCTCATTAAAGAAGATAAATCAGCTTCTTGCCTCATATAACTTGAAAAAAACCCCAAACAATCTGCTAAAAGGAGACTAAAAAAGCCAAGCTGCTAAAAGTATTAAAGTGAAATAAGACTTTTCTGGCCATTATTCTGCCTGGATGTATACAGAGGAGATTGATCTTGTGTGGATGCATGTGGTATTTGGACCAAAGGTTGCTCTGAAGAAAGACTGATGTGCTTGACTCAAATGCTGAGGAAACTCTTGGCTGAAGTAGAAGGAGTAGAATTTATTTTAGACCAGTGGGAGTTGCTGCAGTGGGAAAGAGATGAAGAAACTTGTTTTTAAAATGTTATACAGGGCACAACCAGGGCAGGGCTCTCCTTCCCTGTGGTGGAAACAGAAATGCAATGCAATGCAAGTGTGCCCTAAAAAATAATACTGAATGAAATAAATAAGAGTTCTGCACGTTTCCCCCTTCTCTTTCAATTGACCTTTTGTCTTTCTCTGTCCTCTTGTTTCCTTTTTCTGTCCTTTATTTCTAGCAAGACTGAGGACTGGGGGTATCTCAATGAAGATGGAGAGCTCGGCTTGGCTTATCAAGGTTTAAAGCAAGTTGCCAGGTCAAACACTTTCTTTTTTCCCCCACTGCTGCTTCTCCCTTCTCCTCCCTTTTCCTTGCCCTCTTGTTTCTTTCTCTTGCTCTGCTGTTGCCATGTGGTCCTGGACAGGGCCCACTGTGCTCTCTGGGAGCAGCTGGAGGTAGGATTTCCAAACTGCAGGAATTGAGACCCTCCTGTAATTTTCAGAGGAGTGGTGGTTCCAGTTGGCTGTTGCTGGTGATGGCTGTTGTCACTAATGCCTGAGCTGTGATCCAGTAAGGATGAGGTGACATTAATGGGAAATAGGGTGATGAAGGGGTTGGGAAGCTGGGATCTCCAAGAAGACGAAAAACCCCTCCCATTTTATTTTTTTCTCCTAAATTGCACTAAGACATGGCACCTCTCAGAAGTGTTTTCTCCCAGTCCTGGCCTGTGCTTGTATCCCAGTGCTGTCACCTTTGCACGATCCTGGAGATTTTGTGCTCTCATCCATGTGTTGTCTGTGGGTGAGAGAGGCACGTGGTGGACACAGGGTGCCATCGTTCCACAGCTCTCCCCAGCTCCTGCTCTGCTGGGCAAATATCCCTCCTGGATTCTTGTCCTGCATCACCCTCATGCTTGGTGGTTATGGGGCTCCAATATATATGATTTTTATTGAAGTTTTAAGGACATTAGGGAGATGAAAAATTTAAATATTGTGTATAGAGTAGTCTAAAGTGCTCGCATATAGAGCTATCAGAGTGAAACCAGACTGAAGAAATAACAGAGATTATGTCGTGTGTTTTTCCAAGCAAAGTAGGAACCCAGGTTCATAGAAGGAGCATGTTCTTCTGAGGGTGTCTCACAGATTATCCAAACTGAATCCAAACTAATCCCAGTATGAAGAAATAAAATGAAAATTAAGTACTTAATACTTATTTCATGGTGGGTCTGTATTTTCCAAGCCTCTTAAGAATATAACTCCTGACAGGATTATAAGGCTGACTGCATTATTGCCCATGTATTCTATAGGTGAAAAACTTGCTTTTCTGTCTTGTGCTGGAATGTGGGAGTAGAGATTGTGTTGTTAGATTTTCTAAAGGCAACAAAAGCAAAAACCACACAAAACAACCTGGGGAATGATTAGTACTTTCATCCAGGAATCTTCCCTGAAAGCATGCACTCTTTTATAAAAGTTATTAAAGAAAAACACCAAAATGACAACAAATACATTTCTGTGCATAGTTGTTCCTGTAGGGAAGCGGTTCACAGGTGTGGATCACAATTTCCCTGTGGACCAGAGAGAGCTGTAGCTTTTTCCCCACTGGCCCAGCTGTGTGTCTGTGCCTGTCCTGGGTCAGTGTGAAGCTGCCAACAGCAGAATCTTCCTCATCTCTGAGGACTGCTGTTTGCATCCAGTGTCAGAAGGCCCTGAGCTGGGTGTGAGGTGACCCTGACCGTGAGCTGGGGCAGGGGCTTGGTTATCCCCTTGGCCCATTCTTCTCTTGGCCACCATTGTCCTGTATCATCTGGGACTATACTTTGTGGTTTCTGGCTTGGTGGCCCCCTCTCAGAGTCCTCGTACCTTCTGGAGTCACTTCAGTCTTCTGGCAAAGCTGGTGGGCTGAAGGGAGATTTCCATGTAGCAGAGGGTAGGGGACACTTAAAATCAATTACCATGCCACCTGCCAGGTTTGTCACCATCACCATCAGCACAGGTGTCTGCAGTTAACATCTCAGTGATGAATCATTCTTCCACTGGATTTAAAAAGGCATTCTGGCTTAACAAATGGCAGTTTTCAAGAGTGAGAATTTGTGTTTGACAGGAAAGGAGAACAGGAACAAATGTGCTTGAAGGTGAGCTTTTTAAAACAAAACCTGCAGGTGTTGATCTGGGTTGCTTTCTTGCCAGGTATTTGCTTTTTGCAAGTAAAGGAACCTGGATGTTTGATGCAGTTAAATAAAAAAAGGGTTCTTTGGGATTTATTTTTTTAAAAATCCCAGCATTTGATTTCGTATCTCCTAATTTCAAAAGTATTTCATCCGCAGTATAGCCAATGACATACTAATGTGGCAATAATAGCTTCCTGTTTGTCAGTTTTATAGGGAGGTTGACAGAGTATCTCCCAAGTTGGCTGATTTTGAAGGATCTAAACTCAAATGGTGGTTACTACCATCATGCTGACATCACAGACTGACCAGTGTGGTCCTGTTCTCAGGTTGCTGGAAGCACAGCTCCAGGACCAGAGAAGGGAGCATGAGGAGGAGATGGAAGCTCTGAAAAACCAGGTGGATTTAATGCAAGAGGAGCTGGAGAAGCAGCAGCAGGCATTCCTGCAGACTCTGCAGCTCTCTCCAGAGGTCCAGGTGGAGTTAGGACTTCAGCAAGAAATTACACGTCTGACCAATGAAAACCTGGTAAGAGGCTGTGCTGAAAACACAGAAAGAGGGCAAAAAACAGTTTGAGAGAAAGGAGATAAGAAGCATAACAGGGAGGGAAGGGCACTGGGATCTCTTTCAGCCCTCCTAAACTCTGCAGAATCCATCAGCATCTCCCACTGGTGCATTTGGCACTTGGCCTTGAGCTGATGTTCCATGGCTGTATGACTTTAGTGACTACATAGGTGCTTTTTTTTTACTTTTTTAAAAATGCCTTTTAAAGCCTGTCTACTTTGTGGCACTGCCTTCCAAATCAGATCACTGAGGACCCCTCTACTCTGTTAGGCACAGAGGTAGCACAGGCCTTTCATCTTACTTGCTTTTATTGGAAGTGTGGAAAGGCAGTTGCCATGTCAAAAAAGCTGGCCTGGATGATCATAATTTTTCCCTTTCTCCCCTTCTGTATCTGTGTGCAAGGTCTGGAGGGAATGTTGGCACCTCCTGAGTTTTAGCCTTTTTTCAACAACTCCAGTATCTAAGTAAAACTGTTTAAATGTGATTAACAGCCAGGATTAAATGCTGTGGGGGTGTTTCTCTTCCACTGAGGTGCTCACACCACGCCTTGGTGATGCACAGACCAGACTCCAGCCTCTTAACTCACCCCAAATGAGTTGTTCTTGGGTTTAATGTCGGGAGTTCTTTTAAACGTCTCTTCTGTCTTTCAGGATCTTAAAGAATTGCTGGAAAAGTTGGAAAAAAATGAAAAGAAGCTGAAGAAGCAGCTGAAGATTTACATGAAGAAGGTCCAAGATTTTGAAGGTGACTTGTGTGCTGGGTGATACTGGGTTGGGGGAACTGCACTTGGGTTTCACTCCTTTGGCCAGCCTTGGAGAGCAGCAGGGTTTGTGGTTTTTTTTGTCTTTTTCTCTCTATGAAAGTAAGATTTTGCTTGTTCTGGCACTGAACAAGCAGCAGGCACTGAGCTGACACTGACCCTGTACCAGGGTTTGGAGGATATTCAAGGAAACTTTTTTGCTGTCATTGCAGTCAATAGAGTGACCTAGGCAGAGATACAGAAAGGAGCCCAGTGGCCAGCAGGAAAATGCTCTGATCTGTCAATTTTAAAGGGGGGATTATAACCCTTTAGTATCAAAACGTGTATGTATATTCTGCTTAATGAGAAAGCACCTTAAATGTGGCATCTGTGTTGTACAGAAAGCACTTCCTGTTCTCTGGAGAAGCCGTGATTAATCAGAGAGTCCCATTCTCATGAGTTAATTTCTGAAAACCAGGCATTAATTGAAATTAAGCTGAATAACTGGAGGGTTTCCACGGCTCGCCCAGCTGCTCTCTGTCAGTGTGATTTGCAAGCTGCTTGCTGCAGTATTTGCGTGCTGGTCTCTTCTGCTTTATTACACTTCAGCAGTGTGCCTCCAGGTTTGCAGCTTTGCAAGCAGACAGAAGATGCCATGCTTAGGGGTTTTGCATTGCCTGCCTGCTTTTTGCCCCGCTCTGTGAAAATCATATGCTAGGGTTGCTACCTTCTAGCCTGTGGTCTCTTGTAAAGTAGAAAATGGCTTCATTTTTTGTCCTCTTCTAAGTCCAAGTTTTACACTTTTTCTTTCATTCGGAGTGAGAACGCTGTGGACTGGTAATCCAGGACCTGATTGTTTATATTTTTATAAGTCTGTCAAGGCTGATGACATTATTGGGAATTTAATACAAAACGTTTTGGCTTGGTGTCTGCACTGAGGCCAGTGGAGGGCGTGGATAGTTGTTGATTTCCAGGTGCCAGCCAGGTGTTGACCATCTTTTCTCTTCACAGCATCCCAGACAATGGTGCCAGTGGAGAGGAGGCCACATGAGCGGAACATGCAGGTTGCTGTCCAGAGGAAGGAGAAGGATTTTCAGGGCATGCTGGAATATTACAAAGAAGATGAGCCACTCCTCATCCGAAACCTCATTACAGGTGGGGAACTTGCTCTGCTTCTCTGTGTGGCTGGTCCTTCTCGTGCCTGGGAGAGTTTGTAAACTTGAGATTAAAAAATTAAGGTAGACAAATAGATCTTCTGAATTAATCCCTTTTGGGGCTGCATGTTTGTGTTGATGGCAGTTTGGGTAGGTAAAGTAGTGCTGCACTAAGCAGATAGACCAGGATGGACACAATCCCTTAGGGATAGCAAAAAATGGGAAATGCAAAGCAAGGCTACAGTTTTTAGAGCAGGCAGTAACTTGCTGAGCTTCTTATGATGTGGTGGATGGGGAGGGGGTGGCAGAAGGATAGACCCCTGGGATCTGGCACAGCCGTGGAACAAAGGTAGTTCTGTTTATGAGGTAATAACAGACAACAGATAATGAACTTGTGAGCTCTTCTGCACTGCACAGTCTGGTCAGGGATGCTGCAGCATCCCCTCAATCAGTGCTCTTTCAGAAATCAGGCTTCCCTGGCTAGGTGCTGGTATTTACTACAACTCTAACCCCAGCAGAGCCTAGTGAGGATCCAAAAAGTGTTCATAGAACAGTGCTAGCCCATTGCTGTGGGCACTGAAGTTCCCCTAATCAGACAGATTGTTCTTCAGAGGCTCCAAATGCCCACAGCTGCCATTAGGATTCTGTGTCTTGAGGGAAAGAGTGATTTAACGTGTCATCAATTCAGAGAGAGGATTTATTGCGGGAGATATTTCTGAAAGCTTCAGGGAGCTGTTCTAAGGTGGGTTGTGTGCTGCTGGGGTAGGGTTTTACAAGGTAAAGCAGCTCTGGCTCTACTGTGCATCCATAAGGAGAAATGGGGTGGTGTCACAAACCTCAGTGCAGGCAGGGCTGCCCTCCCAAGCCTGAGTGCTGAGGGCCTGGGGCAGGTCCCTCTGTCCTGCAGCTGAAACTCTGGCTCTGTGTCCACTCTGCAGAGAGGGATGCACGTTGCAGAGCCAAAATATAATTTTCCCCAGGGCTGAGGGGAGAGGGGCTTGTCTGGGTACACTCCAGCTCTGGCCTCCTCTGCTTCACTTGTCAATCAGGGAAATTTAAGTTTGCTTTTTTTTGTTAAATCTCTTTTTTTTTTTTTTTTTAATTTTCAAACCTTCTAGATCTCAAGCCCCAGGCAGTGTCTGCCACTGTTCCCTGCCTTCCTGCTTACATCCTCTACATGTGCATCAGACACGCAGATTACATCAATGATGACCAGAAGGTGCACTCCTTGCTCACCTCCACCATCAACGGCGTTAAGAAAGTGCTGAAGGCAGGTGTCCATTTGCTCTTGTCTCGGGGTAGAGAGGCTGTCAGATGGCAATAACCATGTCCAAGTGTGTGACACTCAGCTCTCACAGTGATTTTCAAGCCAAATCGCTCTTAGAGCCTCCCGTTTTAGAAGAGTGAGGAGAACTGTGATCCTAGCAATAAAATAGTTTCAATTTAGAGATTAAAAGAAAAAAAAAGTTTGCAGGGAAGAGCAGCTAATATTGCGCATCTGCAGAGGGAAAACTGCCTGATTCTGGGTGGGGAAGCTCAAAACGGGTTAGTTTTGTGATGCCATCACAAAAGGGGAGGGGGGGACCTCACATGTTTCCCGTTTGTCTCTGCAGAAGCACCAGGATGACTTTGAGATGACGTCGTTCTGGCTGGCGAACGCGTGCCGCCTCCTGCACTGCCTGAAGCAGTACAGCGGGGAAGCGGTGAGAGCCCGGCCCGGGGGTGGTGGGAGCCCTGCAGGGAGGCTCCTGCATCCTCCTGGCACCAGGGGCTTCCCTCTGACTGTGAGATGGGGCCACTCTGACCTCCCTCCTTGGTTAATCTGGATACAGCACGGCAGTGCTATAATCTGGGTACCGCACGGAAGCTTTTCCTGGAAAAGCTCCTGAAAGCACAGAAGGGTTTGGGTTGGACAGGGACCTTAAATCCCATCTCATCCCACCCCCTGCCATGGGCAGGGACACCTTCCACTGTGCCAGGCTGCTCCAAGCCCTGTCCAGCCTGGCCTGGGACACTGCCAGGGATGCAGGGGCAGCCCCAGCTGCTCTGGGCACCCTGTGCCAGGGCCTGCCCACCCTCCCAGCCAGCAATTCCTAATTCCCAATATCCCATCTGTCCCTGCCCTCTGGCAGTGGAAGCCATTGCCTGTGTCCTGTCCCTGCAGGCCTTGTCCCCAGTCCCTCTGCAGCTCTCCTGGAGCCCCTTTAGGCCCTGCCAGGGGCTCGGAGCTCTCCCTGGAGCCTTCTCTTGTGCAGGTGAACAGCCCCAGCTCTCCCAGCCTCTCTGTGCTCTTTCTGGTGGGCCATTTGGAAGGCTATTCTCCTGGTTTAATTGGTCCCACAGCTTTTCATTAAACAATATTTCATAGCTTGGAAAAAGTTTTATTAAAGCTGATCCCTTTCAAAAAAATGGGATTATCACAGTTCTCCTAGAACATCACACACGGCCATCCTTATAGCTATATATTCTGCATATTAAAATTTTCAACAGACCCAAATACTGTAAATTCTTTTAGTCTGTAGACATCTATTTAGATATATTGAGCATTCAAACTGTAAGAAAAAAAATTTCATAAAATTAAATGAACTATTCAGGTCATTCAAAAGATAATGATTCGTGTGTAAAACCTCAGCACTGGATTTCGAAGATTTAAAATAAAAGTTAAATTAAAAATATTTTAGAGAATACTTACTAGTAGTTGTGCTCTTGTTTGCCCTCTTCTGTCTGGATAATAATACTGCATTTAAAGAAAATCCTCCCCAGAAAACCAGCTGGGTTAAAACACAGTCTTTGCCATGATTTACTGTGTTAAATGAACCAACTGTTTGCAAATTCCATTCGCAATTTGGTGAGAAATATAACAGGGGAGAAATACTTCTGTGCAGTTTGCAAGATACTATTATCTTTAGTTTTAAATCCAGTCTATTTTTAAGAAAAGGTTTAAAAGAAAATCCTAACCTACATGCAGACCTATCACGTGAAGAGCATGATGCTCTTTGATTAGCCAGGAAAATGGGGAAATTGTGAAATCAGCTCAAATTGGTACGTGTTGTATTTTTGCATTTTGCTAGTCAGCAACCAACAAAAACAGTTTCATAATTCTCATTTTCACACCAAATAAGACCATATGAACAGGCAGTTAAAGGATCTGTGTTAAATAAACCATCTCATTGGCTTCTGCCACTAAAACTGGTATTAATCTCTGAGCCCAGAACTGAGGGCTTACGGCAGCCAAATGCAGGATCATTGATCAGCTGTATCAGCAAAAGGCAGACAACAATTTCAGTTATTTGGGGAGATTTATGGATTTCAGAACAATTTAAAATGTTGTCAAAACACGTAACATGCAGCCATATTTTTTTTTTCAATTTTCTAGAATCTTAATTTCAAAATTTGTTTCCCATAAACAGTTGGAACTCAAAGGGATATGCATGTTGCTGAAAAAGTAGTTTCAGAGGGCCTGAAATGTCATTTTCTAATCCTATATGTTGCAGTTAATACAAATGTGCAGATCCTTGCTAAGGATAAAACTAAAAACTGGTAGTTTCATGATTTTCTTCATAAGGTAGTCCTCTAGTAATAATTTATGAACAAATGCCTGGGTAAATCAAAGGTGATTCATGAGTTTTGATCTTTCCTGTAATGTACATCAGTAACATATTTTGGCATATTGTACTGTAAGGGTGCAGGGGGGGCTTTGATGCAGTGCTTTTGATGGACTGTCAGTGGGTGGGACAATGAGCCTGGGTGTTTTAATTTCCTGTTCAGGGTTTCATGACCCAAAACACGGCGAAGCAGAACGAGCACTGCCTGAAGAACTTCGACCTGACCGAGTACCGCCAGGTGCTGGGCCACCTCTCCATCCAGATCTACCAGCAGCTCATCAACATTGCAGAGGGCATCCTGCAGCCCATGATCGGTGAGCTCACAGCTGCCCTTCAGCTGGGTGATTCTTGGCCCAGATTATCTGCTCAGGCTGGTTTTCAGACCTTTGCAAAGTGCCAGCATGACCCGGGAGAGTTTTTATCTTCCCCCACGATAGAAGCTAATAGGGATGAGGGTTTTTCCTCCCATTCCAGGAGATATCTCTTTCATTTCTGTTGGGGAGGCAGTGGAAGGGGTGAGGTTGTGCTGGTGGAGTCTGCTTTCCCCTCCAGACTGGGTTTGGGGTTAATGTTTTTATGGATGGAAGTGTACATTTTAAGGGAGGAGAGGACTGGGAAGAGGAAAAGACTCATAAAGACCTTGTTTTTCGAGGGTGAGAGGAAGTATGAGAAGAGTTACCTCTTCAGCCAAATCCCTGAGGATTCTTCTGAGGAATGCTCCATCCCTGGAAGTGTCCCAGGCCAGGCTTGGAGCAACCTGGGATGGTGGAAGGTGTTCCTGCCCATGGCAGGGGTGTTGGACCTAAATGGCCTTTAAGGTCTCTTCCAAACCAAGTTCTTGTACAATTCTATGATATTTGTGAGTTTTTAAAGGATTTTGTATTATCAGAGTAAGCCAGCCATTCATGGATCTGTCCTGCTCTCTGTTCTTGCAGCATCCATGGTGCTGCACTACTGAGTCTGATACGTGTTCATTGAAGCCCATGGAGGGATCAGTTCTTCCCTTTCATGACAAATAGATGGGTGCAGGCATTTTAGCCCATTTCCCCCTCTCTTTTCAGTGTCTGCTGTGTTGGAAAATGAGAGTATCCAAGGGCTTTCCAGTGTGAAACTGGTGGGCTACAGGAAATACTTCTCCAATGCGGGTGACAGCTCCTACAGCTTGGATGAAATGATTCGCCAGCTGAACACATTCCACAGCACCATGTGTGACCAGGGCCTGGACCCAGAGATCATCCAGCAGGTGTTCAAGCAGCTCTTCTACATGATCAATGCCATCGCCCTCAACAACCTCCTGCTGAGGAAGGATGTCTGCTCGTGGAGCACGGGCATGCAGCTGAGGTGGGGCTGGGGCTCGGGGCAGGGCTGTGACTGCCTAGGGAAGTTTTGTTAATGTTATAAGCTGGTGGAAAATAGGAAAACAAAGTGCACTTCTCAGTGCAAATTAGTTAAATCTTCCTTTTGCTACCCTCTCCTCTTCCCATGCTGGATCTTTCTGTGTTCCCCTTGAGCTGGACAGCAGGCACAGCAAAAGTATTTTCTGTGTAGATATCCTCAAAGGTATCTGGGGACCTTGCAGGATCTTGTTAGCATTTAAAAGCTGGTTAAAAGCTTCATTTTAATTGTTGAAACTTGGAGGAATATGATTGCTGTAGAAAAGCACCTCCCTTGTGTTGCTTGGCTGTTACATGGTTCATCTATTTGTAAGGTACTTGGAGTATATAGTTTACTCTGAGTTGTTGAGTATTAAGCTTTGGTCTGATCGTCTCTTGCCACGTGTAGCACAAATATGCATCACAAAAAGCCACGTACACCAGCTCTGCAACATACCTTGAGCCCCAAAGAGGAGTTTTGAAGATGCTGCTTCTTACCTCTCAGCTCACATCTTGCCTCGGTTGCTTATCCAGGTTTAACATAAGCCAGCTGGAGGAATGGCTGCGTGGGAAGAATCTGCAGCAGAGTGGAGCAGCACAAACTTTGGAACCCTTGATTCAGGCAGCACAGCTCCTGCAGCTGAAAAAGAAAACCTCAGAGGATGCCGAGGCCATCTGCTCCTTGTGCACGTCGCTCACGACCCAGCAGGTAGGGAGCAGGGCAGGGGTTTACAGCACAGGGTAATTAAGGAGTGGGAAAGGGTGATCTCCTGCTGCCAGCTCTTCAGTGCCCAGCCTCAGCGTGCCATTCCTTCAGTGGGCACAGCCTGTGCTTTCCAGGATTGATGTTATATCTTGGCCCCTCTCAGAGGTGGTTACACTGGTGGCCTCTCTCTTACAGTGCCACTGATGGCACTGGAGCTCCAGAAATGTGCTAAGATGAAAGCCAGCCCCGAGGAGTTTGTTGTGTAAGTCAGATTCTTGGCACTTTAAACCTGCCTGTTGTCTTTTGCAAGGTCTTAAACTGGCTGTGTCTGCAGGATGCCCACCAAGGATTCCTATTTGGGGCGGGAGCTTGAGAAGTGCCAACCTAGGCTGGCTGGATATGACCTTGAGCTTTGAGACTTCATTCCAGGAGGACATAAACTCACATTTTTTACTGCTGGATTGCCTGTCTGTAATTTGATAATGTTGTAGGAGTGGAGAAGTGTGGGGTGTGAGCTGATTTCCAGTGGTTCTCAGAAAGCCTTTCTAACGTATCTGCATCGCCCTGTCCTGAACATGCATTTTTGAGAAAAGCTGAGGGGAGGAGCAGGGGTGAGGGAGCATCAAGAGAAGTATTGTAGAGGTGACACCAGCAGTCACCCATCTCACCCTGTGCCAACCAGGTGGAGTCCCTGTATAAATCTGTTGTCCAAGTCTGTTGCTATTTACAGACGTTCCCATAAGAAGTGATTTTGACAGGTCCACAGATCCTGCAATACTTTACATCAGGCAAAGAAAAACACCAGGGTGATACTTCTGCTGCTTCTTTTCTCTGTTTTGTCGTGGCAGACTTGTTGTGGCCATATCATGGCAAACTGCTGGTGGTGCTTTGTGTTCTGGAGAAGTTTGGCTTCTCACGACTGTAATCGTGTTTTGTTTCCAACAGATTGTAAAGATACTTAATCTCTACACTCCTGTGAATGAGTTTGAAGAACGTGTGACAGTAGCTTTCATACGAAACATACAGGTAAATTTAAAGGCCTCTCCACTGGAGGGCACAAATGACAGCTCTGTAGTTCTAGTGACATCTGCATTAAATCACTGCTAACTCGGGCATTTTATAAAAGCCATGCTGCTGCAGGTTGTCCTGAATTCAGTGCCCTGTGTGTGCACACACACTTAGAACACACAGCTGCAGGGATAACCAGGTTGTTAATCACAGAGGGCAATAAGCAGCTCAGCTAATTCAGGTCTTCAGTTGCAACTCGACTGAGCATTAAAGTTGCAAGAGTCAACAGTGTTGGTGAAATGGAGTTACTTGTGAGATAGGAGGTAGAAATTGGCAACTAAAGGCAAAATAAACAAATTAAAGCCAAACATCTTTTAATGCCACAAGGAGAAGGGAGGAAAAGGAAGGGGATGTGTTCAGCTACCCCCAGAACATACCACCATGGCTGAGCAGCTGAATCAAAGGCAGTCTGCTGGTATCATGTAGTCCTGGTTTTGCTGTGCCAAGGGGGTCATCTTGTTTCCAGGTCCTGTATCTTTCTTTGTGGTCATGTAGAAAATGTGACCACGTTCCCCTGAAGCAGTGTTCCCTACAGTCTGTACAGAAGTTCCTGTAAATACTTGCTCAGAAGGAAAGGTGCTGCAGAAGAGAACAAAACAGTTCTCACTGTTTTCTGCAGTATCTATCAAATGATGCACATTCTCAAACCTTTGATGGTGTTAAACACAACAAGAAAAGGCAACAACTGATGCCAAATTTGTTTTCTTCCCCCACACCCAACAGAAGCAGTTGCAAGAACGGAATGACCCTCCACAGCTGCTGTTAGACTTCAAGCACATGTTCCCAGTTCTGTTCCCATTCAACCCATCTGCCATCACCATGGACTCCATTCATCTCCCTGCTTCTCTCAACTTGGATTTTCTCAATAAAGTCTGAAGAAAGTAAAATTAAGCTCACCTCTCACACCCAGAGACTTCCAGCAACGAAAGAAAAAAACATAAAAAGAATTCAAGAGCTCTTTAAATATGGACCAAACAGGCTTATGGAAGAACCAGTACACAGTAACAAATGGATGCTAAAATGTACACTAAAAAGGACACTGGTCTGTATGTGATTTTATTTTTTTTGTAATTTGCAGCTCAGAAATAAGGATACTTGAAAAATAGATTTATTTTTTACTGCTTGATTTTATGTTGGCATAGTTCAAAGCCCATAATCATCTCCAAAAGCCACTAACAAAAAAGGAAGGAAGTGGGAGACAGCTTATTTTGATCTTCATAGGTGTCTCTGACAAAAACAAAATCTGAGACACTTGTGCTGCCTTGAAGGATGTGTCATTTGCCTGGTAGCAGGTGGTCTTGAGTGTGTGAATAACAGAACATGCAGTTCTGCCTTCAGTTATTGCTAGTAACTGCATTCATGATAGTGAATTGAAAAGGTAAATTGCAGAAGGTATATATTTATCACACCATAAAGGTAACAGGGCTGGGATGCTGCTTGTTTCCACTGATGTGGAATTTGTCACAAACTGTTATGTTTCAGAAATGCTGTTGCTCCTCCTAAATATATTCAGTGCATCTGCTTTGTGGAAATTTAGATAAATTGGCAAGAATTTGTTCCATTGGACTTTCTTGCATTACCAAATTTATGTTAGCAAAGGTTTTGTCCTAGTGAAATAATCATGATGCAAAGGACTGCCTTAAGCCTTCTGCTTCTAGTATAGCATCATCCTGATCCCTGCTGTTGGCTTTCCTTGTGCTTTCAAGTGTCAAACACTTTCATCCAGTGGCTGTCAAGGTTCTTGGACCTCTTACATGACCAGTACCAGAATAGATCATGCTAAAGCAACCCAGTTTAATCATCCAGCCCTACCTATGTTCAGTGTGTTAACTCTAGCTGTAGCTGCCCATGGAAAAACTCCATTCAGTTCAATAGCCATCTGAAATGTTAAGAATCATGCAAATGCACAGCTGGGATAAATGAAGACTATCTTAAAAATTAAAAAAGTTCTAAAAGAGGTGAAATGTTCTAGCACAAAAAAAAAAAAAAGAAAAAAAGAAAGAGAAGGAAGCTGTCAGGTGGTATGTTAGTAACATAAGCCATTTCTCTAAGACTGAACCCAAGCTCTTTGTCTACAACAACCTTAAATGAATAATTGCTTTCAATTCAAATTCTGTTAGTTTAGTTGGCTTTTTTTTTTCAATCAGACTTACAAACTAAACCAAACCAACCCTCTGGCCTCACCTCACAGATGCTGAAGGAGACCAGCCACTGGTGTTTCTTTGGTCCTTGCCAGCGCACGCTGAGTTCTCGGTGACTGCTGAGCAGGGCAGGAGCTGGGTTCCCAAGGGTCAGTGTTGCTCCATGGCTGCTCAGCGTGGGGATGCTTGACGTGCCAAACTGCAGTCAGGATGTGTGGCTGCCAGCATTCTGCCCTTTCCACTTGCACAATAGTCGTGTTTAAATCAACCTTAACTCGCCTGCTTTTGTGGTTTTGTGGTTCCTTCTGTGGTCCGCAGCTCCATCATGACTTGGAGCTTTCAAAGAAAAATCCACTTTCTCCATCTGTTTTTAGCTGGATGTAGTGTAAGTCCAAACAGCAAATTTATGACCAGGTACGCTGTCTTCTCAGACACTGAAAGTAGAATGTGAAGTTTCTTGAAGATACACTAACTCCTGTCTGCTGCAGTTTACTTTCTAGGCAAGGAGTGTGTTGTGATTTAGACATCATGTATATAATCCATGTATATACAAACTGCAGTAGTCCTGTATGTACTATATATGTATATTACTATCCAAAAAAGCACATTTTAAAAGAAACTGTTGAGTGCTGTGCAGAATTATATCAGTCTGTGCCAGTGGGTATATACCTTGTTTCAAACTGAGACTACAGAGCCACTCTTTCTACTGAAGGACAGACTTCAGGCTAAAAAGTAATATTTCCCCCCTTAACCATCACACATCGAATTATCGATGTTTTGCTTGTATAGAGCCAGGACTACCTCCAAACTGCAGTCCTTGGGCACTCACCTCTGCTGTGTCTTCAGTAGTGCCTTCATCTCCCCTTGCTATACAATGAGGGTAACGCCACCAGTCTGCTGTCTGTGCCCAGCAAGCCCTGCCACCCACCCA
>VZSE01006456.1:34146-60754 GCA_013398275.1 Promerops cafer | reverse complement strand
CCCATGTAGGGTGGGACCCCTCCCTGTGCCTTGTTCTGTGGGGAAGGGACCCCTCTCCATCCCCGCTGTGTGCCTGGGATCCCTCCCTGTGCACCCCTCTGTGGGGCAGGGTCCCTCTTGCAGCTCCGCTTTGGGCACGACCCTTCCTCTGTGCCTTGTTCTGTAGGGAAGGGACCCTCTTCCAGCCCCCCTGTGGGGTGGGACTTTTCCCTGTGCCTTGTTCTGTGTGGAAGGGACCCTCTTCCAGCCCCCCTGTGGGGTGGGACCTCGCCCTGTGCCTTGTTTTGCGGCATCCATCCCCTCTTTGGACTGTACCCTCTCTCTGTGCTTTGTTGTGTGGGGCAGGGTCCCTCCTCCATCCGCTCTTTGGACAGGACCCTCTTCTCTCTGTGCCTTGTTCTGTGGGACAGGGTCTGTTTTCCAGCCCTCTGTGGGGCAGGAGCCTCTCCTTGTGCCTTGTTCTATGGGACAGGGCTCCCCCTCCATCCCCCCTGTGGGGCAGGGGCACCCCCTCCTCAGCAGCTCCCATGGGGGACAGGGTCCCTCTCCCTCTCTTCTCCACAGTCCCCTCTGGGGCAGGGACCTCCACAGGGCAATGGAGCAGCCCCCATGTCCCTGCAGACCCCTAAGGGGACACTCTCAGGGGGTCTGGGCTGTGCTTTTGGGGTGTCTGGCAGCACTATGGGGCTGCCATAAGGTCCCGCTTGTGGGGCAGAGGGGGCAGCCCAGAGCAGGGCACAGCAGAGGCTGGAGCCATGGACTGGGACTGCATCACCCCGGAGGGATGGAGGAGGGGGCTGGGGTGGCACAAAGGGACAGGGGGCATGTCCCCAACCAGCTCGCATCCTGCCTGGACCCCCTGATGAGGGGGAGCTCCTGGGGGTCCCACCCCACGCTCGGCTCAGGGTCCCCAGGTCACCTCTGCTCCCAGTAGCCGCTGGCTTGGAATCAGACACGTCCCCTTGCTTTCCTGGGGCCGAGACAGGACGCTGCGGGTTTCTCCTGCTTTAAAAGAAAACAAAACAAAAAAAAAAAAAACCCACCCAAAATGGGAAAAGCTGCTTTTTTGGAGTTACACTGGGCTGCTGTTCCTGCCGTGCCGGCACGTCCGTACCCTCCCTGCGTCCGCCGCTTTGGCAGGGGACGTGCGTGGGACCCTGGGGACCAACGGGTAAAAATGCACCTCCTGCGGTTTGGGGTTGTGGTTTTTTTGTTTGTTCAGTTCAGCCTGTCTTTGCCTTCGCCGGGGTGCACGGAGGAGAACACGCGTGGGTCTCGGTCACCCCACGAGCGGCACCGGCTCCGTGGGATGTGCCAGCGTGTGTGTCTGGAGGTTGCGTCCCCCCTCCCGTGCACACCTTTGGCAGGAGGCTTGGATGACATCTTGCTCTGGCACGCTCCTCGCCTTTGATCTCGAGTTTCCTGCCATGGATAACGTGTTCGGCAACACGCGAGCCCGGCTCCGCAGCTGCCGGGGAGGGCGATGCGGGTGCCTCCTCCTCGTCCCGGTTTTCCCCAGCTGGCTCCTGCCTACAGCTCCCGGCTTTCCTTTGTTTCGGGTGCCGCCAGGACGGGCTCTCACAGCCCAAGGATGCTCTGAACGGAGCAAAGCCAAGCACAAAAAGACACCTCCCCCCGCCCCATCCCTTTGTTTCCAGGCGTTTGCGGGCTCAGCTGGTTTTTACACAGGGCTATTCGTGTGCCCAGGCAGATAGACCGACTACTCAGTGTCTCTCTTTTTTTTTTTTTTTCTCCCTATTCTGAGTTATTTTGGGTGCTTAGTTTGCAGGGAGCACATCCCGGCTGCAGGCTGTGCCGGAGGGATGCCGCAGCTTTCTGGGAACGGGGTGAATTTGCCAGAAGCATAACTGGAACATCTCGTGGTTGTCCTCTGGTGTCCTCACGTCTCCTCCAGTGAGCAGAGCCATAAGCTCTCGGCACCACACTGAAATCTGGGATCACCAGCCCTTCTCCTGGGAGAACTCTGATCCTGGTTTGCAAGACCCGCTGCCAGCAGCAGCTTTGGGGACAGGGGAAGGTAAACAAAACCCAGGCCCATGCTCAGCAGTGATGGCTGAAATCAGCCTTTTTTTAAAAAAATATATCCTTGACTTTATAGAAAGCAAAATATAAGTTCTAATATTATTATCATCATTATTTTTTAGATTCCTGCTGCTGTTTTATTTCTCTCAGGTGTTGGGTTTAATAGTGAAACCATCATCTGAATTAATTTGAATGCTATTTTTTTTTTGCACGACAGATGTACACAAAGCACCTTAAGCGTGTCAAACAGCCCCTGAGTAAATCATGTTGTTTGCTCTATTACTTTATTCATACAGGTTCGATGCTCCAGCTGATGCATCTGGAGTGCTGTGCCATCTGGAGCAAAAATTAAATACAAATTTGGCCCCTGGCCTGGAAAAATAACAACCCCGTGCCCCACTAATAATCGGCAGTGGAAGGATAGAGCCCCTGACAGAAGAACTGCTCGGGGGCAATGTGGAAGAAACCCAAAATGCACTAATTGAGGTATTTAAAACATATTAAAAAAGGGAAAACAAATGCTTCCAGCCCCATGTGCCAGAAGCAGGCAGGAGCAATGATGTGATCCCATTACCAAGTCATGGGACTAATACTGGCAGATGATGGTCCTGATCCTGAGCGGGTGGTGGAGCTGCTGGAGGTGTGTGTGGTGGTGATTTCCCATACCTCCCAGCCTTGCTGCTGAAGGAAATGCCCTCCACAACCCCTGTTCCACCACTGCTTGGCTCAGGTTTGCTAATTTTGTCCCAATTCACCAAGGCTGGGTTGGACACTCCAGGTTTGCTGCTTGGGTTGCTGGCATTGCGGTTTGGTCAAAGGCTGTCTCAGATTTGGGGAGAACAAGGTGTGGAGGTGGGTCAGCTCTGCTGGAACTTACTGCTTGTGCATCCCAGGCTCAGATCCAGTTGCCTCCAGGTGTGATTGGAGATAACTGTGATGGACCAGCCGTGAAGGACACCTTGGGGTCAGCGTGCTCTGAATGTTGTGGGATCTGTTGGACCTTCAGATGAGGAATACTGTGTGCCACATGGGAAATAAGATGATGGCTGCTGGTTGCTGCCACTGTTACTGGCTGGAGAGTGGTCCTGGCCCTGTCCTGGGGGAGAGGCAGGTGGTGGGGTGGAGGAGGAGGAGAATTCCATGGCGAGGAAGCAGCAGAGCTGCTCAGGACTATGGAGCTGAACCAAGCCTGGAGGTTCTACCCAAGAAGAGCCAACTTCCAGCTGCTTTCCTGGACTACATGATGTGTAGGATTACAGGAGGACACCTGGCTTTGCTAGGAGGGCTTTTGTGCTTCTGGACCACCTCTCCAGGTGTTCCCCCTTGGGTCACCCCTCCCAGTGACCTGCTGTCACCTCCACTTGGGCTGTGTGGCAGAAGAAGTGTTGTGAGTGATTCACTCATAGCCATAAAACAAAACTTGCATGTGGAAAAGGTGGAGAGAGGCAGAGCAGGTGCTCCTTTCCTGTTCCTACCACCTGCACCTGGAGCCTTCTGCCTTGGGATGACAGGGCTGAGATGTGGTCCTCCCCCACCTTGCCAGGCTCCTGCTGCACAGTAAACCCAAACAAGCCCATCCTTCAGGCCGTGGCAGGAGGTGCAGATCCTTCTGGTGGTCCTCAGCCAATTTGGACAGTTGGTGTGGAAGCCTGGAGGGTGTTTTTTGGGGTTGAAGCTCCCCCAGTCTCAGGAGCAGTGGTTGGTGTGGCCGAGCTGGGTTTGTTTGTTTCTGTTCTGCAATCATTCCCCTTAAAGCTGAGTGTTGTTGACACAAGATAAGATCTGCCGTCACAGCCCCTCCCCTGTCACTGTTGCCCTGGAACCGCTCAGACTCAGGTAGGGAGTGGCCATCCTGGTGTGCCCGTGTCCCCACCCCGAGTCGTTGACAAGGCTCTGAAGCAGCATCAGTGATGATGTGATACGGGGCTTAACTGCAAGTGAGCCCAATCATCGCCTGAGCCCGGCGGGTGCCGCTCGCTGGGTTGGAGAAATGCCAGCGATCCCATGGAAAACGCGCTTCGGGAGAGCATCCGAACCCACGTGGTTTTGCTACAGCCATGGGCAGTGCTGGTTTGCTTCCTGACCTGAGGGATGGGAAAGCCTTGGCATTGACAGAGGGCTGGAGCAGGACCTGTTCCTCCGTCCCGGGATGGAGTGGTCCCTGCTGGACATGGAGCTGCATCATTTTTGGTTGCTGTTCCCTCTGGAACAGTAACACAGGCAATGTGTCATTTTTCTACTTGTCTGGCATGTTTAAATTCCATCAAAGAACAGAAAACAGTCCTAAAGGGTTCCAACCACATGTGGAGGGCTCCTGTGTCCTGCTCACGAACGGTTGCAGTGCTGAAGGGATGGTGAGAGGAGACGAGCCCGGCCCTAATGCCAATGCGTGGATGAGCAGTGCGAGCTCATGGACCAAATTAGCTGGCTCAGCGTAGCCGAAGGCTGTGAGGTCTCACGTTGCTCCAGTGCTGGAGCTGCAGCTGGATCAGGCTGTGGAAAAAGCAGAGACATCGAGAAACAGGAGGAGCAGCGAGCGCAGGGTGGTGGGAAGCCTAGGCAGGAATGTCCTGCATTTTCTACTTCATCTTCAGGACTGTGAATGGGAGGAGCAAGCAGGAATGACTTCTCCAGGCTTATTTTGGCTTTAGTTTTGGTTTTGGGTGGGTTTACAGGACACCAGGACTGCTGACAACTTGGGTTCTCCTGGCTCTGAGGGGGAAACGGATCTTTGCATGGGATAATCCTGGAGGCCCACCCCAATGTTTCAGGGACAGTGTGCTAGCCAAGTCCTTCAATGTGCTGTCTCCATGGAGGCAGGGGATGGAGATCCATGTGGTGGCACAGCCACAAGGGTTATTGATGTGTTGGAAACCGTGAAAGCCCCTGAGAATGGTCCCGTAGGAATTGGGACTTCTCCAAAAAGGTGGTGGGATTGATAACCCAACTGAAGTGCACCTGCACCAATGCTCACAGCATGGTCACCAACAGGAGAAGGATCTAGAAACCACTGTGTATCAGGAAAGCTGTGGCATGGTTGCCAGCGCAGAGTCATGTGGGATGACTCAAACAAATGGATTGCTGCAATGGATGGGGATAACTTTCCATGATTTACCAGCAGCCCTGGCTAACTGGGAGGTCTCAGCTGACTGGAAGTGAGCAGATGTGACACACATCTACAAGAAGGGCAGGAAGGAGGATTTTGGAAACTACAGGGCTGTCAGTCCTGTGACAGGAGCAGATCACCCTGAGTGCCCTCACGCAGCACCAACACGGTAATCAGAGGATCTGGAGCAGCCAGTGTGAGTTTGTGACAGGCAGGTCCTGCCAGACCAACCTGATCTCCTTCTGTGACAAGGTCACCTGCTTTGGCAGGTGAGGGAGAGGCTGTGGGTGTGTCTATCTGGCAAGGACTTAGACACCACATTTTCATGGCAGGGGCTGAAGTCACCGTCCCTGGAGGGATTTAAAAGCCTTGTAGAAGTGGCACTTGGGGACATGGTTTACTGAAGGCCTTGGCAGTGCTGGGTTAGCAGGTGGACTCGATGGCCTTAGAGGGCTTTTCCAACCTAAACGATTCCATGATTCTGTGATTTTATTATCCCCTCAGAGGATTAATCCCACCACTAATGCCGCTTTTCACTCGCAAAGCGCTTTAGAGGAAGTCGTTCCAGGAGAGCGCTTGGAGAGAGAAACTGAAAGTGCTGAGCAGGAGGCAGCTGCCCTCCTGATTCCAGCCTCCCACTGTTGCTCTCCCAGCCTGTGCAGCAGGAGTGGGTTTCCCAGCTGCTTGGTTTATGGGAGTATTTCACGGAAAACACAAGAGCTCCGTGGCCGTGCAGCTTCCCAGGCGTGGAACCGGGGCATTTCAGCTCTCCCATCGATTCACTGAAATCCAGGAGGAGCAGCCTGGAAGGTAAGAAAGTGAGTGACGCCAAATTACCCATCAGAAGTGGGCTGGAGGGATCAGAGTCTCCCACCCAACAACTCCAGCTACAAGAAATCCACCCGGGTGGATCCTGCCTCCCGCTCTCGGAATTAGATCACCGGGGTATTGTAAGGATCCAGTTAAACTTCTCTCCACGCAGAGCTTTGTCCCAACGAGCAGGCAGATATTTTCTCGGCGCTTTAACGACTCCATTTTCCTATTGTTCCCTGTAAAAACCCTTTGCCAGGCTGGACTTCTCCCGAGGCAATTTCCTGGCTCCGCTCAAACGAAGCAGAGTTGGGGTTTTTCTTTTGCTTTTTAGTTGAAAAGTGTTGGATGATGACCTGGTCTTTTGCTCTCTTGTCCTGTGGTATAAAAGATAAGGCTTTTGGAGGCTGTGGCGGTGGTGGCCATCTGAAGTGGGGTGGGATTGTGTGGTGTTGGGTGGTTTGAGGGCTGAATAAATGGGGATGAGCTGGCTGCAGCCTGTCTGGTGGTGCTCGTGTGGGTTGGGTGTCTGTCAGCTGAGCCCTGCACCCCAGTCTTGCTTGGTGTTCACACCAAAACACCCTCACAGTTGTGCTGAGCATTGTTTGGGGGCGGCTCTTTGGGAGTAAAAGCAGGAAAAATGGATCATTTTCTCAGCTGTGGCTTTGCCTGAGGGATGCTGAGTTGTCCTGTGCTTCTGACCGTTCTTGGGGCTTCCTCCTTGTATCCTCCTCCTCCTGAAGCATCTTCCCCATGCAGCTTCCAGTGATGCAGCAGGAGGAACGGGTCAAGGAGGTGATGGGAAAGGCCTGGGATGTGTTGCAGCCAGGGGAGAGGGATGGAGCTGGAGACAAGCCTGACATCAGGTGGTTTATTCCAGCCTTTGATGCTAAAGCTGGGAGCGGGAGTGTTGCAGGGAGTTGGGAGATGGGACTGCATGGGGATGGTGGGCATTCTCCCAAAGCCAAGCAAGTATTTGTGCCTAAAGACTAGAAATGATATGGTCCTGCAGAAAAATGGGCTGGAGAAGAGGGATTGTGCTGCCATCCTTTCAGGCACCTTCAAAAGGAGGGGTTTTAAGACAAGCTGATGAAATTGAGGCCTTGCTTACACTGAGGTTGGAACTTGAGTCTCTTTAGGTTTCTTTTTTGGATGGAATTTAAAAGAGGAAAGAAGTAAGCACTGATGAAAGTTTAGTTTCTTTCTTAGAAAACTTCTGTTTTCTAACAAAAGTTGCTTTTCCTCTCCAAAGGATCTCCTGAATCCTTTTGGCTTCGTTTAGGTTTGATTTATCTCAGCTATTGATGTTGTGAGCTGGAATATCCAACTTAGTAGCAAATTGCTTGATATCAAACCCCAGATTGCACATTGCCTGCTTCATCTTCTAAATCAAATAATTTATTCTTCAGTATTATGAATCACTCATTGTGAGGGTAGCAGCAGATCCCAGTCTGTTTCCATCAGGGTGCCATGTTATATTTTCCTTATTAACCCAGGTCCTTGCCACAGAGCTGTGCGGATGAAGGCTGCTGCGTAGCTGGGCACAACTTGGGTTTTGCTGCTCAGAGATTTTTCTCTTTTTTCTTATTATTAAAATGATGTTTTCCTAGTCCAATGCAGAACAAGTCAGGTGGTTGGGATGGATTTTTTTTTTTAGCTGAAGCACCCATTTCCGTAAGAGTTACAGCCCAAAGATGAGTTGTGAAGCCCTGGCAGGTTGCTTGCCCAGGATGGGATCCTGTCTTAAGCCTACTGTGGATGGACTGATCAGGCTTGCCTTGCATACCCACATCATTCCAGACAACCCTCTGCAGCACTGGCCTGGAAATCCCCCTTTTCCACCCCAAAAGCAGCCCCGATGCAGATTTCTCTGTGAGGACTCGCTGTGTGGCAGCCGTCTCTGCGGGCTGCTCTGCGCTTTTGTTTACATCTGGTAGAAAACTTCTTAAATTTCCTGGCAAGGGAGTAATTCTAATCCCTTTCAATGAGATCAACGGATTAGTGTCTCAGATGCTTATAAAATTGTGAGGATTAGCCAAGCCTCCCCCCCTATTCTTTCTATGCCACGTAACGTCAGCGCCGCGTTTTAAAAGGGGATCTCTGTGCTGTTACCAAGAGCTGAAGCAATTTCTGGGAGCCTCTGCGAATCCAAGCATTTAAAAACCATGTCTTCATCCTCTCCTTTGCTCCCTCTGGATTTTTGTGCAATTTTTAGGGTGTTTTTCTCTTTTCTTCCAGCATCCCTGGCACCAAACTGTGGTAGCTGTTCAAGCAGATACGTTGGGTTTGTGTGGCTTGGCTGCATTGCGGCACCTGTGCAGGTAAGTAGGGAGCTGAGCCCAAAGTTTTCCTTCACAGAGACTTGCAAATTCCCATCTTGAGAGGACCAGATCCCAAAAAAACGTGTTATTTCACGAGTTTGCCCCTCATTTCAAAGGATTTGGGCTTTTGTGGTCCATCCCCAGAGGGGAACAGCACTTCTGGGCCGACGGGATGCTCTCACCCCAGCTCTTGGGAGCAGGATGAAACTCCACACACCCACATTCCTGCATCCTTTTAATTACAGCCTGCGCTTTCATTAGGTCTTGCTCCCTAACCAGCTTGCAGGGAGCTGACAGGGAGGAGGATTTAGCTCAAACCCTGTTGCCTCTCCCCGCAGGGCAGTTTTTAAGTGCCTTTTCTCCTGGGTCGATGGCTGCATGATCGCTTGACCTGTGTGAGCAAAGTGATCCCGAACTGCCGAGTGGTAGGAGCTCAGAGCCAGGAATTCCTGGCCCCGACCCAGTAGAGTTTCAGAGGCGAGCTTTTAAATATATACAAAGACAAGCTCATAATTTCCACTCTACTAATGAGGCCACGGCGTTTTCATTGAAATGTGCCAATAGGCGCCGTGGTGGTATTTTAGCAGCCTTGTACTGTGAATCCAAATGTGATTTAACATGGCAGCCCCCGTGGAGCTGAGGAAAACCAGCTTCTCCCGCTGAATTTCAATCATGCTGCTCAGCAGCACTTCCCAAAAATCCCCTCCGTGGTGGGACCTCTCCTTGTGTTCCATCCCGACAAAGCTTTTCCCCCCCTTCACTTTGGTGAAGGTGGGAATGGGTTGAATGGGAATATTTAGGAGGGGGAAGTCTTAATTTATAGCCTGGGTTTAACAGATGTGGGGCTGGCTGGTGCGAGGCGGCGATTTAATAACCGGGCTGGCCAGAAATATTGTTAAATTGTACTAAAAAAATGGAACGTGAGGGCTCCAGACATCGTGTTCTCTCTTGACCTTTAAAGAGCCACTCGAAGCTGCCAGCCTGCTCGTTGCTAAGCCAACTCCTTAGTGCCACTCATATATTTTCCCTTCTAGTAGGCGATTCAGCACCCGGGAATTTGTGGAGATCCAACAGTAAACTGTTACACGCCTGAAATTCCCACTGGTGGCTTTTAGCTTTGTAACCTTGAAGCATTTGGAAAATATTTAGCAGGTTTTGTTCAGTCAGTTGCAAGAAAAATGTAAATTTTAATTAACTCACAAAAGGTGTTTGGTTTGCTTTTTTTTTTTAAAGAAGTTGTGCATCAGCAGCACAGTTGTAAATTGGGGTTTTGCTTATTTAGGGCTCAGTATATGAGGAGACCCCTGTGAGAAGCAGCACCCCTGGGCAAAGGAGGGGTGTCGGTGGGTGATGTTGAAAATTTACACCAGGTTGTCCATCACCTCCTGGTTACAGACCCCTGGGGTATGGGTACACCTAGATTTTAGAATCACAGAATCATGGAATGGCTTAGGTTGGAGGGGACCTTCAGGACCATCTCATTCCACCACCCTGCCACAAGCAGGAACACCTTCCACTAGACCAGGTTGCTCCAACCCGGCCTTGAACATTTCCAGGGACAGGGAGTCCACAACCTGTCTGAACAGCCTGTGCCAGTGCTTCACTAAGGTCCCTTCATTTTCTGCATCCCACTAAGGTCAGGCTTCAATTCCAGGAGAATAGGGAAGAAGGATGATACCCCATGGCATCACCCTTGGTGCTGAGACTGTGACAGAGGAGGAGATGCGTTTGTTGGTTGGTGAATGTTTCTCTCCAAGCACCTCACTTGGCTGTGCAAGTCTGCCTGTGGAAAAGTTCAATTTTCCATTTCCAACTAAATTTTGAGGGGTTTTCCATCCTTGCAGCCACTGTTCTTGTGCCAATCCCATAGAAGTGAAGCAGTTTTTGTCCTGTTTCCATATGACTCTTTTTTTTGCTGGACTCTATAAAGTGTTGCAAAACCATTCCAGTCTCTGTTAGCAAAGGAGAAGGAATGATAAAAAAAATGCTCCCCTAAATCCCAGTACTTGGGTCAAAACCAGGAAAGGGTGGACTGACTGTGCAGCTCATTTTTCAGAAGTATTGGGAAAACTTGGAAACGGCAGTGACGAGGCACTGGTGTGAATTCCCAGCAGGCTGGGGTTTGGGATTGTCTGGGTTTTCCTGAAGCCTTTTTCAGGCTGTCAGGATTGTAAAATACAAGCCTGGCTGGATCAAAGTGGGCTTGGGGGAATGGCTGCTCCGTGGGATTGGCTTAGGGACTTTTTTCCCCAGTATCCAGTCACCAGCTTTTTCACTCTTCTCCATCCAGCTACCTCTTCTTCTTAATTTTTACCTCAAATACAAATGGTGCAATTGAAGGGGTCCAGAGAGTGCATTCCTGAGGGCTGAAACCCAGGATCTGAGAGCAGACAGCAGCAGCATAAAGAGGAATTCTTCCCTCTCTGGCCTCATGCTGCTTTTCCACCACAAGGCTTTACAGCCATCTGGATCCCCTTTCAGATTATGCCCCCCTCCCAAAAATCCATAACCTAGCAACCTTATTTAGTGTAAACGAGATCATTCTGCCTTCCTGTTCCCAAACTGTGCTTGGCTCCTCCGACTGCCTTTATAGGATGGCTGCTGGCAGCTGTGATCCCATCACTGGTTCAGGGTGCTCATCTCCAGTAGGATTTTGTAGGATTATTGATCCCTGTGTGTTGCACTGATCATTATTTTTTTCCCTCATTAAAGGAGCTTAGGAAATGGGGCGAAAAAAGGGTTTCAGGAAGTTGTTTAATCCATCTGCTTCTCAATATTAGAGTGGAGAGGGCAAGTTGCTCTTTGCCTTTATGGAAAGTGATTGGTTTTTGTTCAGCCTGAAGACAACTTGATCAAAGTGGGATTTTTTTTTCCTTCCAGATGTGATATTTTGGGAGCCCCCATTGCTTCCCACAGCTCTGTCATCACCCAGGGATTTTTAAATTCCCTGGAGTGTTTAACACCAATTTCTCAGCTCTGGCCCTTCAGCTGCATTGGCTGAGTGTTTCTCATGGAGTTTCCAATTTGTGTTCCCCAAGGAACCTGTTTGTTGGGGAACACTGTGGATGAGGAAAAGCAACCACAAATGAAGGTGGGAGATTATTCCCACTTGCCTGTGCTCTCATTGCTCTTTTTGGGCTAAAATACACCCAAATTTAATAATGTGTCCCACCACCATCAGCCCATAAAGGGAAGTGGTGGCTCCTGCCTCCTCTTTTCACCTCAGGAGTACAAAGAGGGCTGGGGGCAGGAGGAGGCAGCAGCACATCCTTTCCCACCACACTTTTGGGAGGAAGAGTGAGCTCACTAGGTCATGACGTTGGAGCTGTGTGCCAGGAAGAGTGGTGGGGGGGGTAAATAATTACAAATCCCCAAGACCAAAGGGGAAAAATTCCTCAAGTGTTATTTCATCTCTGAGCAGTGAATTGAGCTGTCCTTGGGCAGCTCATGTGAGCCTTTCCGAGAGAGGCGCTGCCAGCTCTGCTTCAGCCCCCCCTGGGAAGTGATTCCCAGCTCTCATTCCTGATGGGAGCACAAGCAGGGCTCTCCTCCAAACTCTGCTTCCCCCTCCTCCAGACTGTATTAAATAGTGCTATTGATTTCTTTTTCCTATTTATTTTTGCCTTTTTTCCTGGAACTTGCAAAATCAGCCCTGAGCAAACCTCTGGTTTGCTTTTCCAACAGCGCTGGGAGAAAGAACTTGACTTTGGGTGATGGGAGCTGCAGCTGACCCATTTCTGCACGTTTCTCTGCCAGTGGTAGCAAAAACATTTTCCCACTTAAAGGTTCTCTTTAGTTTTAAAGTTCTGGGATTAATTGTTTCTTCAGCTGTCTGGAATCAGAAGGACTTGCTGGAAATTGCAGCAGTACAGTCGTGCTGCCGGATGTTGCTTTCCTTAGACTTTCCTATTTTTTTCTAATTGCTTTGTCGTGTTGTCACATCACTTTCTGTGTCCCCTGCCCAGAGGCAGTGGAGAGGGTTAAGGTTTTGTGTTTGGTGTCAGCCAGCTGGGAAACAGCCAGGAAATTTCCTGATTCCAGTTCAAAAAAAGCATCGGATCCGCTCTCAGGGAGGAGGGATCAAAGGTCCGAAGCACTTTGTGCTTGGAGGTCAGTTTGGTTCCTTGGATGTCCAGGCACACAACAAAAACCCACCACCACCCCCAAGCCTGCAGGCAGCCAGAATGGGTAAAACAAATGGGTTTTTGTACTGTTTGACACCCAGAAGTTCTTTCTGTCACTGTGATGGTGCCGCATCACCCCAGCCAAGCTTTGCTGGATCCTGGTACAACTCTGCCTGTGGTGTGAGGGACTTGTTGGGATGTTCCCTCTTCCCAGCACATTAATCTCACTAATCAATAACCCTGCCAAGCCTTGCACCATCCCTCACGCTCCTCCATTCCCTGCCAGGTTTGTGGAGTGAAGGATCTGGGCCAGGTTGGATGCTCAGAGCTGGCACTGGATGTGGCATCCCCATGGCAGCATCGTAGCTCTTTGAAATTGCATCATGCCAAGAGTTTTTGTTTTCCTCCCATGTTCAATCCTCTTGTTCCCTGGTTTTGGACAGCAAAGGCCATCACTGCTGGCTGGAGCAGCACTGAGTTTCCCCCCCACTCCATGCCAGGCAAAGGTGATGCAGCTGTGTGGCATCTCTGAGGCGACGGCGATGCTGCTTTGGGGCTGGCTCTGCAGCTGCCTGTGATTTTCCCATCGCCACGCTGCGGATCCTGGCGCTGGACCAGCTCCAGAGACAGAGCTGAGGAAATTCCTTCCAGCTGCTTGAGGTCAGGGCTTCGCTTTGCTTTTGGGGTCCACGAGGGGGATTTTTTCCCTACAAGTTAAACGAGAGTGTCTCTTGCTGCTGCTTCTTAACACCTGGAAGAATCTTTTAAATATTATCCCGTTAGTCGTAGCCATTAAATAACCCTCCTCTTGTAGAATCATTCCATGGAAGAATACTCTGCTTTGCAACGCAGCTTGGGCTGTTTCAGAAAGGTCTTGTCAGCTGCTCCCAGTTTAACTTTCAACTGAGTTAATAACGCTTTTGGTTAAACCTGTCTGAAACACGTTGCGAAACGCCTTTGAAACTCGAGACGCCGTTCACGCCCGCTTGAAACCTTTCCCATCGATAAAATATTTCAGCTTGGAGTTTGGCCACGGCTTAGCATTCACTTTTCCCTGAGATTCGTGATTTCAGGCCTGCCTGTGTCTGGCTCTGCTGGGTGTTTGAAGCTCAGTGTTTCCTGGAGATGGGTTGGCTTTGCCAGCCTGTCCGGTGGGATGTCCGGACTACCAGCTCCATCCAGTTTCCCCAGTTAATGGCTGAGGAGATGCAGTCTGAGTTTGCTTTGAACCCCTGTGGAGAAAGTTGTTTGTCTTGAAAACATAAAGTAAATCCCTGTAAAAACAGGAGTTTATTTACAACAGCAGAGGCAGAAGCCACCGCCCCACCCAGCATGTGGGCTGTATTTAGGTGTAAGGATGCACACACAGCATATGCATGGCTCCTTTATGCACTGATGTTATAAATAAATAATAATAAAATTTTTTAAAAAAGGACAAGCAGCTCCTTTTAATAAGTAAAACCCCAAGAAGGAGCACACAGTTCAAATCCATGCAGCAAAGCAGCAGGAAAGCAAAAATCTGCAGCTTTCAGCCCATGGCATTGCTTAAAGTGGCATCCCTGGTGTCACCCCTTGGCTTCAGGGACCACAGCTCTGCCTCGCTCCCCTCCTCCTCCCTGCCTCAGTTTCTCTACCTATGAGAAGACAGTTGCATCCTTTATTAATCCCTGTGAGATCTCCTGAGGAATGCTCTGGGTACGAGGTTGGCTCCACGTATTAAGGCCTTGCTGTGGCTCTAATGGTGATTAATTTGGGACGTGGCTTGGTGAGGTTTACCTTTCACAGCCCAGCTGTAATCAAAGCGCTGCCACACTGGAGCTCGCCGACCTGTGACACTCCCTTCCTTGGCTGCTCGATGGGCCATTAACCAGCACTTGGCTTTTAATTAAAGCTGGGTTTTGTCCTCCTTGGAGAAACGTGGATGTGCTTGGTCCCACATTGCTGAGTCATTGGAGGGTGTGAGGAAGGAGATGTGGAGCTCGGGTTGTTCTGCCATTTGTGGCTTTCTAGGTCCCAGGACAAGGAACCATTGTTCCGTGCTATTTTTCACAGAATTGTGAAATTACAGAATCATGGAGTGATTTGGGTTGGAAGGGACCTTAAAGACCATTCAGTTCCACCCCCCTGCCACCTTCCACTAGCCCAGGTTGCTCCATGCCCCATCCATGCTGGTCTTGGACACTTCCAGTGATCCAGGGGCAGCCACAGCTTCTCTGGGCAACCTGTGCCAGCCCTGTGCCCTTTTCTATGTGCAGCTTGTGTCCCCCATCCCAGGGGTTTCAGGGACCTCCTGGGGGCCATGGATGCCCCACAAGCATCATCTCCCTCCTCTGAGATGCCTTTACCATGGAGAAAGCAACAGGGAGGCTTTTGTTCTGCACCAGAAACTTTTCGTCCTTCTTTATGGCTCCTTTTTTATTTCTTTTGGCTGCGCCCTTGCAAATCTGAAGCAGCTTAAAATACAGTTCCTCCCCCCCCACTCCCCTTAAAAAAAAAAACAACCCCAAAGCTTGGCTGCTTGAAATCATCAGATTTCACTGGAGTCTTTTAAAGTTAACAGTTTCCTGGATCCTGGGCAGACTAACTGATTTTTCCCCTTTAACCTCCGTGTTTTTTGCTGTAACATTTCTCAGCTGTTGCAGCAGGAGGGAGGAAGGACCAGGGCAGCTCCAGTGTGGAGAAGGTTATTTCACATGGGGGTTGGATGAATCTGGTGTGGGATTCCCTGGATTTGCACCACAGGGGACAGAAGGGTTGTCCCCTGGAGGCTGAGCCCCCACGACATGGCTGGCAGGTAGGTCATGGCTGCGTTCGTGACACCCTTTTGGGACAAAATATTAGGGAAATGGTTCCATTGGAAGAGGACAGTGGGATGCTGGGGGTTGGTCTGAGCTCTGTTTCTGCTGACTGTTTATTTGCTGAGGGCTGTGGTGGTTTCTAGCTGTGCTCATGGATTTGGGGACTGGTGCAAGAGTGGCAGAGCTCAGGTGCATACGAGCACAAGGAATTTTTCTGGCTTGATGGGATTTGCTGCCCCAAATGCAGCCTTGGATGTTCCTTACCCACCGAATCTCTTAGTGGGATTGCTGAGAAGAGCATCACAAGTTAAAAGACTTGGAAAGGAAAGGAAAGCTACAGTCCAGTGCTGGTTGGTTTTGTTGCCTGTCCTCCAAGAGTTGGGTCTCCTTCCTTGCAAAAAGTCACCTGGAGCTTTCCCAGACAGAGGACGTTTCTCCCTGCTGGTTGAGGAGCTGGAGGCAGCCAGCCTTGGCCAAAGGCAGTGATTACCAGCCCGAGGGCGAGGTGGGGCAGTGTCCTCCAGCTGAAACATCCTCCTGCCACCAGCGTGACCGAGGGGAGCCCCTGAACCGTCCCAAATCCCTCTGACCCAGTGGGACTGAAACCCAAACCCAGCCCTGCGACGCCGAGCTGCGCATTAACTCCGCCGGAGCTGGGAACAAAGGTTTGGGGGCTGGATTGGGCTTTTTAAAATCTATTTGCAAAGCAAACCAGCTCAGCTGAGCGGAACAGGCGTCGGTGGAGGAGCGTGAGCTGCCGGGTGGTTGCTGGGCTGTAAAATCCCATCCCCACCAGCGCTGGCAGGGGGATGTGCCGGCTCCCCGAGCTCTCGTAGCGTTTCCACGTTGGCCAGGAGAGGTTCTGAACATGCGTGTTGGTCTCTGGAGGCTTTAATCAAATCCAGGCTTTACCAGAAATCGCCTCGAAACTTCCAGCGAGCTGAGGAAACTGAAAGCAGCCGGAGCAGGGAGGCTCCCGGGCGGGTGTTTGGGGCTGGCAGGGATGTCGCCTTCAGCAAGGGGATAGTCCCGGTGAGGCAGCCGGGATGAGAGGTGAGTCTGCTCCCCGTGGGAAGTCAGAGGAAAGCCCACAGGGTTCGGCAAAAAAGGGGTCTCAAGGGGGAAAGGAGATTTGGGAGGGAGGATGCTGCTTGAAGGGACACTCAGAGGACACTTGGATTTTGGAGCATCGCTCCCTGGCATGTGTGGGTTCAGATGCTGTGGTTTCCCCACTGTCCTCCCACCCTGTGCAAAATGAGGAGCTGTGCAATTACTGCACTGTGGAAAACTCCCCGCTCCAGGGGAGGGTTTTGTTATCCCGTGGTGATTTTATTTGGGAAACAGGGCTCAGACTGCAGGTACTTTCCTTGCTTGTAAAACTCCATCGCACGTTGCTCTCCCGTGGGCAGAAGGGAAAACAAGGTGTATTTTTAACTTCCTTTTCTAAGCTGGGGGCAGGGGAACTTTATGCCTGGCCAGCAACGGTTGTGATTATCCGAGGGCGAACAGTTCAGACAATGATAGGAAGATAAGAGATAATAAATAAGAGCAATTAAAATCCTGGGGGAGAGGATTTGCGGAAATCGTTATCCCAGGCAGCTGCTCGGGGTTTAATTGGGGCTCTCCAAGGGGAGGGAGGTTTTGGTCACGGGTCCCAGACGTGGGACATGACAGCCAAAATTGCTGCCTCTTCCTCTCGGCTGCCGCTCGCTGGTGCCTCAAGGCTTTCCTGGGGGAAAGGAGCCTGGGGCTGTGCTGAGGAGTAAAGCTGAAACCTGCAGAAGTGCTCTTAAACCACCAAACCTGCATCTCAGATGGGAAAACAAACAAAGCCTCCTTTACAGAGTCCACAGTCTCTCCATAATTTCTCTCAACGGCGTTGCTGTGTGTCCTGGGAATGTCCTTGTCCTCTTCCTTTTCATCTTTGATGATTTTGCTGGGGGATTTTTATGGAATGAGGAGTCAGTCTTAGAAACCACTGGAGGGGAAGGGAAGGCAAACTTGCCTTGCTCCAAGGCTTCCTGGCTGCTTTCAGTATTTTTACCAAGTTACTGTGGGGTTTGAGGGAGGCTGACTGTATTGGATGCAATTCCTGCAGTCCATCTCATCCAGTGTTTAACTTGAAGGATGATGTGTGAAAGGAAAAGAACTGGAAGAGAAGCTCACAGTGGGAGAAGGAAAATCCCAGCCCCAGCTGATCCAGCCCTGCTTTTTTTCAGGGTTACCAAGATGGGAACTTGGTTTTGGGCAAAGAGGGGGGATGAGTGGGAAGTCATCTCCAGCCCCCTCCATGTCCATTGAAGGGACCTCTGGTCTGCAGAGTGCATCCCTGAGGAATGTCACATCCATGTGTTTTCTCCCTGTCTCCACAGCCTACCCATGAGCTCAGACTTCCAGCATTACAGTTTCAGGATGCCGAACATCGGGTTCCAGAACCTTCCTCTCAACATATACATCGTGGTTTTCGGCACGGCCATCTTCGTCTTCATCCTCAGTTTGCTCTTCTGTTGCTACTTGATCAGGTAAGGGAATGTTGCAAGGGAATGTTCCCCAAGAGCTTCTCTGCCTCCAGGCCCATCACTGATCCCTCCATCCCAAAAAGAGGATGGCAGCGCCTTATTTCCTGGGAGCACCAATTTCCTTCACACATCTTAGGTCAACCTGATGTCCCACAAAGCAGTCACATTATCCACTTAAAGCCAGGAGATAAACATTTGCTAAAAAAGGTATGGAATTGTGGTCAGCTTCTCAAAAAACCTGGAAAGGGGATGTTTTATGGTCCCTGCTTTCTGCTTAATGTTTCAGCACATTTCCCTCTGTAATGAGTAACTCGTGTCCTGCGTGCCTAAGGAATGTTTAATACCTGCTCCGTTGGTTATTGAACACAAATTGCTCCTTCAACAGCACAGTTTGGAGATTAATGATGCAGAGTTGATGTGTTAATCTGAGCAATGGGGGAGCAGGATGGCAGGGTTAAAGGTTGTTCCAGTTTGGGGCTTGTTTTAATTATTTTATGGGCCATTGGGGAGATTGTTGGGCTTCTAATTGAGAGGAGAAACTCTTCCTGACGGAGGGAAAATGAGGCAAGTGGGGAAAGAACACAGTGCCTGAGAGTCAAGGTGGAGATGGAGATGAGTTGTGCTGATAACCCAAGATGGGGGCTGGCTGTGCTTCCACGTGTGCTTGGGAGCAGAGGTCATCACTGCCAGCAATGGTAGCCAAAATTCTGCATTCCCAGAGCTCTCCTCTCCAGCTTTTCCATCCCTTTTCCTTCCCCTCTGTCTTTCCAGCTGGCCTCAGCTCCCTGCAAGCTGTGCACCCATCACATCCCTTTCCTGTGTTCCTGTAAAACAGGTACCTAGTCTCTGCACCACAGCAGCCAGTCCCACCAGGTTATTTATCCAGAGGGTGTTAAAAATATTTTATCCTGCTCTTGTAGACCAGGGAAGCGAGGTTTCAATGTCAACCTTCTAAATACTTGATAATTTCCACCAGTTCTGAATGAATAAAACATGCAGATGAGCCCAAACCCAGGTTTACTGAGGGCTGATTTGGGTTGCTCGGGCATCATATCTTAATTTTTTTCCCCACAATTATGAAAATTGTGTTTTGAAGGTGCATGAAAATAGACCAGAGATGTTCAGAGGGCTCAAGGACTTGTTTTGCTCAGGTGGAGCTTGAGTCTATATGGCTCACTTAGAAAATTGAAGAGATGTTTGGACTTTGAGAGTATTTTCCTGGGCACTCGCTGGGCGTGTTATGCCCCAAAGAAGGAATAACAAGGAGTAATGTCTGGAAGGTCAAGCCAGAAAATCTTTAAATTTAGAAGCTGGAGGCGTGTTGTAAGAGAGAGAGGGTGAGTAACCGGTGAGAGAAGCCAGCAAGGAAGTGGCAAGTCCTCTGTCTCCTCACGTCTTTAAATCAAGACCGAGCACCTTCCTGGACGAGACATTTTGGCTCCTGTTCCCGAGGTGCTATTTAGCAACCCGTGATAGATGTGGAGTTGGATTAGGTCATCCAGTGATCCCTTTATAGCCCAAAACCCTGGAGAGACTCTACAAATGGCTCTTCAGACCTCCTCCCTCAGCTCTTTTATTGGCAGAACAGAACCAAAACAGGATCCTCCAGCCCCCGCTGGGGAGGGTTTTGCTGTGCCGTGGGTTTCAGCTGTGCCGGTGTCCCAGGAGCACCCACCTCCACGGAAGCTGCTCTGTAATCTCAGCTCGTCTGGGATATAAAAGTCTGAGTTTTGGTGGGGTTTGGGAAGCATTGTGGGTGGACAACAGGATGAGGACCACCCACCTGCAAGGGCAGAGAGACCAGCAGAAGGACAGGGTGGTCCCCTCCAGAGCTCCAGGGCTCTGCTTCCATCTGTGAGGGTTCCTTGCAGGTAACAGCAGCTCCTGGCTTTCCCATAGGTGCAGCATCAACACAGTCCTTCCTCTCCCTCCTTCCCCATAACTCCACATCTCCAAATATTTGGCAATCACCAAGCAAGGCTCATGACACCACCCTCAGGCCCTGGTTCTCATCTTGTGATCTCGTGCTCTGAATCGGAGCAGCCCCTGCAGCTCTCCCCACATCCCCAGCTGGGGAGGCATCCAGAGCATGGAAGAGCCAATATCAGGTGTATTCACCCCAAATCACAGAGCTGCTGGCATTAAATAAAAGATGTGCTGGGGAAGGAGAGGACATGGGCTGTGCTTTGCAGCTGTGTCAATACAGGCTGTGCTGCCTGCTCCAAGTGGAGGAAAAGTGACATTTTTAATTGGATTGGCTCAAAACGAGAGTCCAAAAGGAGTTTCACAACAAAAATCATCATTGCCTTTGCACTGTTCAGGTGAACCTCGAGCTCTTGTGGTGCTGCAAACCACTCTGGTCAGAGCTCAGGTCCCTCATGGCTGCTGCCTCTGCTCAGCAAAATTACAGATAAAAAAGGAAGAACAAGGAAATGAGATTTTGCAGACAGCTGGTTGTGTCTGATCTCTGGTGAATTAATGAAAGCGATAAACTCGTGTTGCCTTCGTTCCCATAAAACCCAGTCCAGGATGATGCTGAACTGAGCAATGCCACCCTCACTGTGGGTCAAGTCTGCAACATCCTCTCTGTGCTTTGCTGTGGATCCTCCAGGGCTCATCCCTGCCCAGCCTGGAGCAGCTCAAAGTCTCTGGGAGGCTCAGGGTACACAGCACCTAAAAAGCCTCTTTTTTTTACAGGATTGTTTCCTCCTGCATTCAGACCTGCCAGGATCCAACACAGTGGTTGGGTTTTGTGTTCAGAGAAAGGAGTGGAGCTGGGGAAGGGTCTGGAGCCCCAGGAGCAGCTGAGGGAGCTGGGAAGGGGCTCAGCCTGGAGCAAAGGAGGCTCAGGGGGAACCTTGTGGCTCTGCACAACTCCCTGACAGGAGGGGACAGCCCTGGGGGGTCGGGCTCTGCTCCAGGGAACAGGGACAGGAGGAGAGGGAACGGCCTCAGGCTGGGCCAGGGGAGGTTTAGATTGGATATTTGGGAAAATTTCTTGACCTAAAGAATGGTCAGGCATTGGCACAGCTGCCCAGGGCAGTGTTGCAGTCCCCATCCCTGGCGAGATTTAAAAGCCGTGTGGATGTGGCACTTGGTGCCACATTAGTGGTGGCCACATTAGATGCATTAGTGGTGGCCTTGGCAGTGCTGGGGGAGTGGTTGGACTGGATGATCTTGGAGAGCTTTTCCAACCCAGACGATTCTGTGATTCCATGAAGATCCCAAGGAGCCCGGCTGAGCTGGGGACAGCAACACAGTGATAGGATAAAAAGCCAGTGACAAGAACCTTTCTACTCCTACTATAAAGCATCTAATATGGAAATCTCAGAGGTAAACATGCAAAAACCTTTTCCTCTGCATTTTATACCCGTAGTTGTTCACTTGCTGTAGGTGATCCAGTCACCCAGAGAAGCAGGGAGCTCCCACTCCTGCGGGAAGAGATCCCAAAGCCCGAGAGAGGCGGTTGTTCCTTCAGGGAGGGTGACAGCACACAGGATCAGCAGCCAGGCACTGTGTGGTCCTTTATCTCGGTCAGACATCTGCCAGGAATTCCTCGGGAGTCACAGCACTTGACACGAGATGGATGGAGCCGGCTCCGACAGGGAGCAGCGCTTGCCAGGATCCGGGGTCTCCTCACGACAGCTGCACCAGGCCCCACCAGGATCCATCTGGCCCAGGATCCTGGCTCAGAGAGCAAGGAGGAGCAGGCTGAGCTCGCACGCTTCGGCACCAGATGTGCTCGTGCTGCTCCCCAGAACCTCCAGCGAGGAGGTTTTTTTGGGAAAATCTCCCTGTCTGGCTCAGCAGCAGCCCAGGGCATTGTGCTTCCAGCACGGAGCTGTGCACATCCACGGCCAGGTGGTCGCTTCTTCCCCACCACTGCTCCAAGGTGCTCCAGTGGCTTTGGCTCAGGAGGGCCAAACCCTTGGTGGCCACTCAGTGCTCCATACTAGGGATGCTGCCTCCCCTTCAGGGCGAGTTTTCCCTTGTCTGTGGTCTCCAGCAGCACGCCTCGCTTCTCCCCATCTGTGTTTCATAACCGCCTTCCCAGCCACCGGATCCCTGCGGATTGGGCCGGTTTCATCCTGTTCTCTCTATTGTTCCTGTATCTTCTGCTCATGTTTCTGTTCAGGGTCACTGCCAGAGGGATGAGACCCCATCTCCTCCTCCTTCTCTTCCTCCTCCTCCTCTTCTCCTCCTCCTCCTCCCTGCCTGCCGCAGTGTTCTCCATGGTTCTGCAGGCGGGTTCCTGCCAGGCAGCATTGCTGGAGAAGGAGGGATGGCTCCCTGTGAAATTTGGGACTTTCTGCATCTCTCCCTGCAGCATTAAGGTGCATTTTTACCCATCCCTCAACTTCTAATGCCCACAACATTTTGGGGGAGGGTGTCAGACATAAGGAAATATTTTTCCATCCCACTTTTATAACTCCCCCACTGCAGCGTGGCAGGGTTGGAAAACCCCCAGGAGCTCAGGTTCAAACAGCCAGGGATTTCAGACAGCCCTCAGAATATTTTTGGAGAAGAGAAATTCCAGGCAAGGGGGTTTCCCACCTGAAATCACTTGGGGCTGGCTGGGGAAAATATTCCTATGGCTCTCCAAGCCCTGCAGCCACACTTGACTCCGTATTGAAAGTCCTTGGCCAACTCTTCAGCCCTGGAGACTTCCCTCCTGAGTTTTCCAAGCACTTTATTAAATGCCATGTCTGGTAATGAGAGGCAATATTGGTTATTTTAATTTTAAGTGTATTTATTTTAGGAGCATAATGGGTTTCTCCAGCCAGCAGATGCCTGTGGAGCGCTCTGCTGGCTCTGACTCTGGAGAGGGAAGACTGGGGATGGAACCAGCACTTTGCTTGTGGCCTAAAATTCCTGCTGGACTTCCCACTGCAGCAGGTGTTCTGGAACAGGTCCATCCCATTCATCTCCATCCCTCAGTTTGCTCCAGGAGTGGTTTGATTGATCTTAGAATTGAGGATAAAGCTGAGTTTGAGGAACCCAGTGTCACCCAAGCAGCGTGATGGGGGCTTTGGTGGGAAAGCTCTGGGCAGGGAGTGTCCTTCCCTGTCCCTGCTGGAGCAGGAGCAGGGCTTTCCTCAGGTCTGAACTCCCATGCCTTGAAGAACAGTGCTGTGTTCAGTCTTGGAGGTGTTGCCAGCAGAAGTGGTTGGAAACTGAGGGGATTTATGGCAGACTGTGATTGCCTCACCCACTTTTTCTGGTGTTAACCATGTGGGTGATGTCTGCTTGGAAAATCAGGGAGGTCAGAAGAGGGATAAGGGAGGAGTTGTGTGCTTGGGGATGGAGATGTTGCCCTCCCAGCGACAGGGAAAGCTGGATGTTGCCTAAACATGTCATTTCCTGTGGCCATTCTCATTTCTGAAATAAAAAAATCTAAAATATAACATGTTAAAGCTGGAAAGGAGGGAAGTGGAATGTCGGAGGTATTACAATAATCCTGATTTTTTTGCCTGACCTCACGTTTCTCCCTGGTTTCACTGCAGGCTCAGGCATCAGGCACACAAAGAGCTTTACGCCTACAAACAGGTGAGATGATCCTCTAACTTTTTTTTCTCTTCCCTTCTCCCTAGTGCCAAATCCATCCGTTTTCCTCGTGCTGTTCCTCTCTTTGGGAGTTTTGTGGCCCTCAGAGGGCAGTTGTAACACCTAGGCCAATCTGTCCTTGTTGATTCTATTGTCCCCTACCAGCTGGGCCCCCAGGAGCATCTCTCACCTGCAAAGTCTCCCAGTTTTCCACTGAGGTTCTGAGCAGTGGGAACATCTCCACCTCTGGAGCACCCCGACCTCTCCAGCCTCCCCCACTGCACAGCAGTGCTGCCATCACTCCCCCAGTCACCAAATTTACATTTTTTGGGGTCTGGATCTGCTCCCAGGGCTGGACCTGGCTGCTCCAAATCCCTGAAGCCACACGGCTTTTCCAGGGAATAGCTCCATGGCAAGCCCAGCTCTTGCCTGCACCCACCTGCACTTACCAATTAAATAAACACAGCCCAGAGGTGGATGTCAGGCTGCTGCTTCCACGTCCTGTTTTCTCCAGGATTTGTGGGATTTTCTGCCTCTGACCCCTTGATCCATGCAGGAAGCTGGGTGGAGTTGGGCTGAAAACACACAATAGCCCTCTCCAGGTGTTCAGCTTGGATGGAGGGAAAATGAAGTGGTAGCCCAGGAGGGTTAAATTTGGGAGGAAACCTCCTGGGTTTGGTGCTTGTGGTTTTATCTTTCCCAGCACTCCCCTCCTCCTGTCCCTGCACAGGGCCCCTGGTGCTCCCTGGCTGTGCTGGGTTTACTGGGGGGTTTCCAGTTCTCCTGGGACACTCAGTGGGATCCCTTTGTGGAGATTTTTCCTGGGAATGCTGACAGCAGAAGCTCTTTCCTGACCCCAGCTCTTCTTGCAGGTCATTCTCAAGGAGAAGGTGAAGGAGCTGAACCTCCATGAGGTGAGCATGTGCTGGGGGAACAAAAGCTCCCTGTCCCTCCTCTTCCTCACCAATTGGGGCAAACCCTCCAATTCAGCTCCACTGGGAGCAGAGCATGCAGCCAGCTGTGCTTTGGAAATGGGGAAAGATCCTCTGCAAAAGTCTGGATTGAACCCTCTCCCTCCTCCCCTTGGGTTTTCCTGCATGTTATTGTCTTTTATTGCATTCTTCTTATCACACTGATAAGAAGCTGTGGATAAGGGGGGGCCAAGGCAGGCTGGGCCTTGTATAAACAGTGTCCCTGAGCGGGGCCGTCCCCTCTGGTGACAATATCACAGCTCTGGGCAGGGAAAAGTGAAATCCAGGATAAACACAGGCTCCTGGAAGAGGCAGATCCGCTCCTCCCTCCCCGCCCCCTGAGGGCTGAAACACCTTCGTTTATCTCTGTGTCCTTCCAGGCTTTTTGGGGCTGAGCATTTCTATTCACAGCCCATTTTTCCTGATGAATTTGAGCAGGATTCTGCTCAAATCCCATCTCAAAGCACGGCCTGGATTTATTTATTCCGCTGGAGATAACGAAAATGCCCACCCACATCCGGGCACGAAGCTGCTCATCTGCTCAACACTATCTCCAGTTGTTTATAAACCACTATTTATTTTATTTTAATCCCCTGAGCAGAGCCCATCCCACGTTTTATCCTGACCCTCTGCTCCCCACAGCCCCCAGGGTAAATCCCAAGGGCCCCAGGGTTGGAGCAGTCCCTGCTGCAGGCCCCTGTTTCTGATCCACTCCCGCTAAACCGACCTGCAGTGGGGTTTTTGTCGGCACACAGGCTTCAAAGCACTTCCTGGGGTGAGAAATGGGTTGGAGGAGGGATTTGGGGATGTGCCAGAGCCGGGAATGGCCTCAATAACGCTCAGCCCTCCTCCTCCTCCACCTCTGCTCCCAGCTGTCTGCAGCTCTCCCAGCTTTTGGGGAGGACGAGGCCTCTGTGGGGAAGAGGACAGAGCTGTTCAGGCTCTTCCCTGGGATTTGGAAAAGCCTGGAAGGGTTCAGCTCAAGAATATCCCATTTTGGGCATTTGTATTTTGGCATTTGCAGTCAGTGTTTCTGGAAAGCAGAGGGCGGGGTGGGAATTTTCCAACATGACGGGGCGGCTGCCCAGAGCCCTGTGGAGGGAAAGCGCCCACCCAGCTCTTCCCTCCCTGACTCTGGGTCTGGTTTTCCCCTTTTTCCATCATTCTGCCTCTCCCAGGCCCTGGGGGAGCTCGGGATGTGTGTTCCTCAGGGGGTGACCCCAACAGCTGCACCTGGCCCTGGTGCACTGAGAGATCCCAGGCCAGGGAGGCTGGGAAAACCACCCAGGCACATCCAAAATCCCCTGGGACATCCAAAATGAGTCAGGAGGAATTGGCTGGGAGGGTGAAGGAGGTTTTGGCTGAGAAAGCAGCCGCCAGCTTTCCTGGCCCTGGGATAGGCATGGCAACAGCCCATTGCCTTTTCCTCTTCCCAGAGGTATCCCAGGGACCGAGCAGCAGCGTGGATCCATCCCCCTGCACCTGAAAACCTCAAACACATCCCAGCTTTGGGGCTGTTCTGTGGAGGCTCCATGGTCCCTTCCACCAGGAAAGGGAGACCTGAGCCTCAGCCTGTGATCCTGAAGCTTGGGCAGCAAAATTTGGGAACGCTTTAGGGGAAATTTCATCCCTGTGAGGGTGGGGAGGCCCTGGCACAAGTTTTCCAGAGAAGCTGTGGCTGCCCCTGGATCCCTGGAAGTGCCAGGTTGGATGGGGCTCGGAACAACCTGGGACAGCAGGAGGTGTCCCTGCCCATGGCAGGGGGTGGCACTGGATGATCTTTGAGGCCCTTTCCAACCCAAACCGTTCCACGATTCCATGATTTTAGCCATTCGGTCGCTTTTATTTGCAAATGTTGCTCCCTGACCGCTGACGTTGGCTGTGCGTCCCGCACCCTGCAGATCTGCGCCGTGTGCCTGGAGGAGTTCAGGCCCAAGGACGAGCTGGGGATCTGTCCCTGCAAACATGCCTTCCACAGGAAGTAAGTGTGGGCTCCCCCCAGGGCGGGAGTGGCGGGAAAAGCCCCTCTTGGATGAACTGGGGCGCTGGAAAACTGATGGGCAGCTTGGGGATCTGGGGCGTAGCTTGCAGGGTGCCCTGGGCTGAGTCAGGTGTTGGCCTTGGTGATCCTCATGGATCCCTTCCAGCTCAGTCTATAATTCTGTCAAAAATATAAATATGTGTTTTGTATAGGCGTGGTTTATATAAAGCAAACCCACTAAAATTTATGTTGCTATATATAATAATAATACTTTATATAACAATACTGTATAATATTCTATATGCTAAAACTATATAATATCCTACTATATATTAGATAATTTACATGCTCTGCATGTTTATATATACATAATATATATATTTATATTTTA
>VZSE01006456.1:14920-34123 GCA_013398275.1 Promerops cafer | reverse complement strand
TATTTATAAATATAAATTTAAACACAGATTATATATAAAATATATCTATACAAAATCCCTGTATATACGCACAGAGAACCCCCCCAAAAAATCCCAATAAAACCTAAAGGCACCCAAATGGTGAATTAAAAACTGGGCAGCAGCAAAGCTCCAAGGTGGGGTAAATGGACTTTGGGGGGGATTTTTGCAGCTCCCCACCAATGTCAGGCGTGTCCCCAGTGATGTCAGGGATGTCCCCAGTGATGTCAGGTGTCCCCACCGGTGTCAGGCATGTCCCCAGTGATGTCAGAGATGTCCCCACCGATGTCAGGTGTCCCCAGTGGTGCCAGGCATGTCCCCAGGGATGTCCCCAATGATGTCAGGTGTCCCCAGTGGTGCCAGGCGTGTCCCCACTGACGCCCCGTGTCCCCGGTGTCCGCAGGTGCCTCATCAAGTGGCTGGAGGTGCGGAAGGTGTGTCCCCTGTGTAACATGCCGGTGCTGCAGCTGGCGCAGCTGCACGGGAAGCCGGACCCGGGCCCGCCGCAGGTGCCGCTGCCCGGCTCCCAGAACATCGTATAGTCCCTCCCGGGCCGGGCCCGGCCCGCGCCCGCCCGCGGCGCTCGGACACAACCAAAGCACTTCGGCCGCAGCTGAGCAGCCCCGAATCCTGCCGGGATGAAGCCTGGGCTCGGATCCTCCGCCAGGGCCAGGAGGGGACTCGGCGTCCTCGGCACGACATCCTTCTTCCAGCACCTCCCTTCTCCAGCCCCGCGGCCGCCGGGAAGCGGCGCGGTGGCACCGAGCGACCTGCGGGAACAGCGCCGCGGGCCCCGAGCTCCGGCACCTCCTGCCCGCAGGACGCGGGGCGCAGCCCGGAGCGTCGCGGCCGCTCCGCTCCCTCCTCTTCGCCTGCGGTTCCTTTGCCTTTGCGGTTCCCCCCGGGAAATGGGGCCTCGCCCCTGGAGTCGTGCTGCGGCTGGCTGTCCCCTCGGCAGCTGGTGTCACCCCCGGTGGTGGCTGTGTGCGGTCTCCCGGGTTTGGATTCCCCCCCGCCCTCTCGAGGGTGGCTGCCCCTCCTCCTCGGCTACCTCAGGGGCCTGGAGTCCCTGTAAGGGGCACCATCCTGGCCTCAGCAGCAGCGAGAGCCATGGCGTGGGGGGGCGGGCAGAAATCCCGGCCTCTGGGATCATCCCGTCGCTTCCAGCCTGGCCCCGGGGGTCTCTGGGCAGCGGTTTCCCTTGCCAAAACACCCCAAACCCCTCATCAGCGCCTGGGGGGGAGCTGGGCCGCCCCCTCGCCCCTCCGACCGCAAGTTCTGGGTGTCCCCTGCCATCCTCACCAGTCGCATTCCCGGGGTTTGGGGGAGGGGGGTGTCAGTATTACACGGCGGCGGCTTGCCCGGGGGCAGGGCTGGGGGGGCTCCTGGTGCTGTCCCCCCTCCCAAAAAACCCGGGACTGTTTATGGAGCGTGGAGCCTCATAGACGTGTTTGTACACTACAAATTCTGCAGCAGAATATTTTTTAAAACATTCGCTGGTTTTGGTTTTTTTTTTTCCTCTGTTTGTTTGGTTTTTTTGTAAGCTCTATTTTTGTATATTTAATTGCTATTTGAAAATTCTAATAATGCGTCTTTTTTGCTAATCACACTCTTCTTAAGGAAAAACCAGGAAAGAAAAAAAAAACAAACAAAAACAAACAACCAAGAGTTTGCATGTGATTTGACTTGAAATGTAAATAAAAGCAGGTTTTGGAAGTGGGGGTGTGTTTGCAGGGGGTCTGTCCCCCTTGTTCCCTGTCATTCTGGGGATGTCCCCAGCAGGGGAGGGACCACTGGGCTGGAAGAGGGGCGGGTTTGGGGTTGGGGTCACGTTGTCCACGTCTCCTTGCCCAGCAGCATCGCTGTTGGCAGAGCAGAGCCCGTGGGGACAGCAGGCCGTGATGGCTGGCTGCAGAGCACCCCGAAACCCCAGCTAAGAGGGATTTTTCAGGACCCAGGCACGGGTGAGCTTCTCTGCTTAGGGAGAGGATATTCCTCCAGCCAACCTTCCCGGCCCAAATCCCGGCCCAAAAAGCCCCTAATGCCGACCTCCCGCAGGGTTGGGAGGGGTTCAGCTCCCAGCCCAGCGCTGTGGGATCTCCTGGGCTGCAGCTCCAACCCCGGCTCCTGCTCACTTTGTTCCACTCCTCCTCTTCCTCAAGGCTTGACCGGGCGGGTGAAAAAGTCCCCTTGGATTGTGCGCATGGGGGTGGCTGAGCTGGGGTCACCCCACGATGGGATCCCTGGTGTGAAGGAGGAGGCGGGACTCGCACGCGTCCTGTCCCGCTGTCCCTGTCCCGCTGTCCCCCATCCCTGCCTGCGGGGCTGCTGCCCTCTAGTGCCGGATCCCACCTGGACAGCACCGAAACCATGGAATCCTTTGGATGAGCAGGAACTTTAAAACCCATTTCAACCCCCATGGGCAGGGACACCTTCCACCAGCCCAGGGTGCTCCAAGCCCCAATGTCCAGCCTGGCCTTGGGCACTTCCAGGGATCCAGGGGCAGCCACAGCTTCTCTGGGAAATCCATTCCAGGGCCAGCCCCCCCTCACAGGGCAGAATTCCTTCCCACTATCCCATCCATCCCTGCCCTCTGGCAGTAAGAAGCCATTCCCTCAGTGCTCTGTTCACCTTCTCCAGAAGGATCCACAGGGACTGAGCGTCTGGCTGCCCTTACAGCCATTTTTGGGATGACGAGCTCGCTGGGTGACTTCCCACTGCTGGGACAAAGTCTGGATCTCCCACTGAGCTGCGCCAAAGTTATTTTTGGTGCTTCCACCCCGCAGCTCCTGCTCTGGATTGATGCTGTACCGTCCCCACCAATCCCATTCATATCAATGATCAGTAATGAAGCTTTCATCAAAGCCAAAACCGCTGCAATTTCCCCAGATTAACGCCCTTTAAAAAAAAAAATTCCCCTCCTTAAAATGTTTTGGAACACAACTGATTCCCAGAGCCTGAAACATGCAGCGAGGGAGGAACAATTAAGGATTGCCAACGATTATTTTCAGTAAGTTAAAAACCAAGTGGGGTCAACCCCAATTTCCCCAGCACATTCCTGCTCATTCCCACCAGCGTCCCGCTGCGCCGGAGCTCCAAGAACGAGACGTAAAGCAAAGGGTTTGAAGCATATAAAAAATAACTGTAATATTTTATAACAAGAAGAAAACAACAAGCAGTTTACAAAAAAAGGATCGACGATAAGCCAGGAACTTTGGTGCTGGGATCAGACCGTGCTGGATGTACTTTAAAATCCAGAGAAAAAGGAATTACACTCATGGAGGGAGTGAGGAAGTGGAAAACTTGCAGGATGCTGTGCCCAGGGATACCAGTGCCTCGGGGCAGGGACTGTGGTGGATCAGGCTGTGGGATTGCTGCTGGCAATTCCCAGCCCTGCAGAGATTTCCCAGCTCTCTGCAGCAGAACCATGGCACGGTGGCTTCTGCTCCCAAGGCTGCTGTGCTTAATAAAAGCCAGGCTCTTTCCTGAGTATCTCAAGGATACCCACACCCTCCCCAGCCCACCCTATCACTGACCTGTTACATCAAGGAGCCACACAGGTCCCAGGCACACAGACATTCCAAAAAGCCAAAGTTTCTGTGCCTTTTCCATGCATTTTGGCCGGGAGGGTGGGTGAAAGGCCAGCCAGGTACATGTGTGTTAAATTTTAGGCAGTACAGCAGGAGCTGAGTCTAGAAACCCTTCAGTCAGCACGCTGGGAATGGAGATGTTTTTAACAGAGAGTTTGGGAACCTTTGTGTGATTTCACAAGGAGGGAAGAACAAATGAGAACTTGAATTCAGCTCATCCCAAACAGGCTGCCCAGAGGAGCTGTGGCTGCCCCTGGATCCCTGGAAGCGCCCAAGGCCAGGCTGGACACTGGGGCTTGGAGCAACCTGGGCTGGTGGAAGGTGTCCCTGCCCATGGCAGGGGGTGGAATGAGAGGGGCTTTGAGGTCCCTTCCAACCCAAGCCATTCCCTGAGCTGTATGATCCTGCTCCCAGCCCTCGCCGCTCCAGTACCACCTTGTGGAACACAGAGCAGGACACAACTGGAACTTGTGTAAGGCTGCAGGAGAAACTAACACTTTCCTCCCCTGCCAGCACAGATCACCTTCCACATAAGCTCTGTGTTCTTTTCCCTGATTTTCCTGTGATCAAATCCCTGACTGTGTCCAGAATCCCAGCTCACAGTCAGCTGAGTCCCGGAGACAAACACATGTACATGTACCCAGCAAAGCAAACACCCTCTGAACCCGTGGTTTCCTCCCTTTTCAGAGGGAGGTGCCACACAAGGAACCCACCCCGGAGTGCTCAGATCTCCACATACAGCACCAGGCAGAGCCGGGCGGGATTCACAAGGCAGGGAAGGGCTCGGGGCTGTCCAGCACTTCCAGCCAGGCTCACAAGGGGATCAGAGAGCTGGAAATTGGTTTCTCTGGGAAGAAACCAGGACTGGAAGGGTGTGCTGGGGTCGGGGTGATGGTCATTCTGATACCCTGGCATAAACCCTGACACCATGACCAGATCTGAAGGATCTGAACAGCTTTCCCTGTGCTCCATGGAGCTGCTCGCTGGGAAGCCAGAGAACTTCCAAAGCTGTGTCTCCATGAGCTCCCATCTGGAGGGAAGGTGCAGATACCTTGTTGCTTTTAGAGAGCATTTATTGAGCGTGCAGGATCCATCCCAACCCCCCAGCCCGAGGGTGCAACTTCCACAGGGGCTCCACACCGCAGTATCCTGCTCGCAGGCTGTGGCAGCATGCACAGGGAAAAGAGGGAGTACAGCACGCATGGAGAGGGGAGAATTCCCCCAAAACGACAGGAGTGTAGCCATTAATAAATGTAACATGGAATATTACAGAGATCCAAGTGTGACTGAAGGAAGTGTCTCTTTGGTGACAGTTTGGTAACACAGAGAAAACCCCAGACAAAATAAACGAATATCCCTATTCCATCCTCAAATTTAGATCTCGAGGCTGGAGGCTGACTGACACCCCTGGCACCATCCCAGAGGGTGCTGAGGGCTGTGCAGGAGTGCTGGAGGCTGAAATGGGACTCACTCTGAGGCACAGTCCCGTGCTGTGCTGTACCTTCCGTCCCTAGGACAGAGATAAGGACACGTGGAACAGAGATAAATAAAGGCTGGCTGACAGCACAGCCGTGTCCCAGTGTGGATCCAGTGGGCCATATGGAGTTAGTTACACACACCAGGGCTGTGCTGATGCTCTTCCCCCTTCCCAGACCATCTTCCAGCACGTGAAGAACCTCTGATTGTGAACACAGAACTGACCTGGGCACTCTGCACTCCAAGGGATGCCAATGGAAGGAGCAGAGTGCCCCTGCTCTGCTTTGTCACCGTCATTAACCATGGAGTAAAACTACCTGAAAGGGGCAGCTCCATGTGACTGAAATGCCCCACAGACCTTCCCACGCACCCCCACGTGCAGCCAGTGTATCCCAATCACATCCTTTGGAACAAACCTGCGCTGCAATCCCAGATGGATTTCAGCTCTTACAGACACCCATCCCCACGCTGTCCCCACAGGCCACCACAGTGGAACAGTCTCAGTGGGGGCTGTGACACAAAACATGGGCTCAGTGACCCCCAAACCACGGGCTCAGTGGCCCAGGAAGTGTCCTGAATCCATAGGTCCAACACAGATCCTTCATGGAGTCAGGCTGAGTCCAGGAGTCCCAGGAGAGCACCGACTGCGCCGAAGTAACCCTGAGGAGCAGATGGGAACATCCAGTGAAAATCCACGGGCCCACACCTGACACAGGAACAGCAATGCCCACAGAATCAGGGAACAGCTGGGGCTGGAAAGGACCTTAAAGACATCCAGTGCCACCCCCTGCCATGGACAGGGACACCTCCCACTAGCCCAGATTGCTCCAAGCCCCAATGTCCAGCCTGGCCTTGGACACTTCCAGGGATCCAGGGGCAGCCACAGCTTCTCTGGGAAATCCATTCCAGGGCCTCCCCACCCTCACAGGGAAAAATTCCTTCCCAATATTCCATCTGACCCTGCCCTCTGGCAGGGGGAAGCCACTCCCCTTGTCCTGTCACTCCAGGCCCTTCTCCCAGGTCCCTCTCCAGCTCTACTGGAGCTCCTTAAGGCACTGGAAAGTCTCCCTGGAGCCTTCCCTTCTCCAGGCTATTACACACACAGTGTAATTTCAACAACATATAAAGGAGAGGGGAAAGATACAACTACAGGGAGGTACATTATAAAATAGAAAATAAAATAAAGCTGTGGCTGTAGCAGCAAAACCCTGAGCACCTCCTGCACTGTGTGGACCCAACAGCTCCACATGCTGCTTCCTGAGCGCTCCAAGGATTTGCATTTTGCCATGAGACAAATTTTAAAAAGGAATTTTACCTCATGTTCCAAGAAAAGTGCTTTTAACTGTCCCTTTGACCAGTAGTCCAGGGCATAGGCCAGGAGCCTCATGGAGATGGTGTTGATCCGAAGGAAGTTGCCCACGAACACCACACGGTTGATGTTCTGCACGTGTTAAGGGAAAAAAGAAAGAATATTAAGGCTAAATTCTATTTTCTGCTTGCAATGATGAAAACCCCATGTGGGGAAGGGTCTGGAGCACCAGGAGCAGCTGCAGGGTCTCAGCCTGGAGCAAAGGAGGCTCAGGGGGGACCTTGTGGCTCTGCACAACTCCCTGACAGGAGGGGACAGCTGGGGGGGTCAGGCTCTGCTCCAGGGAACAGGGACAGGAGGAGAGGGAACGGCCTCAGGCTGGGCCAGGGGAGGTTTAGATTGGATATTTGGGAAAATTTCTTCATGGAAAGAGTTGTCCAGGCCTGGCACAATTGCCCAGGGTGAGTGCCCATCCCTGGAGGGATATAGAAGCCGTGTGGGTGTGGCACTTGGGGACAGGGGTCAGTGGTGGCATTGGCAGTGCTGGGGGAGAGGCTGGACTGGATGATCTTAAAGGACTTCTCCAACCTAAATGGCTCTGAAATTCCATGAATTAAGTTCCTGCTGAAAGTGTCTGGCAGAATGTGCAGAACAGCACACACAATTCCATCAGAAAGCAGGACCAGGCCATTTTAAGCCACCCTCTTCCTCAGACTCTCCCAGAAGTTCCCAGGCCAAACTACAGCCTTTCTAACTCAGGAATTTGGATAGAATAGCTGATTTTCCTACAAAATCCTTATACTGCCTGGGAACACTGACCATCGAGTGCCACCCACCCCCCCCTCCTCCAAGCTCTGGCCTTTGATGCATCATGAAATAGCTGAGTGACTCTACAGTTAAACGGGGGGGGGAGGAAATTAATTAGGAGCCCATAACCAATAATATTTTAAAGAAAGAAAAAGACCAACCAAGTAGTGATTCTTTTGGACTCAAACTAGACTTCCAGCCTTACTTTTTCATCCCAAAACAGTTCTGATCCAAGCTCTGCAGCTTTCATGTTCTCCAACACGAAAATAATTCCATTCCTCCTCTTTCTGAGGAACCAGGATCAAGTCTTACCTGCTCCTACACTCGTCTCCTTCTATGGATTTTCCTTTCCTCTCCACATTGATTAACACTTCCCCTGAACTCTTTTCATCAAAAGGATCCTCTTTCCATTCAGCTGAGCTCCAGAGCAAGGAATTAGCAGATATATTATGAGCAAGGCTGTTTAGGACATGTCTTGCCTCATTTTGGCTGCAACGAAGACAGAGCCAGAGGAGTCAGGAGGATGCTGGATTCTGGATTCCATCAGCCCATCCCGTGGAAGCAGGCTCAGGATGGAGTGCAGAGCATGTCTCTGCTCTTTCATAGCCCTGTACAATGCTGCTTGACATGAATGCAACAAGGCAGCACTGTAAAGAAGCTGAAAGCACAGAGATGCACCAACAGCTGTGGCAGTGGTGGGGCTTGGCCAAGAAATCCAGAGTAACTCATACAAACAGCACAGGAGAAGATATCCAGCCTCTACACCCTCTGTCCCTCCTTTCCTCCTCTCCCACTGGTTTCCAGAGCTGTTCCCAGAGAGAGGCACATTCCTCAAGCAGGCAGCAGCACACAGGTGATGTTTCATGCAGGGAGCAAGGGAAGAGATTCCCAAAATACCTCGTTAAGGGCACACATCCGCGCTATGGAGCCGATGTTGTTGGTGATGGTGATTAAAGTGGCCCTGGCCAGGTCCTCCTTGCTGACAGATTCCCTCTTCTCCTTGCTCATCATGTTTCCAAAGCTGTAAAGACAGTTTTGGGGTTAAAGGTCCCATCAGAATTCCAGGAGAAAATGGGAACTGCTAATTTAACCAAAGTGATTCATCTTGAGGGATTGATTTCTAACTTTAAAAAGCATTGCTATCCATAATTTAGATCTCTTAAAAATGGTTGCTCTCCTAAGGCACCTAAATCCAGTTTCTCATCCTTGCAGGATCTCGAGGGGAAGCAAAACCAAGATGAGACCCAGGCAGGGCATTACCTGGATGCCACAGCCCAGCCTGGCAGCCCGAAGCGCTCGTAGTCTCCTCCGTAGATGTCCCTCACCAGTTTGTCCACCTTGGTGCTGTCCCCGTGGGACGCCATCTCCAGGGCCTCCTCGAACGTGGAGCAGCCTGTCAGAAGGCAGCAGAGGCCAAAGAAGGTTCCCCCTCCAAGGCTGCAAGTAAAGCAAAATGCAAAGCTCAGATTGTTCAGCTCTGCATCCCAGTTAGCTCAGGTCACCCCATTCCTGACCTCTTTTTTTAGGGAGCAGCATTTTGGAAAGGCAGCATTTTCCTAAAGTCTGCTCCTCTCACGTAACCCACAGTCTGTAAGGAATCCCTCACAGCCTTCTGCACAGCCCATGCTGTGAAATGAGACCTCGATTTTTTTATGTTACACTGTCCACTTTCTTCCCAGCATCCTGAGATGTTAATCTGTAAATAAATGTTAGTCCTGAGGGATAACTGGAGTGTTAGGGCAGAGATATCCAAAAGTTGGGGGAAAAACCCTGTTTTGTTCACTTTACAGCACAGAGATGCCACTAATAATGTCTAGTAAGAGTAAGAACTGTACTAAGGGAATATAGAATTATTATCATTATCATTATTATTACTACTATTACCTTTCAGAGAATCCAGGAAAGCTTAAAGCCACAGAACTCTATGGCTTTACCAGGACACCAAAGCCACATCTTCAAGATAGGCAGCAACTGGGGAATTACTGCCATGCCACTATCCCTTCCACCAAAATCTAGCAACTTTTGGAAGTCAGGATGGAAATCTCAACTTCTTGGATCAAAGCTATGAGTTGTTAACAATCCCAAACTATGTGATCTCATAAAAGAAATAAAGAAAGCCCTTAAATGCCTGCAGGAGAGCAACTGAAAAACCAGCTTTGATGGAGACTGGCTGCAGTAAAGACACCAAACCATGAAATCCAGATCCTCTTTTCCAGGAGGGATCTTTGTTGGCAGGGAGTTACTGCAGTAAGAGCAAGAGCTTGGTCATTCCCCTCACCACCTTTATTGCAGACTGCCCCTGAAAATGCCATTTACAAAGCAGGAATGTGCTCCAGACCCTAAAATCCAAGTCCCTTTACCCCCCAGCACTCACCTGGTGCCTGTTACCCGTTTATAGTTGTCTTTGGAGTAGACAGCCAAAATGCTGACCCCTGAGCCAATGTTCACCAGAAGCAGAGGGTAGGGATTCTCCAGGTTGAACGGGAGCTTCTGGCACCTCTCAGCATCCGTGGGGTTCTCAAAGTAGTAACACTCTGAGTGTCCATTGAAGCCCACGGAATCAATGTACAGCACTCCCTTAACAAGGCAATCCAGCTCATCGAGCTTACAAAGCTCAAGGTCACCCATCTGGTGGGAAGGAAAAAAGAGGAATATTGAAGAAGCAGCCAGGGATTTGAAGCATTTATGCTCAGGGCTGGAAAAATGCATTCACTGCCAGCTCAATCCTGCTATGTCCATGCTCCCTGCAGAGGCTGAGGGAGAAGGGATCACAGCAGCCCTCAGCTGTGGAACAGGGGAAAACCATCTGGATCCACAGATGGACACTGAGGGAATTCCAGCAACTCCCACAGGCCTGATTTAGGCCCTGATGCTGAGGCACTGGTGTGAAAAGCCAGGAAAAATGAGGAGGAACTTATATGGCTTGACCAAAATATCCCACAAAATCCATGCAAAGGTACCTCAAAAAACAGTGAGGAAGTTACAAAATCATTCTCCCCTCATGTCACTGCCTTGACCACATAAAATTGATACTAGGAAAAACTTAACAGAAACGGTTGTGTTGCCCAAGACAGTGGCAGAACCCCCATCCCTGGAGGGATTTAAAGCCATGTGGATGTGGCACCTGGGGACATGGGTCAGTGGTGGCCTTGGCAGTGCTGGGGGAATGGTTGGATTTGATGATCTTAGAGGGCTTTTCACCTTTCATGATTCTCTAAAAGCCTCTTTATTTGCATTTTTCCAAGCCCTGACTAAACAAGTATTTATCACACGTTTGTCACCATGAACAAGCACCCCACTCAGAATGACACCACATGATGATGTCCAACCCCAACTATGAACTTCCTCACAGTTACATTTACCACCAAATATCCCTGAACCTCAACCAGCTCATTCACACAGGTGTTAGAAATGAAACCAGCGAGCAAAGGAAGAAAATAAAGGAGGAGAAAGACAGCAAAGAGTAAAAAAAAAAAAAAAAAAAAAAAAAAAGACGGAGATAACAAAAAAAAAAAAAAAAAAAAAGACTGAGATTAGCACAAGAAGAGATTAAAGACAGAGAGGAATATTTGTAAGAAAGATGAAAATTTTAGAGTTACGTTGAGGGCAGGAAGTGTTTAAATTTGGAGATGCCAACTTGACTCCACATGCCAAGTTTAACTGGAGTTAGGGACAGCGTCAAAACGAAGATTTAGAGAAGTTTTAGAGTGTGCAGAGAAAGGTTTCTAGTTTTAAGCTTTCAGAGAAACGCCACTAGCAGATCCTAATGGTATAGAAGCCAAAAATGCCTACTGTGCGAAAGTCCTGCTCAAATTTGTACGCTCCACCTCCCGTGGCACATAAGGTAGTATGGAGGCTCGAGAAGTGCTTTTCGCTTCCCATTTGGATAAAAGCAGGCATGTCATGAGTAGGAAAGCGTATAAAGTGCAGATTGCCTTTACGTCCACACAGGGTAAGGTCCCTGAGCTCAAGGTGCACATCCCGAATGCCTGTGGAGCCGTAGGCCACGTTTGATGTCAGGTATTTGCGGATGCTTTTGAGGTTTTCCACTTCTTCCTCTTCCTCCTCGGCCGTGATGTCCTTGGGTTCAAAATAAACCAGTTTGACCAAGGTCCCTCCGATGTCCAAGCCAAACCAGGGAAAGACTGGAGAGAGAAGACAAAGAGTGAATGAGACAGGGTATGGCACAGCCATAGCACGAGCACCCTTCTAGTGGAAGGTGCCCTTACCCACAGAAGGAGGTTGGAACTTCATGGTCTTTAAGGTCCCTTCCCACCCAATCCATCCTGTGATTCTATTGAAAACAGGTTTTTTTCAATTAATTAATGCAATTCTCTAAGGACCCATGTGGTCTCTCCATTTTCAGGAATGCTGTCTTTGACAAGAGACTCCTTCAACACGAGCACAGCTCCTGTTCAGAGATCCCTCATGTTCAGGAGCTCTGAATATTTGCTGTACAACACTCAAACACTGACATCCCTCCCCACAGGTCTGACAGCTTCCATAGCCCTGCCAGATCCTGTTGCAGGTTTAATCCCCAGCTATTCCTTTTCCCAAGTTCTGAACCAGAGCCAGAGCCACGGGTAACACCAGTGCTTTTACATCAAAGGGATGTACAAACGTTCCCTAATTACAACACAGAGCTGAGGTAGACAAGTAATCTAAGATGCCGCAGGGAGACAAAAACAAATGTCTAATTGGATTATTTTATTAGTCAAATTCCCCCATGGTACAAAATATGCATCAGTGTCAGGCCCAGCAACATTTACAGCTGTGTTAGATAATGAGCTTCTTGGAAAAGATCAAGAGCAACCCCTGATCTGATGGAATCTGCGATTAGAGCTGGGAACTGGAACAGATTAATATCACTATTAATGAGCTAAAGGAGAGGCTGGAGCTAAGGAGATGCACAGGATCCAGAGCAAAGGGAAAAATGTAGCCACGTGTTAGGGCTTATGGGAGCAGGATTCAATCCTTATGGTAGCTTCCAGAAGGAAAAAAGGAATTTTTATAACATAAACCTGAATAATGGAATCATTATTGAAAAAGACCTCCACAATCCAACCACTCCCCCAGAACTGCCAAGGCCACCACTGACCCATGTCCCCAAGGGCCACATCCACATGGCTTTTAAATCCCTCCAGGGATGGGGACTCCAGCACTGCCATAGGCAGTCTGTTCCAATGCTTGACCACTTTTTTAGGGGTTGGAAACTTTCCCTAATATCCAATCTAAACCACCCCTGGCCCAGCCTGAGGCTGTTCCCTCTCCTCCTGTCCCTGTTCCCTGGGAGCAGAGCCCAAATTCCCCCCAGCTGTCCCCTCCTGTCAGGGAGTTGTGCAGAGCCACAAGGTCCCCCCCTGAGCCTCCTTTTGTCCAGGCTGAGCCCCTTTCCCAGCTCCCTCAGCTGCTCCTGGTGCTCCAGACCCTTCCCCAGCTCTGTTCCCTTCTCTGGACACATTCCAGTGCAGATGTTACCAACATTCTGTTGGAAAACAGGATCTCAGGTTTTAGTAAAATTCCTTATCTGCAAACAGATAAGGGTGGAACATGGAGAAGCCCTCATTCCTCTCCCTTTGGAGCAAGAATCCCTTGTGCCAGGCTCTTCAGGGAACAATCTTTGCACAGGCAGCAGCCTGACAAGTTGGAGGACACATTATCTCCTAGGCAGATTTATCTTCTGGCTGTACAGGCCCTTCCAGAGCTTTCCAGCTCCCAGGAGCTGCTGGCACCGGCAGCTCCCCACAGTATTTTTAATCCACTGAGTTATTTTTATGTATTTCCATGGAGGCCACCCCCAACCATCACCAAAGGAAATCTTGAAAGAAGATGCAAGCTCTATTTTTGGAGACACATCCAAATCCCAATCACTCTCCATTTCGGAGGCATTTACTTCAAACAAGAACAGACAAAAAAATAACTTTTCATGAATGAAAGGGAAAGGAATCTCAATGGCAGCCCAACAGAGGGAGGGAGCAGGAGCAACCCAAGGACTTTTACACAGGCAGATAGTGGTAAGACAAAGGGGAAAGGTTTTAAACTAAAACTACATATCAGGAAGAAATCATTCCCTGTGAGGGTGGGGAGGCCCTGGCACAGGGTGCCCAGAGAAGCTGTGGCTGCCCCTGGATCTCTGGAAGTGTCCAAGGCCAGGCTGGATGGGGCTTGGGGCAACCTGGGACAGTGGGAGGTATTCCTGTGTCCAAGGCAGGGGGACTGGAACCAGATGGTCTTTAAGGTCCCTTCCAACCCAAACCATTCCATGATTCTAAGATTTCTGGAATGTATTTGTTCCTGTCAGAACATGCCATTTGATTTTTGCATTCTGAAGTTCACCAGTTTTTTTTTTAAGGCATCTCCACCACGGCATTTAGACAACAATCTTCCCTCACACTCCCTCTGCCAGGCTACACAGGGGTAAAAATGGGGAGAGAGCAGAGGCTGGGGACCTGGAGATGGCCTCACTGATGTGCAGAAGGAAAGACAAACATCCAAAACCACGGTGCTCTGAAGCCACGTGCCTGAAAATGCCACAGGGGCTGCTCCATCACAGGCTAACAGGCTCCCACTTCCCAGCACTCAGCTGGCAGCACATGCACAGCTTCAGTAAAATAACATATTTGTTTTTAAGTTGGTAGTGAAGCTCACAAACTCCTACACTCAGCGACACAAACATTCCAGATTTCAGGGCAAACACCAACTGGGTCCATCAGTTTAGGCAGCTTTCCTGGTCACAAAAAACCAGAGCAGCTCCTTGGATATTTCATCCCAAACCCAGTACCATCAAGATCTTCGATTTTTTATCATACATAAATTTAGTTTTTATTTGGGCAGAACATTAGGCATGGAGTTAAACCACACCAGTTATCCACTGTCTGTCTCACCAGGAACAGGGAAACAGGAATGATGCCAGCAGAGCTGGGAGTAACTGCAGCCAGGTAGGGCTCAGGGGTCACTACCTCCACTCAGCACTGGCCCTAAAAAGAAAATCCAACCCCCTGAGGTGGGACACAACTTCCAGCCAGAGCTGGCTCACACCTCCCTGCGGCACCGGCTGGAAAGGCTCCACACAGAGCAGCTGGTGTTCTCCATCTGCCAGCAGCTCAGCTGTACCTTCCCCAAGTCACCAGGGATAAATTCAAAAAGACAGACTATTAAGGTAATTAACTTACCCCAAATGATTGTTAATTATGGATCCCTCATTATATACATCCCAGCCACAGGTTAAGAATGCAAGGAAGAAGCGTGTGAGCTCAAAGTTAAGTACTTCTTTCCCAAGCTGCACAGTAACACCTGTTGGAGAACTCAATCCATTTCAGGGACAAAACCTCCCTATAAACCCTTTTCTGTAGGAAAGAGGAATGGCTCACAAGCAAGAGGAGGAAATTATTCCAAGGACATGAAGAACTGGGGATTTTTCCCTGACATTTACAGGAAGTCATCCAACAGCAACATGCAGGGAAGCGACAGCCCTTCCATGTCTGAGAACTAGAAAAATCCAAGGGAGGGAGGAGAAGCTGTCCTGGATCAATGCCATCACCATCTGCCACCAAGATTTCTCCTGAAACACTGATTTATTTTTTTTCCCAGCAGATGAAAGCCATCCAGAGATTTCTCCCTTTTAAGCCTCTGAAGCAATTTTTCCAAGAGAGCTGCGGCAGATCTCGAGGAGCAGCAGGAGAACTGCTGGCATCCAGGAGCCCTCTGGGCATCCCCCAGGCTGATTTTGCTCAGTCAGAAGGTTCTGCTGGAATAACCAGACACCAGCATCAAGGCCAGGGCAGGAAATGCAAATGCTGCCTCTCATCACCTCCTCCCTGCTGCTACTTGGAGCTCTCTGTGAGGGAAGAGCCTCACAGGTCTCCTTTCCAAGCGCTCACCAGCCACAGAACAATGGGAAGGATGGCAAATCCCGAGGCTGGCACGGGAAGCACATCACTGTATGGACCTCTGGGCTCTCCTCCTGCCCAGCACCTTCTGGGAAGTGTTTAGTTGCTCCTTGGGTGTTTGGACATTTTCAAAAAAGGCAGGAAATCCTCTGCTCTCAGCCCCAAACCTCCTGCAATCTGTCTCCTCAAAGAAACTCTGTTGCTTTTTTAGAGGATGAGAGCCATGAAGCCCATTCTCAGTGAGCTGGGCAGAGAAGCTGTGGCTGCCCCCATTCCTGGTAGTGTCCAAGGCCAGGCTGGAACAACTTGTACTAATGGAAGGTGTCCCTGCCCTTGGCAGGGGGTGCAATGAGATGGTTTTGAAGGTCCCTCCCAACCCAAACCATTGGCCTGACAAACTTTTGCTTTCCTTGAGCAATTTTAAAAGCAGCTCTCTCTGTATATTTTCATATAAACAGCTCTTTTTTGTCTTAAAAACAAACCTTCTTCTCGGGGCAGATCTATGGATATGCAGCAACAAACAAAAGACTGGTCTGCCAACAAAGTTAAGGGCACACAGCTCTGACTAAATAATCCCAGAAAAGCTCCAGAACACTTTGTGTGCCCACAGCCAGAGCTGCCACCCTCCCTTCAAATCCCTTTTGCAGTCAGACTGTAAGATCTTCAGGGCAATAAAAAGAAATTGCTTTTATCTGATATGTAAATTACTTCATAGAATTGGGCACTGTGTAAATAAAAAAGCCCTCAACAGACTTATTCTGGAAGTTGCAGAACTGTCAAGATGAAAGAGGTGATATAATTAAAGATCTCCATGGTGGGTTTTCATCACAAAACAAGCAGCTAGAGTTGTATTTCAGAGTGATCCTTAACTTCTGAGCCAATTACATCAGGAGCTAAAAAGATTAGTCTGATGATTTAGTTCAGTGTGTGACAGCACCTCTAGGCTTACTCTGAAATATTCAATATTATATTTTAATAGTGTTACACCATGCTGGAAATTTTACAGCTGAGAAAAAACTACAATTCATTAGCATTTAATATAAAGTGACACTAAGTCTACGTCTCCTCCCATCCCTAAAAACAGGCTCTGATAGGAATTCATATTTCATACACCACTCCAAAACAGAAAAAGATATTTAAACATCAAAGCTTAAATTTTGCACTACCAAAGAGGTGACAAAACAGCATTTTATTTTTACCTTTTCTTGGATACTTTGTAAATTGAAAAATTAAAGTCATACGTCCATTATGCCTTTGCATGATCCTGAGAGAAGATACTAAAACTTTTAAAAAAGGATCAGTTTGAAGAGAAAGAATATTTTCTCAGGGAACAAACAAGCTACAGAAGGGAGAAGCACATTTTGCTCACCAGGGAAATAACCTAAATTCATCTCTGTTGAATATCCCAAGATTTCAGGATGAGCAGGGGAGGAAGGGGAAAAGGGAAGTTCATGAACTGAAACACTGATCTCTTTCTGTTATAAAAAAGATTCATTAAAAAAACATTCCCCTGCTCATTATGACCATCATCAGGTTTCTGCCTGGCACTTCTCCCTGCCCACAGCCACAGCTCCCTTATGAACCATGATGGGAATATCCTCGTTACTCATGTGGGGTCTTCCCAGTCCAATTTTTAAGTATGGGTTTCAATAATAGCACTAATAATTCAGTATCAGAAGGGAATTCTCTATTGTTCCTGAAACTGATAAAGTCCTTGTGTATGATGTGTCTGCCTGCACTACTGACCCTGTCAGACTCCCCTTCCCAACGTAACACTCCAAAGCTTCAACCAATCTCCACTTCCAGTTTGCAGGGACACTTCTCAGTCCCTTCTGAGTGTCCTTGACTTCTCCCTCTTCTGCCAGGGGCACACAGAAAATCCAAGCATCTGCAGTAAAGCCCCTCAAGTGCACCAGGACACATTTCACAGAATCATTCAGGCTGGAAAGGACCTCCAAGATCAATTCCAACTGTTAACACAGCACTGTCATGTTCACCCCTAATCCACGTCCCCAAGCACCACTTCCACATGACTTTCAAACAGGGAATTTAAACTTCCAGGGAAGTTAAAAGCCCAAGGTGCACGAAGGCACACAGCTGGCATATTGGGTGCAGTGTTTATTTCAAATCTACCCCAAATCCAGTCCTCTTCCCTGCTCTCTGCAGTGAAACAGCCCTGACTGTACCTTACAGGCTCAGAGGGCTGAGGAGGAAGGAGGATCACGAGTCTGCTGAAATCCTTTCATTCCTGGGGAAGTGGGGCTCATCTGCCAGGGCATCTGCCAGCACAGCCAGGCAAGACAAGCCTCAAGGTCACCCAGCTCATTTGCCACATGCCAGCAGCAGACAAGTGGCAGCTAAAGTAGGACATTTTTGATCCCACACCCATTGAGTGCTTTCCTTTCATTTCACCTTCAGTCTTCCTTAAGGTGGGAAGGAGTGTTTTAACTCCAAAATAAGACTGACTGTGACATCAGGCATTGTCTCTGCTAAGGGACACACTCACTCCAGCACACTTCTCTTCCACTTATCACAAGAATAATTTAGGCAAGTCAGACTACAATGTAATCCTGAATCCCACCACTCTGACCTTCCAGACTCGATCCAAACCCTTTTTTGAAAGCTGCCAGAACACTTGTTTTCCTTAAAGTATCCCCTGCCACTCTCAGCATCCAACTTTAATCCACATTTTCCAGAGAAAACACAGAAACTGACCTGAGCAAGGCAGACAATTATCGCCTAACGAAGAGCTCTGAGTCCTCCTTCATTTTCATACCAGAGATCTCCTTCATGTCCCTGCAGCCTTTTAACAGGTCTCTAATTAAGAGCCTCACGGACCTCTATTCCTATTTTTCACACTAAGGGCAGAGGGGAAGCTGCCTTTTTCACCAGCAACCAAAAAAAAAAAGAGCAGGAACACTCTTAAAACTTCCCATAAATATGGTAACAACAGTGTCTCAGCCCTGCCAGTCACAGCCGAGATGCAGCAGAATCCTGATCCCTGTTTTCAGCCCAGATTCCTTGCTCACACCTTTTTAATATCTGTGCAAGTACCAAGGAATTACACCGAGGCTGTTTCATTTTCAGGGTATGGCAATTTCCTTCCAGTAGGAAAGAATCCAGCAGAAGTCAAGGAATAATCTCTCCGTTATTCCTCAAATATGGCTGAAGTCAGGGACAGCCACGGCACCTGCACGGCAGCTCCTGCTGCTCCCAAAATGAAGGCTGCCATCCATTTTGCTGTTTCCAGTAGGACATGTACAAACGTGGTTCTAGGGACTTTTTTTTTCCCTTAGAAAGCCTGGTTTGATCTGTGTCCAGCTCCTGCCGAACCCATCAGGTTCTTCCCTCCCAAAATTTAAACTATTTCCTTTGCTCTCCATTGCTTTGCTTTCACAGTCACCAGTACAGCCCCACAACCTCAAACCCTTGTCCCTCCATCTGTCCTGCTGTGCCCTTTTCCTCATCCTCTGGCACCAGGTGCCTTCCCTTCCTTCCCATCCAAGGTGTCCCAATTTGGGAACCTCAGTATCTGCCACAGCCCCATCCCATATCCTGCCCCACCAGGCAGGTGTCGCCTCACCCTAAACCTCCTAGAGCTCCCGGAGTTCAGCTTGTCCCATCCTTCAGCCCATCCTGCTGAGCCCATGTCACTGTCCCCACCGTGCTGTCCCCAAACTAGCCATGCTCTGCTAAAGCCATCACCCCATAGTGCTGCTCCCAAGTTGGCGATGCTGGACAATTATCACTCTGCCGTGTCCCTCCATGCTGTCCCCAGACCGGCCATGCTGGACAAGTCACCACTGCCCTGCGTCCCCATCGTGTTCCAGACTGTCCATGCTGTGCCCATGTCATCACCCCACTGTGTTGTCCCCAGACTTCCCACGCTGTCCAAATCCTCATGCCACCGTGTCCCCGCCGTGCTGTCCCCACACTTCCCATGCCGTGCCCATCTCACGGCCCCCCTGCGCTGTGCCAGTGTCCCCATCCCTCCCCGCTGCTCCCCCATGTCGCCCCCCGGCCCCACCTCCCCAGACCACGCCCTGCAGCCCCACCCACCGCTGCCCCGCCCACCTCGCTCATTACCATAAGCCCCGCCCCTCCCCAGCCCATC
>VZSE01006456.1:0-14733 GCA_013398275.1 Promerops cafer | reverse complement strand
GCAGCCACCGCCCCCGGCGCGCCTGCGCCGCACGGCCCCGCGGGGCGGGACGCACCGTGAGGCGGCCGCCAATCCGCGCCCCCCGCGGCGCAGAGCGACAGGAGGGTGCGCCAATGGGAGGCCGGTATTGCGAGGCAGCAGGCAGCCGGGCCCGCCCCCTGCTCTCGGCCGCGCAGAGTGACAAGCGCGGCTGCCCAATCGGTAGCGTGCGCCCGGGTGAGGCGGGTCGATATGCGGCAGCTCTGGCCTATGGGCTCCCTCTGGGGCGAGATTGACAAGGCAACCGCCCAATGACCGAGAGGGCTGTCCGGGTGGGGCGGGAGAAGGCGCGGTGATTGACAGCTTTGATTGACAGGATAACTATGGCAACACGGGGGGCCGACGGGAAGAACCGCAGTAAGCTCGGCTGGGCTGGGCCGCGCGGAGGGGCTTATTTGAATATGATTTGCATACGCAGATGACGAGGCATACAGACGTGGGGCGCGTCTGCCACCCACCGTGGCGGGCCTGAACGGACCTTAAAGACCATCTAGCCCCTGCCATGGGCAAGGACACCTTCCATGATCCCAGGTTGCTCCAAGCCCCAGTGTCCAACCTGGCCTTGGACACTTCCAGGGATCCAGGGGCAGACACAGCTGCTCTGGGCACCCTGTGCCAGGGCCTCCCCACCATGACAAGGAAGAATTTCCTCCTAAGACGTTAAAATCCTCAGCTCTCCTTTACATCCCGACATAATTCTAGTACGGATACATCCCTGTTCTTTAAACCCTGATCCCACGTTTATCAACAAGCGCAGCAGGAAAGCCCCAGGTGGCAGAAAAATTGAGGCAACCATGAAGAGGGGCGTAAGCAACAACCAACACGATGAAAATTCAAAAGGAAAACACAGAAACCCAGACTACAGGATACCATAACAGTTCCCACTGTAATGAGATGGAGATTCCCGTGTGGAATGTTAATTGTTGTCATACTCAGAGCACAGCAAGCGTGGAACTACAGCCCAGTGACCCAGGGTGCTCCTCACCTGCCCCGGGGTAATCCCAGCTCACCACAATCCTCACGCATTAATTCGATACCTGATGGATCAGCGACCAACATTCCACAAAGGTGTGATAATTTCCATGAAAATTTGCTGAACTCTGGTTGCCGGAGTGGAAATGGGACAAAAGGATCGGTCAAATTTAGTTGGTGTATTTTAATATCGTGTTGGGTGAGTGAAGGAAGTGGACAAATGGGGTTGGCAGTGACAGGAGATAAGGCATGACCTCTCTGAACACAAATGATCTCCTTCAGAGCAGCACTGATTTCATTTGGGTAAAAAATGAACTCGCTGAGCTGCCCGAAGCTCTCGAGTATTTTCAACCCCTGCTGTGTTTGACACACCTGGGCTGTAACAGCTGGAGCTGTGAAAGCAGAAAGCGAGGGAAGCTCATGGGGTGTCTCAGCTGTTGGGACAGAGCAGAGCCCTTGGGAGCATGGAGAGGGCACAGAAAAGGGCTGTTCCCTCCCAAGAGTTTCCTGTTTGTCCCCAAACACCACACAGGAGGGGTGAACGGTGGTTTAAGGATGTTGGTGCCTCTGTTCTGCAGGTCAGTGCTGTTCAGGGCACAAGAAGAGAAACCTGGGGAGCAGCCAGAGCTGAACCCTGAGTGGCTTAACGTGGCCCAGCATGGAAAAGGTGTCCCTTTTCTGGGCAGGATCCCAGGACAGAATTCAACCAGAAAACCTGGATAATGAATAAAGCAGCATCCTGGCCTGGGTGGCTACCAAGCTCAGCACACATATGTGCACTGTGTCCATCTGGCTACATCCAGTCCCAAGGGTCCTTCCAGCCACAGCTCCTTGTGGCTCTGTTTCACCCTTCAAGTTTGCAACACTTTGCAGATGCTTGGTGCATTTCTCCTCCCAGAACTTGTCCGGTTCCTCTTTGGTGACAACATCCTGACTTGTGCAGCTCAGCCATTTGCTGCCTCGGGAACCTCCTTCCCTGTTTTCATCCTGGGCATCCTACCACCAACGGGAAGACCTGCCATGGTGGGCATCCTCTGGACCAGGTCCTGTGCTTGCTCCAAAATGAGGTCTGGAAGCTGTTCCAGAACCCTGTCACCTCTTCCTGGCACTGATGGCCTCAGTCTCTGTGTCACTGCCAACAGAGCCCTTCAGAGCATTCCCTCCAGCCACAGCATCATCAACCTCCTGCTCTTCGTCCCACAAATCACAAGTCAAGTGTGAAGCATCAAACCAATTTATTATAGTTAGCAAAAGGTGTTTTTTTTAGCCTGTTAGTAAAAGATGTGCTGGGACATAGCTCCCTCCTGCACCATCTCCTGCCAATGAGGCTTTAAAGTGCTACATAACAACTGTGAAAATCCCGGCACTTCACAGCAGCAATCTGAACATGTGCTTTCCCCAGTCTGAGGTGGTGACAAAGCAGCTGTTTCACAAGAGAAATCCAACATGAAAAGGCAAAGCGTACAAGCTGTTGCTTAAATGTATGGAAAAACATGGGAAGAATTTCACAGGCAAGTAAAGCATCAGAGAAGAGGGCCTTGGTATGGATGCGGCTGGTTTGGGATCTCATGGATCTCCCCTGAATTACAGAAAGTATGGAGAAGGCAAGTCCCTTCCTGTCCCTCCTGTTAGGGAGTGCTAACCATTTTATCTTTAACAGGAAGAGCAGCCCCCACATTCCCTCTCCTGGCAGAGGGGTCGAGCGTGTTTAAAGGACTGTCCCTTCCTCCTTCAGCACCAGGCACTGAGCAAGGAATGAACACCTCGAGCTCTTCTGGAAAGCAGCCCTGACACACCAAAATCAACACCTCCCTCTTGCATATATCGGTTGTCCTTATTTCTATGGAGGCACTTCTTGGATTTTTGGGCAGAAGGAAATTATCGGGAGGGAGGAGCAGCCATTGAGGGCTGATGGACCTTTCCCACCACAGGCCAAGCTCCAGGCACAATGGCCGCACTTTGCAGCCAGGCCCCAGAGGGCTCAGCTCCCTGCCAGCAGGAAGAGTGGATTTTGGGAAGCTGTGCTGATGGCAGGAATTCAGGATGAATAACTTACTGGACACAGGGGGATGAGGGAAGTGATTCTGCTCCTTTGCTCTGCTCAGGTGAGACCCCACCTGCAGTGCTGTGTCCAACCTAAGGATGTGGAGCTGCTGGAGTGAGTCCAGAGGAGGCCACAGGACTGAGCCCCTCTGCTCTGCAGCCAGGCTGGGAGAGTTGGGAGTGTTCAGCCTGGAGAAGACTCGGAAAAGACCTCCCAGCAGCCTCCAGTACCTAAATGAGCTCCAAGAGAGCTGGAGAGGGACTTTGGACAAGGACCTGGAGTGACAGCACAAAGGGGAATGGCTTCCCACTGTCAGAGGGCAGGGATAGATGGGATACTGGGAAGAAATTCTTCCTTGCGAGGGTGGTGAAACACTCACACAGGTTGTCCAGAGAAGCTGTGGCTGCCCCATCCCTGGAAGAGTTCAAGGCCAAGCTGAATGGGGCTTGGAGCAACATAACTACTCCAGGCTGTTGCTTCTTCACTGCTTTACTGTATTTTAGAATCACTGAAGATTTTGGGTTGGAAGGGCCATTAATGAGCATCTCATCCCAGCCCTCTGCCATGGGCAGGGACACCTTCCCCAAGACAGAATCACAGAATCCCTGGGTTGGAAGAGACCTCCAAGATCATCAAGTCCAACCCAGCCCTAACACCTCAACTAAACCATGGCACCAACTGCCACATCCAGTCTGTTCTTAAACACATCCAGGGATGGTGACTCCACCACCTCCCCGGGCAGACCATTCCAGGACTTTATCACCCTTTCTGTAAAAAACTTTTTCCCAATACCCAGCCTGGATTTCCCTTGGTGCAGCTCAAGGCTGTGTCCTCTGGTTCTGTCAGTGCTGCCTGGAGACAGAGACCAACCCCCCTGAGCACAGCCACCTTTCAGGGAGCTGCAGAGAGTGATGAGGTCACCTCTGAGTCTCCTTTTCTCCAGGCTGAACACCCCCAGCTCCCTCAGCCCTTCCTCACAGGGTTTGTGCTCCCAGCCCCTCACCAGCCTCGTTGCCTCCTCTGGACGCGCTCGAGCGTCTCCACGTCCTTCCCAAACTCAGGGCCCAGAGCTGGACACAGCACTCGAGGTGTGGCCTCACCAATGCCGAGCACAGGGGAAGACCAGTTTGTTCCAAGCCCTTTAGACACTGGAAGGTGCTACAAGATCTCCCCACAGCCCAGAGCATCTCAGACTCTGGTATTGCCTCCCTCAGTGTACAGTTGATCCTGTTTGTGGCCCAGCCTGGGCAGGAGGTTCCTATACCCCTATCCCATAGCAACAGGTAACAGGAAGGGCAAAAACTCCATCTACCCTTCCAACCAAGCTCCAAAAATCCAGCCTAAAAATCAAAGACATCCAACAACTTTTTGTGGGACCAAGTCTGCTTAAAGTTGGCATTGCCTGAAACACTCCTCTTAAATCAGAAACCCCTTTCCCTGCGTGGAGGGGGTGAAACGAGGCTGATCCCTGATAATGCTTGTTAGATGCAGCTCTTTCCTGACCCTCATGTTTATCCCCAGGGTCAGTACTACATGAAGCAATCCCAGAAGGAGCAGCAGAGCCAGAGACACCAAGTAAGGCAAACTGAACATGAGACGTCCGGTGGAGGCTGCTGCACCCACCCTTGGGCACATTTTCAAGCCAAGATGAGCAGAGCCAAGAAAATCAGCTCTGCTGTTACAGGATATCTGCACAACCTCTCCTGGCTGCACTGCACAAAGGGACCTGGAGGTCACCCTTTGGATCCCTGAGGCCTCCTGGAACCAAACAAGGAAAACATGAAGCATCACCATGAGTGCTTTCCTTTTTTACTCAATGGATCATTTTGGAGCGAGATCCTCTCCTCCAGGGATGTAAAAAGAGAAGGCTACAGCCAGGAAGATGGTTGGGAAATGGGAGGGAACAGACCCAAACCCAACAGCATCATGTACCAAGGCCTCTTCCAGCAGAACCTTCCAGAAAAAGATTTAATAACACCCCTACTGCCCCCCGCTACTCTTCAGGCTTCAAATGCATTGGCCAAAATCCTGTTGCCAGAGGAATCCCCCCGGCTGCGTCACGGTCGTGGCATCCCACCCACTATTTCCACAGCCGGGTGTACACCGCGAACGCCACGGCAGAAATGACTCCAACAGCTGGAAGGATGTACAGCAGGGACAGGCCATTGCTGTCCCCCTTTGGGACTCTGGCCTGAGGTGAGCTGGTGGCAGCATCACGGCCACTGCCAGAGCTGAAATTCACGGAGCTTCCAAGGGGACTGACTCCGTCGCTGCCGGCTTCCAGCTGGATGCTGGGGTGATGATCCACATGGACCTCATGGGTGCCCAGGGAGCTGCTGTCCCAGCTCGGAGCAGGACAGGAGTCCCTGCTTGCTCCAGATGCCTCCTTTTCTCTGGGGTCTGCATGAACTGAGGAGACCCTGGGGGACGCTCCTCCTGAGCTCAGGGTATCCCTGCTCACCAGGATTGGGTCGCTGCTGAGGCCAAGGCTACTGGAGGTGGTGGAACAGGGGTTGCTGGGCTCCCGAGAGCTTGGGCATCTGCTGGCCACTTCTGGGCTGCCCCGAGGCATGGACAAGAGGACACGTGGTTTGCTAGGCTCCTCTTCCCTCTCTTCATCATTGAGAGGTGTCCAGATGTTCGTGGCAGAGCTCGCCCGGGAAGCTGATCTCCCAGCCATGCCTTCAGAGCCACCTACCACAGCTGTGCCCAGGACAGGGTTTGCCGAGGCCAGGAGCACCTTCAGGAGACAAGGAGAGGGGCTGGGTGTCAAGGGAAGCATCCAATAGCTTGGTCTTGGGCACACAGGTCCCACACAAACCCACTACAACACAGTCCCCACATCTGCCACTAACAAGGCTGGGTCACAGGTAACAGGGAGGTGAAGGAGGGAGGCAGGCAGGAAGGAAGGAGAGCCAGGCAGTGAGGAGACCAGTGGAAAACAGCACCTGGAAGCCAGGAGACTGACTGGCAAGGTAAGGTGAGGAAAGAAGGAGTCAAAGCCCAGTAGAGTTTGGCTCCCTTCTCCCATGCTCCATCATACAGCGTGTGGATGGTAACATGAACACCACAGTAGGGGAAAAAAAATCCCTGAATAAACTCATCCCCAGCTCACAGTGTGACACTGCAACAGAAAATCCCCTAACCACGGGGAGTGCACAAGGACATGAACAAAATGCAAGTGGCAAGAGGAAAGGTCACCTACTTTCTCCTTCATTGGCACAGAGGGGGTGCTGCTGGCTGTATTCCCAATGGGCAGTTTCTTCTCTTGCATAACAGACTTAACAGAAGTGTCACGGGATGGGAAAGTGTCTCTGGGCACAGGGGTAGCACCCCGGGTAGTTGTTTCCATTAAAGCACCTATCAGGGAGAAAACAAAGCACGTCGTGTTAACCAGGAGGCCTAAAAGGTGGGATTTGCTCTTCCTCAAGCAACCTGTGACAGGACAGTCCCCAAGCTGAGGGGGTGCACAGGGAGCAGGACCCAGTGCCCTGGCTCTGGCTCTGCTGTGGCACCCGAGCTTTCCCTGCAGCTGCAGGTAACTCATGCAGGGCAGGCTGCAGGGCTGGGGAGCACCAAGGGAAACAGAGGCTTTTAAGGCTCCTGAAACTCCATGTCCTCCCAGCCAGGAGGTGCTGACCCCACATGGCAGAGGGGAAAGGGCTGGGAGGGATGCATGTCTCTTTTCCCACCCCTAGACCCTGGAGTGGAAGACAGGGCTTTATCCTGATTCTATGATGTCCACAGGTGAGAGATGTAGGAGATGCTAATATTCCCCCATGTGCAGAATACAAAGATCTCTGCAAACTAGGGGAAAGGGAGAAGTTTCACATCCCAAAGTCGCTCCATTGACAAAACAAAATTAAAATGCAGATGGATGAGATGATCATTGTGGGTTCTTTCCAAATGAAATAGCCTAGTCTAGCCTAGCCTATCATATCCCATCCCGTCCTATCCTGTCCTGTCCTGTTCCAACCATTCCCCCAGCACTGCTGAGGTCACCACTAACCCATGTCCCCAAATGCCACATCCAAATGGCTTCTAAATCCCTCCAGGAATGGTGATGACCACTGGCCTGGACAGCTTTTTCCAGTGCTTGACAAGCTCTTCCAAAAAGAAATTTTCCCTACTATCCAATCTAAACCTTCCATGACACAATTTCCCTCTTATCCTGTTGCTTGTCACCTGGGGGCAGAACCCAATCCCCACATTTCTCCACCCTCCTGTCAGGGAGTTGTAGAGAGCAAGAAGGTCTACCCTGAACCTCCTTTTCTCCAGACTGATCTCTCCCAGGTTCCTGAGGTGCTCCTCATCAGACTAATGCTCTAGAGTCCTCCCAGCTCCATTCCCATCTCTGGACATGCTCCAGCATCCCAGTTTNCCTTTCCCTGCGTGGAGGGGGTGAAACGAGGCTGATCCCTGATAATGCTTGTTAGATGCAGCTCTTTCCTGACCCTCATGTTTATCCCCAGGGTCAGTACTACATGAAGCAATCCCAGAAGGAGCAGCAGAGCCAGAGACACCAAGTAAGGCAAACTGAACATGAGACGTCCGGTGGAGGCTGCTGCACCCACCCTTGGGCACATTTTCAAGCCAAGATGAGCAGAGCCAAGAAAATCAGCTCTGCTGTTACAGGATATCTGCACAACCTCTCCTGGCTGCACTGCACAAAGGGACCTGGAGGTCACCCTTTGGATCCCTGAGGCCTCCTGGAACCAAACAAGGAAAACATGAAGCATCACCATGAGTGCTTTCCTTTTTTACTCAATGGATCATTTTGGAGCGAGATCCTCTCCTCCAGGGATGTAAAAAGAGAAGGCTACAGCCAGGAAGATGGTTGGGAAATGGGAGGGAACAGACCCAAACCCAACAGCATCATGTACCAAGGCCTCTTCCAGCAGAACCTTCCAGAAAAAGATTTAATAACACCCCTACTGCCCCCCGCTACTCTTCAGGCTTCAAATGCATTGGCCAAAATCCTGTTGCCAGAGGAATCCCCCCGGCTGCGTCACGGTCGTGGCATCCCACCCACTATTTCCACAGCCGGGTGTACACCGCGAACGCCACGGCAGAAATGACTCCAACAGCTGGAAGGATGTACAGCAGGGACAGGCCATTGCTGTCCCCCTTTGGGACTCTGGCCTGAGGTGAGCTGGTGGCAGCATCACGGCCACTGCCAGAGCTGAAATTCACGGAGCTTCCAAGGGGACTGACTCCGTCGCTGCCGGCTTCCAGCTGGATGCTGGGGTGATGATCCACATGGACCTCATGGGTGCCCAGGGAGCTGCTGTCCCAGCTCGGAGCAGGACAGGAGTCCCTGCTTGCTCCAGATGCCTCCTTTTCTCTGGGGTCTGCATGAACTGAGGAGACCCTGGGGGACGCTCCTCCTGAGCTCAGGGTATCCCTGCTCACCAGGATTGGGTCGCTGCTGAGGCCAAGGCTACTGGAGGTGGTGGAACAGGGGTTGCTGGGCTCTCGAGAGCTTGGGCATCTGCTGGCCACTTCTGGGCTGCCCCGAGGCATGGACAAGAGGACACGTGGTTTGCTAGGCTCCTCTTCCCTCTCTTCATCATTGAGAGGTGTCCAGATGTTCGTGGCAGAGCTCGCCCGGGAAGCTGATCTCCCAGCCATGCCTTCAGAGCCACCTACCACAGCTGTGCCCAGGACAGGGTTTGCCGAGGCCAGGAGCACCTTCAGGAGACAAGGAGAGGGGCTGGGTGTCAAGGGAAGCATCCAATAGCTTGGTCTTGGGCACACAGGTCCCACACAAACCCACTACAACACAGTCCCCACATCTGCCACTAACGAGGCTGGGTCACAGGTAACAGGGAGGTGAAGGAGGGAGGCAGGCAGGAAGGAAGGAGAGCCAGGCAGTGAGGAGACCAGTGGAAAACAGCACCTGGAAGCCAGGAGACTGACTGGCAAGGTAAGGTGAGGAAAGAAGGAGTCAAAGCCCAGTAGAGTTTGGCTCCCTTCTCCCATGCTCCATCATACAGCGTGTGGATGGTAACATGAACACCACAGTAGGGGAAAAAAAATCCCTGAATAAACTCATCCCCAGCTCACAGTGTGACACTGCAACAGAAAATCCCCTAACCACGGGGAGTGCACAAGGACATGAACAAAATGCAAGTGGCAAGAGGAAAGGTCACCTACTTTCTCCTTCATTGGCACAGAGGGGGTGCTGCTGGCTGTATTCCCAATGGGCAGTTTCTTCTCTTGCATAACAGACTTAACAGAAGTGTCACGGGATGGGAAAGTGTCTCTGGGCACAGGGGTAGCACCCCGGGTAGTTGTTTCCATTAAAGCACCTATCAGGGAGAAAACAAAGCACGTCGTGTTAACCAGGAGGCCTAAAAGGTGGGATTTGCTCTTCCTCAAGCAACCTGTGACAGGACAGTCCCCAAGCTGAGGGGGTGCACAGGGAGCAGGACCCAGTGCCCTGGCTCTGGCTCTGCTGTGGCACCCGAGCTTTCCCTGCAGCTGCAGGTAACTCATGCAGGGCAGGCTGCAGGGCTGGGGAGCACCAAGGGAAACAGAGGCTTTTAAGGCTCCTGAAACTCCATGTCCTCCCAGCCAGGAGGTGCTGACCCCACATGGCAGAGGGGAAAGGGCTGGGAGGGATGCATGTCTCTTTTCCCACCCCTAGACCCTGGAGTGGAAGACAGGGCTTTATCCTGATTCTATGATGTCCACAGGTGAGAGATGTAGGAGATGCTAATATTCCCCCATGTGCAGAATACAAAGATCTCTGCAAACTAGGGGAAAGGGAGAAGTTTCACATCCCAAAGTCGCTCCATTGACAAAACAAAATTAAAATGCAGATGGATGAGATGATCATTGTGGGTTCTTTCCAAATGAAATAGCCTAGTCTAGCCTAGCCTATCATATCCCATCCCGTCCTATCCTGTCCTGTCCTGTTCCAACCATTCCCCCAGCACTGCTGAGGTCACCACTAACCCATGTCCCCAAATGCCACATCCAAATGGCTTCTAAATCCCTCCAGGAATGGTGATGACCACTGGCCTGGACAGCTTTTTCCAGTGCTTGACAAGCTCTTCCAAAAAGAAATTTTCCCTACTATCCAATCTAAACCTTCCATGACACAATTTCCCTCTTATCCTGTTGCTTGTCACCTGGGGGCAGAACCCAATCCCCACATTTCTCCACCCTCCTGTCAGGGAGTTGTAGAGAGCAAGAAGGTCTACCCTGAACCTCCTTTTCTCCAGACTGATCTCTCCCAGGTTCCTGAGGTGCTCCTCATCAGACTAATGCTCTAGAGTCCTCCCAGCTCCATTCCCATCTCTGGACATGCTCCAGCATCCCAGTTTCTTTCTTGTAGTTAGGGGCTTTCAGCAGCACCTCCTGCTCCCTAGTGGCTACCTGGTTCTGCCAGGAGGGAAACCCACCTCCACTCCCTGGGTGCTCTCGTAGCATGCCGAGCCGCTTCTTCTCTGCATCAAACTGCTCCTGTATGAGGAGGGGGCTGCGCACATCCACAAAGCTGCCCGCAGGCTCACCATGCCCAGAGCTTGGCACAGGCTGCTTTTTTGGCACTGAGTTTGGGGGCTGCTGCCCCACACCACGAGTGGCCCCCTCCAGCCTTGGCGGTGACTCTGTGGAGATATCCGAGCTCTCTTCGGGCTCATTCCTGGGCTGCCCAGGGCTGTGAGTGGCACCTGCATCCCTCGATGGAACAGACCTGCCCAGGCCCAGGGCCGGCGTGCCACGGTGCAGGTGGTTGGCATTCCCAAAAAACCCGTTGTCCACACACACCGGCCGGCGGCTCAGCCAGTCCCGGCCCTGCTCTGTGGACACAGTCGGTGGCACGGCCACCCCTGGCGTCCCCGCTGACACCGGCACGGCCCCGGCGGGGTGCGGGAGACTCCCCTCTCCACTGTGCCCACCGGTCACTCCGCCATGGACTTTGCTCCCAGGTGGAACTGGTCGGGGATTTTCTTGCTCCAGGAGTTTTTTGGGGAGCTGGAAGGAAATGAGTTGTGTTAAATCATTGGGATGAGGGGGTTTGGACCAAGGGGGTGTCCCAAACCCTGAGCAGTGACCCCTGGAAGGCTGGTTATGAAGGGGATCTGGGGAATCTCCTTGGGACGCACCTAAGGGTTGGGGGATGTGGAGAGAAGCCTGGACTGGCAAAGCAGACCCTGCACTCCCCCCATGGAGGGAGACAGGAGGGAGCAGTTACAGGGCCATATATAAGCTGTAAGTTACCAGATGCAGCAGAGATCAACAGCAGGCGGCTGCTTGGGGTGGCCCTGAAGGAGCCTGGCCCTACCACAGGCTGCCCATACCCAATCAAAAGGTCCAAAAGGGATCGTTGTGTCCCCGTCCAACACGTGCCCTGCTCACCGATTCCTGCACCGGGAGCCTGGCCTCCAGGTCCATGCTCGTGGTGGTGGCAGCACTGGGCAGGACAGGTGGATGGTCACCACTGGGCAGGTCTCGGCGTGGCTGCCCAGCCAGCGGGGCAGGATTTGGCCCACGGGATGGTGTCTGGGCCCTGATGGAGGAGGCAGTGGAACGGGCATCACTGGGAAGGGAGGAGGTAGCAGCAGGAGCTGAGGAACCTGGAAAAGACAAGTGGATCATTGTAGGAAAAACTGAGGAAGCAGAAGGTAAGTGTGGGGCTGAGGTGTGTGCATGTCCTTGCTCTGTCCACACATCAGCCAAGCCCACAGCACCCCTTTGCTCATCTTTCCATCTTCCCTCAGATGAGAACCCCAGCCCACCACCAACCGAAGCACCTTCAAACATGGACCCATCATCCTCAGACACGTCACCACAGTGAAGGACATCCCTGGGACAGTCACACACACGTCCAGCACTCTGGGAAGCCGAGGCAGGGACAGAGACAACTTCGTGTCTCCACCTCCAGCACCCCACGGGGCGTACCCAGGGAGAATGAGGCTACATACGAGATGGAGGTTGCCAGGTATCATAGACTTCCTGCAGCTCATCAGCCAAGTGCCCCGCGTTGTTCTGGTGCAGCGCCTGGATGAGATCCTGCACCCAGCCCTGGCGGCACCTCAGGTGCTGATAGAACCTAAAGACAGCTGCCTGGTTGCCCCGTGTTTCTTCCCGGGCGAGGAGTTCATCCTAGGAAAAACACACAGGGCATCTAAGAGAGGGTCTGGCTTAGAGGTAAGACAGCTCTACGTTGCCATTGGGGAGGGAGCCTGGCAGAGCTCAGCAAAATAGGAAATTACTCTGTCAGAATCAACCAGGCAGGTCAGGGAATCGGCCAGCGACGCCACTCGGATAGTCCCGAACTTCTTGAGGTTTCTCGTAATATGGGTGTACACTTTGTCTTCAGCCAAACCCATTCTGGCTCAGCACCTGCAGACAGACAGAGATTTAGGGTGAGCAGAGGCTGCTGGTGAGTCTCAGGCTGTCTCCAGAAGCTCGGGTTGTTCCACAGGCACCCGTGCCCTGGCACAGACACTGCCATGACACAGGGAAAGTCCCAGGCGGAAAACACGCACAGAGAAGACGTCTGGGTTTAAATTCAACGCTCAGCCTCACTTCCACAAACCTCGCTTCTTTCTACGATCGCCCACTCCGTGTTTGTTTCCACTCTGCTTGTTTGGATTCAGCCGGCGGGCTGGGGGCCGGCCTGGCGGCAGGGTCACGACAGCCGACAGGGAAAAACAGGCGACACGGCCCAGACAAGCGCCAGGGGCCACGGCTGGAATCCCGCATAAGCAATGGAAAAACCGAAGGGGAAGGCATAGGGCTCCTTCCCACAGGGAACGGCGGCCCGCAGGCCGCTACGTGGCTCCGCGCGCCCTAACGACGGCGGCCCCCCCCCGCCCTCAGCGCGACCTTCAACCCCCGGGGGAGCTCCGGGAGGTTTTCCGCTCGCAGATCCCCCTGGCAGAGCAGTCGGGGGTGGCGGCCGGAGGTGCGGCGGCCGCGGGACTCGGTGCGGCCCCGGTGCCCCCTCCCCGCTGCCCTCACGGCCCCTCAGGGCCCCTCACCTGCGCCCGCCGCCGCCTCCGCGCGCCCGCCACCGCTCTGACCCCGTCCCCTCGTGTCGCAACCGCCGCTGATTGGCTGTGGCGCGCGCCCGTCACGATGATTGACAGGCAGTGATTGACAGGGGGTGTGTCGGTTCCGGGTCCCTCGGGACAGCGGGGACGCGGCGGTCCTGGAGCGCGTCCCGCGAGGGTGAAGGGACAGGAGCGTCCCTCCTGCGGGGACACTGCGGCAGCGGGGCCCGTTCAGTCTGGAGAACAGAAGACTGACACGGCATCTCATCAATCCATATAAATATCTCCAAGCAGGGGCTCACAGGATGGTGCCAGACTCTTTCCAGCGGTGCCTAGCGACAGGATGAGGACTAAAGGCCACAAACTAAAACACAAGAAGCTTCACCTCAACATGAGGAAGAACTTCTTTATGTTGAGGATGGCAGAGCTCTGGAACAGCTGCCCAGAGAGGCCGTGGAGTCTCCCTCTCTGGAGACATTCCAAACCCACCTGGACACACTCCTGTGTCACCTGCTCCAGGTGACACTGCCTTGACAGGGAGTTGCACTGGATGATCTCCAGAGGTCCCTTTGAACCTCAGTATTCTGTGATTCTGGGAGCTGGACCTGTTCAGCCTTGAGAACAGACACCTGAGAGGGGACCTCATTAAAGTGTGTAAATGTCTAAAGGTGGCGTGCCAAGAGGATGGACCAGGCTCTGATCCATGGTGCCGAGCAATAGGACAAGAGCAAGGGGCAGAAATTCATGCACAGCAAGTTCCACCTGAATATGAGGAACATGCTCTTTCATGTGAGCATTGGCACAGTTTGTCCAGAAAAGCCTCATCCCTGGAAGTGTCCACGGCCACAGGTGATAGGGCTTGGAGCAACGTGGGATAGTGGAAGGTGTCCCTGCCCATCGCACGGAGTGGAACGAGATGGTCTTTAAGGTCCCTTCCAACCCAAACCATTCTGTGATTATAATTAATTGAAGTGAGCTTTTCTCATTCTAAATTATAAAAAGGATTGTATTTCTGGGTTGTTTCTAATTAAGAAGAGATCTTCGTGATGATCAAAACTTATCTCATGAATAAAAAAGCCACTCACTCAGTTGTATCCAGTATTTTCTGTTCACAGAATCACAGAATCACAGAACTGTACAACCATAATCATAGAATAATAGAATCACAGAATCATAGAATCACAGAATTTTAAAGGTTTGGAAGGGACTTTAAAGATCATCCCAAGCCGCCATGCCACGGGCAGGGACAACCCCCATTAGACCAGGTTGCTCAAAGCCTTATCCTACCGGGCTTTGAAAACTTCCAGCGATGCGGCATCCACAACTTCCGTGGGCAACCTGTTCCTGTTCTCAGCATCGTCACAGCAAAAAATTTCCTCCTCATATCCAGCATAAATTCCCCCTCTTTCAACTTGTACACGCTACTCCTTCTCCTGTCTCCGCAGCTCCTTCCTAAGGGTCCCTCACCGGCTTTCCCGTAGCATCCCACCAGAACTTTTTGTTTATAATTAATTTCCTACTCCGGAATTTTGGGAAACGGGATCGGGGGCTGAGGGGGCGCAGTGCCGCCTCCGCGCCACCAGGGGGCAGCACTGCCACGCGCCGGGGGCCCGCGTGGCCACGCCCATGACCACGCCCCCGGCCACGCCCCCGGCCCGGAGCCGCACGATG
>VZSE01006447.1:0-30121 GCA_013398275.1 Promerops cafer | reverse complement strand
GTCAGTTTTGGGCTCTGGCGTGTCAGTTTTGGGCTCTGAAATGTCATTTTGGGGCACTGACGTGTCAGTTTTGGACTCTGGCGTGTCATTTTTGGCTCTGAAATGTCATTTTTGGCTCTAAAATGTCAGTTTGGGGCTCTGGTGTGTCAGTTTTGGGCTCTGGCATGTCATTTTTGGCTCTGAAATGTCATTTTGGGCCACTGACGTGTAATTTTTGGGCACTGATACATCATTTTTGGGCTCTGCCATGCCATTTTTGGGCTCTGCCATGCCATTTTTGGGCTCTGCCATGCCATTTTTGGGCTCTGACATATAATTTTGGGCACTGACAGGCCATTTTTGGGCTCTCACAGGCCACTCTTTGCCTCTGATGTGCCATTTTTTGCCTCTGCCGTGTCATTTTTGGGCTCTGAAATGTCATTTTTGCCTCTGCCACTTCACTTCTTGCCCCTGCCATGTCATTTTTGGGCTCTCACATGCCACTATTTGCCCCTGATGGACCATTTTTGGCTCTGCTGAGTCTTTTTTTTGCCCTGACATTTCATTTTTTGCCCCTGCCCTGTCACTTTGAAATTCCCTGGAATTGGAATTCTTTCCCCTGCAGGTATTTATGGCAAAGATTCATTCCCATGGTTTGAGTGGCAACCAAGCAAAAATCCTTGCAGGGATCTGTTCTCCATCAAATGGCAAATTATCAGACATCTTCCCAGAATGTTGGGAAATAATCCCTGACTGGATGTGCTTGGAACAGAGCCTGGAATAAATCCTGACCCACAAACTGGGCGAGTTCAGCTTCACTTTAACTCGGTTTGCTTTGATTCTTTGGGAGGAAAAAGAAATGAAATTAATTGTATTGGCTACTTCAGAATTAAATGGCTGAGGAATTCTGAATTGCTGAGGAATTCTGAATGGCTTTTAAGGAGTTCTAAATGATTTTTAAGGAATTCTGAATGGCTTTTAAGGAATTCTGAATGGCTTTTAAGGAATTCTAAATGATTTTTAAGGAATTCTGAATGGCTTTTAAGGAGTTCTAAATGATTTTTAAGGAATTCTGAATGGCTTTTAAGGAGTTCTGAATGTCTTTTAAGGAATTGTAAATGATTTTTAAGGAATTCTGAATGGCTTTTAAGGAATTCCAAATGGCTGTTAAGGAACTCTAGATGGCTCAGGGATTCTAAATGGCTTTTAAAGAATTCTAAATGGCTCAGGAATTCTTAAGCAGCTTTTAAGGAATTCTGAATTGACTTTTGAGGAATTCTAAATGACGTTTAAGGAATTCTCAATGACTTTTAAGGAATTCTGAGTGGCTCAGGAAGCATTTTCCAGCTGGAAAGAGTCAGGGAAAAGGCCCCAAGTGCCAGGAGCAGTGGGGGCACTGCTGTCAGAGCTGCTGCAGGAGCTGGGGCTGCACTGAGGGGCACAAATCCAATTAACAGGTATAATGCTAATTGGGAGCTCTGACAGCCACCTGTCCCCTTCTGCTCCAGCTTTTCCTGGGAAGAGGAGGGATGAATTCTTCCTCTTTTCCAGCTTTGCTGTTGCTGGGAGCTTTTTTTTATTGCTCTTGAGCTTCTGTGAGAAGCTCAAAGCAGCAGAGAGGATAAAATACCAAATATTTATGAGCTGGAATTCACCTGCTGGAACTGCTGCAGCCCAGGGAATCTTTGGCTCAATATTCCTGGTGCTTTTCCAGCAGGAACAGCTCAGAGGTGACAAATGTTTGTGTGATGAGGAGAAGGGAGAGTTTGGATCCCACAGAAGTTCTGGAGGAATTCAGAAATGTTTATTCCTGTGGCCATCCCCGTGCTGGAAAAAGAAGAGTTCACCCTGTGCTGGTTTTTCTCTTTGGGGGATTAATAGGGTGCTGATAATCTTTGCCTTGGGGGTTTTTGGGGGGGTTTTTTTGGCAGGCAAACGGCGAAAATCTTCTCCCAAACCTCTTGTTCTGAGTGAAGCTAAAAAGCAGTTGCTGATCTACAGACTACCTCAGGTCCTCCGGCTGCACCTTAAACGCTTCAGGTGAGGCACTGGGCCTGGAGTTTTGGGGAAAAAGTGACCAAAATGGGGCCTTTAACTTCCCTCAGTTCCTGCTAAAAGCAGCTGTGTAACTTCTGAGCAGTCAGATTTGTGAAACCCCCTGGTGTTGCCCCTTTGCAGGGGTTTTTCTGCCACAATTTAATATTTTGTGCATTTTAATCCTTAATTTCCTTGGGTTTTACTCGAGGTTGCAGGCAGCTTGGAAGGAGAAGTCAGTAAGCTGAGTGAAAGATTTGTTGAAGGTGGGAGATTGAGAGAATTCAGTGCCAATATTGGCTGTTCACCTGTTGAATAGAAAGCAGAAGAAGCTTAAAATATGAGGATAAGTTTCTAAAGTGGTTAGGGTGGGTGTGGGGGGTTATTGGCACTGAGGGTTTTACAGGTGGTCAGAGGAGAAATCTGGCTCAAAAATACCCCACCTAAAACAAAAACCATCAATGGCAGGGGGAGACACCACGTAAAATAAAAATCATCAGTGGTAGGAGGAGACCCCATTTAAAATAAAAAATATTAATGGTAGGAGGGGACCTCACCTAAAATAAAAATTATTAATGGTAAAGGGAGACGCCACCTAAAACAAAAATCAGTGGCAGAAGGAGAGCCCACCTAAAATAAAACTCATCAATGTCAGGAGACCCCATCTAAAGTAAAAATCATCAGTGGTAGGAGGAAACCCCACCTAAAATAAAAATCATCAGTGGTAGGAGGAGACCCCACCTAAAATAAAAATCATCAATGTCAGGAGACCCCACCTAAAATGAAACCCATCAATGGTAGGAGGAGACCCCACCTAAAATGAAACCCATCAATGGTAGGAGGAGACCCCACCTAAAATAAAAATCATCAATGGTAGGAGGAGACCCCACCTAAAGTTAAAATCATCAATGTCAGGAGACCCCACCTAAAATAAAAACCATCAATGGTAGGAGGAGACCCCACCTAAAATGAAACCCATCAATGGTAGGAGGAGACCCCACCTAAAATAAAAACCATCAGTGTCAGGAGAGCCCAGCTCTCCTAAAATAAAAACCCTCAGTGGCAGAAAAAGACCCCACATAAAACAAAAATCATCAACGGCAGAGGGAGAGACCCCACCTGAAACAAACCCCCTCAGTGTCAGGAGAGCCCACCTACAACCAACCCCCCAAACAGCAGCAGGAGCCGTGTTGGGGGGTGCCTGCAGGGGATTTTGGGGTGAAGGGGCCGGGTTTGGTGCCGCTGAGCAGCGCTGAGTGTGGGCTTTGTGTTGGCAGGTGGTCTGAGCGCAATCACCGCGAGAAGATCGGGGTCCATGTCCTCTTTGAGCAGGTATTAAACATGGAACCTTACTGCTGCAGGGACTCTCTGCCCTCCCTTGCCACAGAGACCTGTGTCTATGACCTCTCGGCTGTGGTGATGCATCACGGGAAGGGGTTTGGCTCAGGACACTACACAGCCTATTGCTACAACACGGAGGGAGGTGCGTGCGCCGGGGACAGGCAAACCCCATCCCAATCCTCTTCCCTCCCCCACCATTCCTTGGCTTTTCCCTCCCTTGGAATCATTCCCCAGGATTCCAATTCCTTGGGATCCACTCCCTGCCCTTCAGTAGTTTGTTTCCCTTCCTGTATTCCTATTTTTTTTTTATATTTTTTATCGTTTGTTTTTGTGGGTTTTTTTTTTTTTGGTCGGGGAGCCTTTTCCTGGGAATGGCATGAATTCTTTATTCTGCCAGAGCTGCTCCAAGGAGCTGCTGCAGCTGGGTTTGCTCAGGATCCCGGGGATTGAGGAGATGAACAGAAAGTGTTTTGAGGCTGGAAAAACAGGAACTATTCATGAATAACATCCGCAGCTGGATCAGGACGGGCTCTGCCTTCCTGGCTGCACAAATTGCCCAGCCCCAGGGAATTTTTGGCTGCCTAATTGAGCTTTTGGCCTGATTAAATGAAGATTTGATATTTCTAAAGCACAAAAAAAGTATTAAAAAATGATATTAAAACCATTTTCCAGGTTAGAGGAAAAGACAGAGGTGCCTCTTCTCTTGTGGATGTTTCCTGTGAGCAGTTCCAAAATCCAAAGGGATCCTGCCTCAGCTAAGAGCTTTTTTTTCCCCTTTTTTCCAGGTTTTTGGGTGCACTGCAATGACTCCAAACTGAATGTATGTAGCGTGGAGGAGGTGTGCAAGACCCAGGCCTACATCCTCTTCTACACTCAGAGAACACTGCAGGACAAAGCAGGAATCCCAGAAAAACAACTCCAAGCTCAGGTTTTTGCCACCCAAAACCAGTGACAAGGACACGAGACTGGCATTCCCGTGAGGGGAAAACACTCCAGGCTGCTTTTGGGAACGTTTGGTGTTCATCTTCCCCTTCTTTGTGGGGAAAACTGCAGGAATGGGATCAGAGCACAGAGCTGGGATGGGATCAGGGCAGGGATGGGATCAGGGCAGGGATGGGATCGGGGCAAGGATGGGATCAGAGCACAGGGCAGGGATGGGATCAGGGCAGGGATGGGGTCAGAGCACAGAGCTGGGATGGGATCAGGGCAGGGATGGGATCAGGGCAGGGATGGGATCAGGGCAGGGATGGGATCAGGGCAGGAATGGGATCAGCGCAGGAATGGGATTAGGGCACAGAGCTGGGATGGGATTAGGGCACAGAGCAGGGATGGGATCAGGGCAGGAATGGGATCAGGGCACAGAGCTAGGATGGGATTAGGGCACAGAGCAGGGATGGGATCAGGGCAGGGATGGGATCAGGGCACAGAGCTGGGATGGGATCAGAGCACAGGGCAGGGATGGGATCAGGGCAGGAATGGGATCAGGGCAGGAATGAGATCAGCTGGGATGGGATCGGGGCAAGGATGGGATCAGAGCAAGACATTTGGAAAAACTGGAGCTGGGCAGTTCTGATTTTGGGCAGAATCTTGGGTTTTGGGTGTCTTTTTGGCTCCAAAAAACCCAAAATGACGAGGTTTGATGCTGTTTATTCACCCCCTATCAAAGAGGAATGAAACAGGAGAATCCCCCTGGATCAACACCCCTGAATCCCAAAAAATCCTGATCCAGCTCCAAGAAGAACAGCTACAGTACCCTCGAGTGGGCTGGTGAATCCCAGAGCTGCTCCTGCTGGAAAAATGTTTAAATTCCCCTCAGTTCCTCCCTCTGCTGCCCCTGGAACTCCAATTTCTGTGCCCTGGGTGCAGCTTTGCTAGCAGCTCAGTGTGGCAGTGGCACTGGGGCTGTGCCACATTCCAGGGTTTTCTCTGGCCTGAACTCAGCTGGCAGCTAAATTCCCTCCAAAATGGGATTTTCATGGAGTTCTGCTGTGGAGAAAATGGGGTTTAACCCCCAAAAATGGGTTTTAACACACAAAAAAATGTCATTTAACCCCCAAAAATTGGTTTTAACACACCTAAAGTGGGTTTTAACCCCCAAAAATGTGTTTTAATACCCCAAAAATCCCCTAGGAATGTCCCTGAGTGCCACATCTGGCAGCCAAACCAAAGCCTGTGCTCCAGGTTTCTGCTGGCATCACCTGGACTGGGAAGTTTCCAAAAGCTGTGGCAGCAGAGGTTGGAATTGGGGGGAAATTCCCCATTTTTTGTACAAATGTGGCTGCTTTTCCTCAGGGGAACGGGGTGGTGGCAATGCCACAGTCATGGGGGAGCTCTGTCACTGCTTTTGAGAGGAAAAATCAGTGAAAAATGTCATTTATTGAGGTTGGCACAGGGGTGGTGCCACCTTTGGAGGTCTCTATTCCTGCAGGGCCACCCAAGGGGAGGAATGTGAAATCCCAAATCCCACGTGGAGCTGGAAAAGGCACAAAAACAAAAAGTCTGTATCTGAAATCAGCCTGATTTTGGAATTCTGTGGGAAAACTGAGCCTTAGTTGGACAATTTAGTCACTTCTACAGTTGCACCTCAGGTGTGGTTTTTGTAATTTTAGGGCTTGGCTGTTCACATTTCACCTTTTAATCTGAATATGAGACCTGGTGTCTGTTAATCTGGGTTATTTTTTTTAAATAATCAAAAAGATGAGGTTTTTTAATAAAAAAAAAGATTCAGTTTTCAGGCAGGGAAGTTCTCAAATGAGAACCCTCATCATGGAATCCCCTGGCAAACAGGAGGGATGTGATTCCTTGGGATAGAGGAGTCAGGGTGGATTCCACAAACTCCATTTTTCTGGAGGTTTTTCAGCAGCTCTAAAACAGATTTTTCTGTGTTTTTCCAGTGGTTTTAAAATCAGGTTTTTCTGGATTTTTCAGCAGTTCTAAAGCAGATTTTTCTGGATGTTTCCAGTGGTTTAAAATTGGGATTTTCTAGATATTTTTCCCTTCCCCCATCAGTTTTACATATCAGATTTTTCTGGATTTTCCCAGCAGTTTCACATCAGATTTTTCTGGATTTTCCAGCCATTTTAAGTCAGAACAGCCTTGAGTTTCTGCTCCAAGCTCATTCCTGATGCCACTGCCAGGCCTGGAGTGTCCTCCTCAAGGACAGCAGCAAGTGACAAGAGAATCCAATTAATTAATTAAGGGCTACAAATGAAGGGCCTTGAGGGGCCGAGGAGGACATGGGGGGGACTCACTGGGTTCCTCCCCAGGGCTGATCCTCGTGGGTCCCTTCCAGCTCGGGACATTCCAGAATTCCTGACTATTCCTGGCTCCTCAGCAGCTTTTCATCCAGCCAGGTTTGTTCCAACACCCCCAAATCACCCCTGGATCCACGGCAGGGCCTGACCTGGGGGATTAGTGGGAGCAAATCAAACCTGAGATTAACTCTAAAGGGCCTGGAATATCCTAATTAATCCCCTTTTCCCGCAGAAACTGTGTCTGCAAAACTGGGATTATCCCCACCTCAAACAGAATTGCAGGTTTTTGTGGGGTGTCCAGACAGCAGCTTTGAAAAGAACATTTTTGAGGATTTTTATGGGGAGTAGAGTGAGGGTTTTTTGAGGGAGGGGGGCACGAGGGGCACTTCAGTCCCCAAACCTGAGGGCAGCTGCTTCCAGAATGTCCCAAACTCAGACCCCTGGGAAAATGTCCAAAGAATGTGAAGCCATTCCAAACTTGGGGCTGGGAGCTGGGGTGTAACCTGTGAGTAAATCACAGCAGCCCCTGTGGATCCTGTGAGTAAATCACAGCAGCCCCTGTGGATCCTGTGAGTAAATCACAGCCACGGCTCCCCCCTGGAGCTCCCAGTGTCCCCAGAACTGGGCTGTGACAGCCCCAGCCCAGGGCACTCAATGCTATGCAACACCCAAAGGCTTCTCCTCCCACCACAGCCATCACTCCTTCACCTGTCCCAGCTTTCCACAGACTTTTCCCAGGAAACTCCGTGGTTGGAGTTTAATCCCAGTCTGGATTTTCCCTGGCAGAAGCAGCTGATGTGTGCCAGGGCTGGGCTTGTCCCTGTGTCTCTTGGGTGTGAAACAAGAAATCATGTTTTTATGATTTTTTTTTTTTTTTTGTAAATCTTTACTCTTTTTACACCTTGTTTTTTGTAAGCTGAAGTTTCTTATTAAAAAAAAAAACAAAAAAACAAACCAACAAAGAGAAAAAAAGAAAGAAATTCCAGTGGGTTGTGTTGTTATTCCATAAACTTTTAATAAACATCTGGGGGTGGGGGGTACAGGAGGAAATTCCGTGCACATCCTCGAGGAAACAGTTCCTGAAGGAATGAATGAATGGGAAACCAATTCTCCCTCTCAGCATTAAACCTTTTGTCCTTGTCACTGCTCCAGGCAGGACAGGGGGGATCAGAGCAGCTCCAGGTGGGATCAGAGCAGCCCCACAGCTCTGGACCCGGTGGGAGGGCGAGCTCTGCTCCCGGCAGCTCCGGCTCCTTCCTGGGACAGGGATCCAGCTGTCAGGGGAGGAGGTTCTGCTTTAAAATCTGGGTGAAGAGGGGCTTCTGTGGGGTGTGGGGTGGGCTCACCCCTGATTTGTGTCACCTCACGTGGGGGGTCAAGGTGAGCTTGGGGGGTTTGTTCAGCCTCGAGGGGCTGCAGCTCCAAACTGGCGAGCAGGGACAGCACCCAGGGAAGGGCTGGATTTGGGAGAGTGAGGATGGATTTTGGGAAAGGTTCTTCCCCCAGAGGGTGCTGGGCACTGCCCAGGCTCCCCAGGGAATGGGCACGAGCTCCCAGGGATGCACAGGGTGGGATTTTGGGGTGTCTGTGCAGGGCCAGGGCTTGGATTTGATCCCTGTGGGTCCCTTCCAGCTCAGGATATTCGCTGATCCCGCCCGCACGGAGCCTCCCCGCCCCTCGGCGCCTCCCCCGGACTGACCGGTGCTACGGGACGGGCTGCGGGGCCATCAGGTCGATGTCCGTCAGGTTCCGGGCCACCCAGACCCCGGCGGCAAACAGCCCCAGGTTCACCAGCAGGTTCCTGGAATCACAAAATCCCAGAAGCACTGAGGCTGGAAAAGACTTCGGGAGAGTTCATCCGAATCCAAGCTGTGCCCGATGTCCACCCTGAGTGCCACCTCCAGGGATGGGCACTCCAAACCTCCCTGGGCACTTCCAAGGTCTGACCGCCCTTTCCATGAGGAAATTCCTGCTGGTGCCCACCCTGAGCCTGCCCTGGCCCAGCCTGAGGCCGTTCCCTCTCCTCCTGTCCCTGTTCCCTGGGATGAGATCCCAAATCCCCCCCGGCTGTCCCCTCCTGGCAGGGAGTTGTGCAGAGCCAGAAATTCCCCCTGAGCCTCCTTTTCTGCAGGCTGAGCCCCTTCCCCAGCTGCTCCATCCCCTGCCCAGCTCCGCTCCCTTCCCTGGGCACGCTCCAGCCCCTCAATGTCCTCCCTGACCTGAGGGGCCAGAACTGGACACCCGGACCGAGGTCCCTCAGCACTGAGGACAATCCCTGCCCTGCTCCCGATACAGGCCGGGGACAGACACCGAGCTCCCGATCCCGACCCCTGCCCCGATCCTGATCCCAGCTCCCACCCCTATTCCGGTCCCGGCCTCCATCCCGACCCTCATCTCGACCTCGACCTCGACCCCATCGCTGTCCCCGATCCCCGATTCCGGTCCCCGTCCCGGTCCCGACCTGCGGAAGTCGTTGCGGTCGGTGGCGAAGCGGAACGCGCTCCGCAGCCAGGCGCGGATGCCCCGCGGCGGGGCCGCCACCGCAGCTCCTCCTCCTCCTCCTCCCGCCGCCGCCGCCGCCATTGCTGCCGCCTGCCCGCGCCGCGAGATGACGTCAGCTCCGCCACGTGCCGTCACTGGCGCAGCGTGACGTCACCACCGGCGCGCGGAGCGCCACGTGCGGGCGGGCACCGGGATCGGGATCGGGAATGGGAATGGGAATGGGAATGGGAATGGGAACGGGATCGGGATCGGGATCGGGATCGAGATCGGGATCGGGAATGGGAATGGGAATGGGAACGGGATCGGGAATGGGATCGGGATCGGGATCGGGACCGGATCCGCGATCGGGAATGGGAATGGGAATGGGGCCGGGATCGGGACCGGGTCCGCGATCGGGAGCGGGACCTGGAGCAGGAGCAGGATCTGGATGGGGAGCGGGATCGGGGCCGGGACCGCGGCATCCCCCGGGGCCGCCCGCGCCGGGGATTTGGGGCTCCCCGCGGTGACCCCCGGGCCTGCTCGGGCTGAACCAGGCCGGGCTCGGCGGGTGCTGCCGGCTCGGGCAGATCCATCCCAGCCCTGGGATCCCCCGAGCTGAGCACGGCCGGAGGGATCGGGGTTCCCGGAGCAGTCAGGATCCCTGGAACAATTGGTATTCCCGGGAATACCTGGCTGTGCGTGACGGTCTCCATGGGTTCGTGACCAAAACAAGCCCAGTAAGTTCTTGGAGAGGCTTCTGAAAGAAAGAGGAGGCGGCGTCTTCACGAACCAGCTGCGGTGGTAGATAAGGGCAGATACGGCGAGGTGAGAGAAGCAATGGCGGTGTTACAAACACATAGAATAACGTCGGCTTTCGCATTTGTATGTTGTTGATCATAAGTATTTAAATCTAGCCTAAATTATGATTTTGGTCGCTTGTGAGCTCGTAGGTTAAGTGTGTATTGCTAACTGTGTGGGTCCTTTGTGTGACTGAAATATTTAAGGTTATCTTTTCCCTGTTATCAATGTGATAAGACAACAGTAACACAAACCAGAACAGCAGATGGGAGGAAATGCCCGGAAGAGACATAACTTTTCTCAAGGAGAGTGTGAAAACAAGACACCCAGAATTTATTGATGCCATAAAGATAAGCCAAGATGGGAAGACTCGGAAAACAATAGAGCACTGTGACACCCAAACTCAAAGAAATGTCTGAATAATGTGTAAGTTAATGCATGTAACCCTAACTATATGTTATGAGAAGGTATTATATTATGGGCTTTTCACTAATGTTGAAGTGAATGCTATATGTATAATGTTGAAAAACTTTATGGTATGAGTGTAGTTTATTTTGTTGCTGACAAAGCTTAGAAATAGCAGGATGTGAGGAAAAGTTTTTGCTAACTCAGGAAAGTACAAAATAAACAGGAGATCCATCTGTCCAGATAAAAATGACAGTTGAATACAGGAGAAGAGAATTATTGATCAGAACAATGCACAGACTGGCACCATGAGAAGATGCAGATTTACAGAGGAAGATAAGAAAATGCTGATTTATAGGATGAAAGGAGGGGGGAATTGGTAAAAACGTATATAAGGGAATGCTTCTAGGAGTTAAGGTGTGCTGCTTGGCTGAATGCCAAGGCACCCGGCCGTATCAACCCTTTGCTTTATGTTTGCTTCCTATTGTCTTTATTCTTATTAAACCTTTTATATCTTACCAGAAGAGAACCTCGTTTTTCACAGAGCCCCAAACCCAAGAGTTGCACATTTTTGGGGTGCTCGGTGTGTCACAATGCCATGGGAATGAGGGTCTTTAGGGATCCTTTGTGGGATGAGGACTGTGGTTATAGTGAGGTTTATTACTACTATTATATAAAGCTTTTAACAGTAAAAGTAACTTATTATTGCACAGAATTTCTGGAATTAGCAGAGTTTTTCTGTTATTCCCATTTCTCTCCTCTCTGGGGACACGCAGGTCACCAAGCCAGGCTGGATGCGTGGGGACATCCTGCCACGCTGTCCATCCATCCATCCATCCATCCATCCATCCATCCATCCATCCATCCATCCATCCATCCATCCATCCGAGGCTGCAGCCTCGTCTGTCCCTGCTCTGCTGGATTCTGTCCCCAAATCCCAGCCAGCTAATTGATCCACCCAGCCAGCAAATTGATTTATGGCAATTAGGGACTCTCATTAAGGGACCAGCTGGAGAGCCAGGCGTTACCTGCCCTTGGGGAGCAGCCAGATCCCATGGGCTGCCCGGGCCCCACACCCCATTTGGAGTTTTAGAAGGGTTTTACTCCACTTGCCTTTGGGTTTTCCCGTTCACCCCTTTCCTTCGTTGACATTTGGGATCAGCGAGTGCACCCCGAGGCTCCCTTTTCTCCTCTCTCCTTTATTAACATTTGGGATCAGCGAGCTGAGCCGGAGCCTCCCTTTCCTCCCCCATCTCGTCCCACGTTGCTGGAAGGTCACGCACTGTCCTCAGCTCCATGTGGATGCAGGAATCCGCACGGCCGGCCCGACCAGTTCAGACCAGTTCGTTATCAGAGCGTCCCAGCCAAACCCCCGCTGCTGCCGGGGCTGCTGGCGGGCCGGGGGAAGGTGATAAATGCACCGGGGGCAGGGCGGGATGGCTGTGCCTGGAACCAACGCGGCCGCCCCGGCAGCGCCAGTCCCAGCGGGAATGCAGCGGGACGGGGGGGAGGAGAGGCTGGAGGCGCCGGGCTGGCCCGGGAGGGCATGAATTGGGTGGGCAGCGTGTTTGGGAGACCCTCCGTGTCATAAATGAGCACAAAGGGCCATTTACCCAATTAAAGAAAATTTATTATTACAGAAAAGCAAAAAGCAAAATCAGCGCTGGGCGACAGGGGAGTCTCCGCTCCGCCAACTGCCGCGCTTAAGGCGGCACAAAGTTGTCCTTTTATTGGCCTCTATTTCCGGGACACGTCAGTTTCTTGCTCTATTTTGCGCATGCCCCGGCTTGTTGCTAGGGGGTCTTCTTCTGCCTCCTGGTGGTCGCGGATGAAGGCTCGGAGGGTCTTCCTCGGTGTCCTCCCCTTGACCCTGTAACTTGGAACATCTGGTGGTTTTGTTAGTGTTAGGCCTTATCTCTGCTTACAGTTTGTGGTTTCCTTAGTTTCACAAGCTAGTTCTGCAAGTCTTGTAATCAAGCATATTTACAACATACCGTTTCCTCCTTTAATGAACAAAAAGGTCAATTTCTCACATCACACTCCGAGCCGGCTGCTGGGGCGTGGTGGGGCCCAAAGCCGGCTGCGGTGCCAGGAGGAGGTGACAGACGGACAAACGGACCCGCTGGGAGGTGACAGCCACCGGCAGCTCCCCGCTGCTCCCCCGGCGCGGCAGCAAAGGTGGGTGCGATGGAGCCCTATCCTGCCACGGCTCTCCAAACCCCCCCACCCTTCCCTGTCACCTCCGCGATTCTGCTCCAGCCCCGGGAATGGGGGTGCTGCTCCCCGAAATGTCCCGGCACAAGTTTGGGAGCACCCCGGGGAGCGAGTGGCTGCTGCTGGAGCTGGATGGTGGCAGGCGCTGGGGGGTTCGCGCCCTGGGGCTGCAGGGACCCCAGGATCCCCTCGTCCATGGATATTCCGTTCCCTGGGGGTGCAGGACCCCCTTTCACGGGACTCCGGGTGCTGATGGGGTGCAGTTTGCGGGTCTTTGGTCCCACCCCGCTGGCGGATCCCGGAGGAATTTGGGTTCCCAGGGGATCAGGGAAGCGGCGCTCCCCGGGCTCTGCGCGCTCCCGTTGCTCTCGGGGGCGGAATCAGTGCCAGGAGCGGGATGGGAAGAGGAAGGGAAACTCCCGAGGGGAGGGACGGGAGAGCTCCGGGAGAGCTCCGGGAGAGCTCCTCAGGAGGGATCGGCTCCCGGCGGATATTGGTGTGCAATGAGACCGGGCTGCGGGGCGGGAGGACTGGGGTGCAGGACTGGGGTGCAGGACTGGGGTGCAGGATTGGGGTGTAGCTGCAAAGTTACAGGTTTGGGGTGCCGGGCCCAGGTAGAGGGGAGCAGGATTGGGGTACAGAGGTGCAGGATCGGGATTCAGGGATGCAGGATTGGGGTGCAGTTACAAAGTTACGGGTTTGGGGTGCAGGGCGTAGGTGCAGGGGTGCAGGATTGGGGTGCAGGGAAGGATTGGGATTCAGGATTGGGGTGAAGGGGTGCAGGGCTCTCCATCCCACCCCCCATCCGTGCTCCCGCGCTGCTTTGCAGGACCTGAGGCTGACGCCCCGTAATTTAGGGACAAAAGTGGGGTTTCAGGCTGGCGGGGGGCTCAGCCAAGCCCCCGTGTCCCGACACCGGGATCCCTCGGGGACATCTCGGGGTGACCCGCGCGGTTGGCGATGACACGTGGCGGGGACAAGCAGCGCCTCGGGCAAGCAAAGGAGGTGCCAGGGCATTGCCAGTCCCGTGTCACCCCCAGGGGACAGCGAGCGGGTCTTTGTGTCCCCTGCTCCGCCGTGTCCTCGCTGGTGGCCATGCCCGTGGCCCTGGACGTGTCCCGGTGGCCCTGGAGGTGGCCCTGGGGGTGTCCCAGCGCTCCGGGCGCGGGGCTGGCAGCACCACGGGTGGCACCTGGCTGGCAGCGTCCCCAAGCCGGCAGTGACGTCCTGCGGGACGTGCTGACCCAGCCTCTCCCTTCCAGCGGATCCCGCAGCTCCGGGGGCCCCTGTCGGCCCCGGGCCAGGGGCCAGGGCGGCCCTCGAGCAGGATGTTCCCCCCGCCGGGCTGCAGGAGGGGCTTCCCCAGGGAGGTACGTGCGCTTGGGGCAGCCGCAGCGGGGCGGGAGCGCAGGAGCTCCCCGGGGCCACGATGGGTGCCCGCTGCTCCATCCCTGGGGATGCCGAGGAGCCAGGAGAACATCGCCGCAGTCTGGGGAGGAATTCGGGATAATCTGGGCTTTCACCGGGCAGTTGGGGGTCTCCTGCCTCCCCATCCCTGCTGGGGCAAGGCTGCTCCGGGGTCTCACGGCTCCGATCTCTCTCTCCACAGCCCGCCCCGTGGTGGGACGGGCCTTGGCCGTGTCCCCGGCGCGGCCCCGAGGACGCCTGGGACGAGCCGCCCTGGGACGAGCCGCCCTGGGACGAGCCGCCCTGGGACGAGCCGNCCCTGGGATGAGCCGCCCTGGGACGAGCCGCCCTGGGACGAGCCGCCCTGGGACGAGCCGCCCTGGGATGAGCCGCCCTGGGAGCACCAGCACAGGAGACCCCGGCACAGGAGGCGCCCGGTAAGGGACAGGGCTGGGGGGAGATGTCCCAGGGATGTGTCACAGGCACGGTGGGAGCATCAGAGTTTGTCAGGGAGACCCTCCCGGGGAGCCCCCAGGCACAGAAAGGAGCCCCTGGCTCGCTAAACTGCTTCCCCAAAACGAGTCTGGACATGTCTGCATCCACTCGTGGTCCCCCAGGCACAGAAAGGAGTCCCTGGCTTTCCAAATTCCCAAAAAGAGTCTGAAAATGTTGGGATCAGCTGTGGAGCTGGCCAGCAGTTTGTGTCTAAAGGATTCCACAGCTTCACCCCCCAGGATTAAGAATGGCAAAACAAATAGGGTTAAATAAATTCTTTATTTCCATGGGTGGTGATGATTGGACTAAAGGATCTCAGTCAGTTATCTACAGTGCAGTGTGGTTGGTTATAACCAGGGCCCTGTTTATTAAATCAATAGTTTCAAAGTTAATTAGCAATTATAAAGTTTAGATTGATGTTGCTCACCCAGACCCACACAAATCCCTTTGGCTCAGCCTCCAGGAGTGACCCTGAAGGGCTCCAGAAAGGAATCCACACTCACTCCTGGGAGGGCCGTGCTGGAAATTCTGCTATTCAGAAGTGGGGTTCAGCTTTTGCAGCATGGAATGATGGGTGTTGGGGGCTTTGTGGACCATTTGTCCCTAAAAAGGCAATTTCTGCCCTCTGGTTCCTCCCAGGAAACATCTGCCTCTGCTCCCTGCCCGTGCCAGTTGCTCTTGGGGTTTCACATCCTCGTGGGGTTTCATTTTGGGATATTTGAGTCAGGCTGCTCTCAGTGTTCTCCACTGGCAGCCTGATGCCCCCCTCCACTGCTGCTAATTTTCACAGCTAGGTGAAATCTGAGCTGTTTCACCCTGATTGCATCCTGCTGCAGGGGGGGGTTCACCAGCAAATCCAGGGCAGCCCAAAGCAGGGGCTCCCGTGGGAGCAGGAGAGGCAGAAAGAGCCGAGGGTCACAGCGGGGAGGGGGAACAGCAGGAAAACCAGAAAATCCCAGTGGGCTGTGTCCTCACCAGTTCCCATTGCAGCCCAGTCCCAGAGCCCCCAGACCCTTCCCTGGCCCTGGTGACATCCCATGGAAGGAGGAAGAGAACAGGAGATGGCCACCCCACGACTGTCCCCGGCCACCCCCCTGGGATGACAGAGAAGCCATCCCAGGACCTGAGGATGGCTTTGGAGAGGGCTGGCACCAGGTGAGGGGAGATGGGCTGGGGGGGTGGCAGCTTGGTGAGTATCCCCAGGGTGTCCCCATCTTCACGGGCAGCAATTCCCCATTGCAGCCCAGTCCCAGGGACCCCAGAGCCTTCCCTGGCCCTCGTGACATCCCGTGGAAGGAAGAAGAGGACAGGAGATGGCCACCCCACGACTGTCCCCGGCCACCCCCCTGGGATGACAGAGAAGCCATCCCAGGACCTGAGGATGGCTTTGGAGAGGGCTGGCACCAGGTGAGGGGAGATGGGCTGGGGGGGTGGCAGCTTGGTGAGTATCCCCAGGGTGTCCCCATCTTCACGGGCAGCAATTCCCCATTGCAGCCCAGTCCCAGGGACCCCAGAGCCTTCCCTGGCCCTCGTGACATCCCGTGGAAGGAGGAAGAGGACAGGAGATGGCCACCCCACGACTGTCCCCGGCCACCCCCCTGGGATGACAGAGAAGACTTCCAAGGACTTGAGGATGGCTTTGGAGAGGGCTGGCACCAGGTGAGGGGGCGATGGGCTGGGGGAGGTGGCAGCCACAGGACTGAGCGGCTAAAATGGGGCAGGGGCCACTCACTGCCCTGGTGACAAGGACAGTATGTGGGGACCCTCTGCGGTCACAGCATCCCCTGTCCCATTCCCTGTCTGACCCCCCCCATTCCCTGCAGGAGCTGCCGCCTGATCCCTGGCCCGAATTCCCCGTGGAGGAGCAGCCCCCGCCCTGGCCCCCCGCCGGCCCTCCAGGGTGGGTGCCGTGCTCAGGGGGCCCGTGTGGCTGTGGGGTGACAGTGAGGGACCCCAGGACCTGTGGACGCTGTCCCTGCCTAGGCTGGGATTGCACAGAGGCCCCTCCCAACCCAAACCCCCGCCCTGGGGCTGTGCTCCTGCAGGAATCCAGGAGCTTTCCAGGAGCACCGCCCGCCCTGGAGCCACCGCCCGGCCGGGAGACGCGGCGGCGTCCGCAGGAGCCACCTCCGGGAGCTGATCCTGGTCCCCCGATCCCCCCGAGGTCTGTGCTGACCCCTCCTCGGTGCTCTCCAGCCTCTCCCGGGGCAGGCTGAGGAGTCTCTCCCGCTGTTTCCCTCCCTGCAGGGCACAAGCCGTACTCCAAGCCCCCTCCTGCCCTCTCCAGGAGGAGCCAGCCGGCGGCCAGGAAGGAGCTGCAGCCCCCGGCTCCTCCCCGGCCCCCGGATCCTCCCCAGCCCCCGGATCCTCCCCAGGGTGCTGCGGAGAAGCCGGAACAGCCGCAGGTTGTGGGGTTTTACCTGTGCCCCCATCCCACACCAGCAGTGTGCTTACCCTGAGCCTTGCACGGTGTCCTGGTTCCCCCCAGGATGTGCCAGTGGGGAGTGGGAGCGTCCTGGAGCCCCCCAGCCCGGCCGGGAGCCCTCTGCAGAGTCCGGCTGCCGATCGCGGTGCTGCGGAGCCGCCGGTAGGAGATTGCCCCGCTCCCAGGGGTGCTCCCACCTCTGGAGCTGCCTGGCTCAGGGGTCTCGTTGGCTGCTGGGCCATCTCCCTCCTCTCTCATCCAGCCCTTCCCCTCGCCACCTCGCTGTCTCTTTGCCAGGCACGGAACTTTCCCAGGCTCTTCTCCGTGATTTCCTTCGGGTCTTAGCGCCCTGTCCGCCCCATCCCGGGGTAGACACGTGTCCTCACGCCCTTGCCTGTCCCCAGGTTGAGCTGCAAGCTGGGCACATCCCTGTGGGCAGCCGGGATCAGGATCCCTGTGCTGCGGGAACAGATCCAGCCCCTCCGGAGGGGACCTCCAGGTATCCTGAGATCCAGGAGCACCGTGAGGTATGGGACTGCTGGGATGTGGCACGGGATCAGCTCCAGGCTCCCCAGATCCTCCCCACCAGCAGCACACGGCTTCCCCTAGGGATGTTTTTTATTCCCACCCTAAAGCAGAGCCTGGAGGGAGGCACAGCCCCCTTCCCAAACCCTTTGTCCCCTCTCTGTGGGCTCTACAACGCCCCTGTGATGTTTGCACAGTGTGAGAAACGCAGCCCACTCCTCTGAAATTTTAAGGGCTTAATATTTATTATTATTTAATAATAAATAAGGGACAAATCAATAAAGCAAAAGTAACAGCGCTGGGTGCATTGCCATAGCCTTTTTCAGCAAGCAGTCCTTTATACTACTGCAATTGCAATTTATACTAGTTGTATAAATTTATACTATATACTTTATACTATTAGATTTGCCATTGCAATAGCATAAAATCATCTCTTGTGATTAGCCTTGCTTTATGCACATTTTCACTTTCACAATCCACAAAAGCGATCACAAATTTGTCTTCTATCTAAAAGCAGTTACAATTTATAAGCAATTACCATTTATAATAATAACTTGCAAAATCCAGTACGTTGTAGCAGAAGCCAAATGTAGCTGTTTTTAACACCCAGGTAGAGCCGTGCAGTCCAGGTGTCCCCGAGGCTGGCAGCAGTCATGGGTCACATCCCCAGAGCCCAGCAGCCTCTCCAGACCCTGCCAAGAGGGAACTCCTGGGATCCAGCTCCCCTGGAGAGGCAGGGGCTGAGCTCAGCCCACGTTCCTGGGAGCAGCTGCCACGTGGAGCTGGAGAGGCCGAGGCAGGAGCTGCCCAGGACGGGGTGAGTTTGGGATGTGGGGCAGCTCCGTGTCCCCACCCCGTGAGGCCACTGCTGCCGGTGGGGCTGTGCTGTCCCCCTGTCCCTGCACAGCCACTGCCTCCTCCCCCAGCAGCCCTCTGTCCCTCAGCCTCTGCAGAGCCTTCAGCCACCCGAAAACCCTCAGGTTCCTCCAGGATCTGCAGCAGAACCCGAGGCCCAGCCCAGCCAGGCTTCTCCTGGTGCCTGCACCACACCAGAGACCCCCCCAGGGCCGCAGCACCCGCCTGGGTCCGGTGAGACAAATCCGGTACGGGGTCCGGGTGCCCCCCAGGCACCCCCGGGTGCCCACACGGGTGTCCTGGGCCTGGGGACACTGCCATACCCAGAGGGGGACCCCTGTGGCCTGCAGGATGCCGGGCTGGGGTTAAAGGGCAGCTTTGTCTGGAGGCAGAGCCCGTGTCGGCCCCGCTGCCGGCTGTGCCGGAGGTGCCGATAAACGGGAAGAAAGCCAGGGAAGTAACCAGAGGCTCGGGAGTGCTGGAGCGTGAACAGCCCTGGGACTGGAGCTCGGAGGAAGCCGAGGAGAGCCCTCCAGAGCAGCTTAATTACTGCCTAACGAGGGGGAGAAACTGGGGCAGAGGGGGAGCGGGGGCAGCTCTGGCACTCGCGGGAAGGGTGACAAACCAGTGGCTCCTTCCACAGGGTGACCAGTCCCGGGCTAGTGACCAGCACTGGCAGCCCCAGTTTGGCTCAGTCCCTTTCCCCTCTGACCCTTCCTTGCCTTTTCCACCTCGCAGGCTGTGTGTAGCCAGCACCAGCTCTGCTCCACGCTCCCGACACCATTCCCGGCCGGCATCGACTCCCGCTCCGCCGCCGTGCTCAGAAGGAAGGCAAAGATCGAGCTGGTGAGTCCTGGCAGCCCCTGGATGAGCACCTGGGGGTCTGGGAGCAGCTCCGGGATGGGGGATCTCACCTGAGGAGCTTCGGGAGCGATGCTGGGTGGTGGGGGGAGTGAATTTGGCGTTTTGGGGGGTTTGCAGAGGGAGGTGCTGTGGGCAATAAGGGGTTTGCAGGGGCTCAGATGATGTTTGGGGGTTTGTGGGCTAAAAGCAGGGGTTGTTCGGTGCTGCTTTTGGGGGGCTGACCCCGTGGCCCTGCCCTGCAGTCGTACCAGCAGTTCAGCCTGACCATCGCCGTGGTGGCCACGATGCTGCTGCAGAAGGAGCCCTCGATGGAGGCGGCGCTGGGGCTGGCGCTCAGGGCCAACCTCCGCCAGGGCCGCATCCACCACCTGCAGCAGCTGGAGGATTTCATCGACAGCCTCGACTCGGGCACCGCCAGCCTCTGATGGCAGCCACCCCCTCCTGCCAGCGGGGTGGGGGTGATGGGGGCTGTGACAGCGCTGTGACAGCACTTCGGGGTGCTCAGGAGCGTGCTGAGCCTGCGGGACAAGGTGGGAGATGTTGGCAGCCCCACTCTCTCTCTCTCTCTCTCGGAGAAGGAGGGTGAGCAGGATGTGTTTGGGTTTAGCCCTGCCCAAACCCCTGAGGGCAGCAGAAGTGTTACTGGCTTTACTGGGGGGCGATGGGAGGGAGGGCAGCAGCCCCGCTCCTCCATTCCTGAGTGCCAGGAATGTGCCCCCAAACCCCAGCAGGCGTTTTTGGGTTTAAATCTACAAATAAATCATGTTCTCTTCGCAGCCCTTGCTCTGCCGTTGGTCTGTTCCCGCTCTCCTGGGGCTGCCAGGGAGGGGTCCCACAGCTGTGGCACAGGGCAGAGGTCACCCCTGGGGACCTCCCTGCCCTGGTGACATTGTCAGTGTCACAATGGGCTGGGAAGGAAGAGGGCAGACCCTGCATTCAGATTTCAGCCAAACTTTATTGGAGCTTCGTCATCGGCGGCAGCAGAGCTGCGCCCCTGGTCCCCTCCCTGTGGTGCCAGTGGGACACGGTGCCACCAGGGACGGAGAGCCGGTGGCAGTGGGGCACGGAGGAGTCCAGGGAAGGATCCCACGTGCTCCCCAGCAGTGGGGCGATGCAGGCAGCTGCCCTTGTCTGGAGTTCTGGCCGCTCTCCCCGGAGCTGCCGCCTTGCTGGAGGTGCTGGAGGTGCTGGAGGCCCGGCCCCGCTCCCTTCCTGCTTTACCTGTTCCTAATTGCGGGAGAGGCTGGCAGGAATTGCAGGCTCTGCTCTGCCAGCAGCCGCCGGGGGGAAGGATCCCAGCAGCTTCTCCCACCAGCCTTGGGCCGCGTCCAGGACGCACTCGGAACGTGTTGGGGCCGTGGCAGGACCTGGCAGTGCCACCTGGGGACCCTGGTCCCCGCTGTTAGGACACACTGAAGCGCTTGGCCGTCCTGCCCCTGCCCCTCCCCGGGGGCTCCCTGCCCAGGGAATTCATCCCGGGCTTGGGGATGGGCTTCCCGAAAAAGAAGCCCTCCTCCTCCGAGTCTGAGTCCGAAGATGAGGAGCAGGTGGGACACCAGGAGTCGTCCTCCTCCGTGCCATCCTCTGCCCGGGGGCTGTGTCGGGGAGGGGAGGTGCCCGCTTGGAAGTGTGGGTTTCCATTGCCTGCAGCTGTTCGGGCTTCAGGGTCCCCCAAAAGCGGGTGGCCCAAGGCTCCGGGCTCGTTGGGCCGCTCTGGGCTGGGCTGGGGGGCCGAGGGGTGGCCGGCCGGGGGTCCCAGCATCCCGGGGTGCTCCTTGGCGGCATCGCTGCTCCGCTCCCGTGCGGCTGCTCCCAGATCCTCGGGGCTCCTGAACGCGGGGTGCACTGGGGCCTGATCCGAACACGCCTCTGGAAGAGGGGAAGGGGGCGTGAGGGAGGACGGAGAAGCTGCGCCTGCCCTCCCACAGCCCTCCCACAGCGCGGGTTCTCTTGGGACACAACGGGGTGGCACCGACCCACCCCCAGCTCCCACCGTGGGAGGTGGGCTGGGCGTTTATCACCACTTCCCACGGTGTGACATTCCCAATAAAGCCCCCAGGGGCTGGGCAGAGCCTGGCTTTGCTCCCACTCCCCTCCCACCCCACGGCAGCGGGATCCTACCAGCCCCTTCCCCGCGCTGCCTGCAGCCCCCCGCTGCCGAGCTCCTGCCGGCCGGGCCGGCTCGGGAGAGGGGCGTGGAGTCGGGGGATGGAGCGGAGGCGAAGGCCGAGTCGGAGGAGTCGGAGGCGCTGGAAGAGGCGTCCTGGCCGCGGCTGCAGGTGTCGGAGCAGAAGAGGCGGCCGCGGCGGCAGGTGAGGGGCTGTCCCCGCAGCGGCTTTCGGCACAGGCTGCAGCAGAAGCAGGCGGCTCGGGCGTGCCAGTGCAGCCCCTGGTGCGTGACCTCCTCGCCGTCAGCACCTGCGGGGCAACCAGAGGTGAGGGAAAGGTTCTTCCCGTGTGCCAAAATCCGTCCTCCGGAGGCTCCGGCTCCGCAGCCTTCCCAGCCGGGGCGGGGGAGCCCCGGGGGGGTCGCGGCCGTACCGATGGGGTCCCCGCAGGCCTGGCACGGCTCGGCAAAGAGGCTCTCGAAGCAGCCCCGGCAGCAGGGCCGGCCGCTCCTCATCACGTAGCGCTGCCCGCGCAGGGGCTCGTCGCATTCCAGGCAGCAGAAGTGCTCCAGGTGCCAGCGCCGGCCCTCGGCCTCGATGCATTCCTCCATGAAGATCAGCTGGAATGGGAAAACACCCCCCATCCTCTCAGCACCCCGCTGGAAAAGCCGCGGGGCTTTGCTGCGCTGAGCAGCGAGGAGCCCCCAGCCCCTGGGGTTCTCTGCAAGGCTCAGGAAGGAATATTCCTCCAGCCCATCAGTGGTTTCGATGGATTTGGAACCCCCAGCTGAGCTCGGGGGCATTTACCAGCCAAAGGGAGGTCAAAGCCTCCCCCTGCCCGGCGCCCACCTGGTCGCAGGAGGCACAGCGGGGTCGGAAGAGCTCGGCGTGGTGCCGGCCGCAGTAGATCCTCCCATCCTGCTGGAAGTAGATGAGATCCACCAGCTGCTGGTGGCAGAAGTGGCAGGAGAAGCAGGACGGGTGCCAGAACTGATCCCCCAGGCGAGACGCTGAAACCCCCGGGTCCCCTTTGTTCAGCCTCCGGCCGCACTGCAAGGCAGAGGGACACGAGATTTGGGGCCGGGCTGGCTTTTGGGGATGGGTCCCTGCCAGGGAATGGGTGCTGGAGGGGACACCTCACCTTCCTGCAGGGACAGCCGTGGCAGGGGCCTGGCACGGGACACGCCAGGCCCTGTCCCAGAGCCTCCTGTCTGCGGCGGGCGCTGAAGGCTCGGAGCTGCCGCCGCTCCTCCTCGGCGAGGTCGGGGCAGTACCGCTCCTGTGGGGCACGGGGGTCGGGGGGCTGAGGCTGTGATGCCTTAGGGGTCTAGCTTTTCTGGTTTTTATACATTTATAATCTAAACCCCATATTCAGTGTGAGCTGCTGCTTCCCCATTTTGGTCAGACACAACAATTCCTCTCTAGGCCTGGCAATCAAGGACCCCTCACTGCCTCAGGCCCTGAGAGATGTAAATTAAAGTGAGCTGGGGGGAGCAAACTTGGGGTCAATGACTTCATTACCTGAAGCTGTAATTGGAAGCTTAACCCCCAATATGCAAATGGCCCAAACTTACAAAAGTGTGAAAACCCCTGACCCGTGGTCCATTTTGGGTGTAGCCCCTGGGGGGGCTTTGTCTGCCTGAAATGCACCTGGAGGCCCTTCAATAAATAGAACTGCTTTTATTCCCTTAACTTTGTCTGGCCTCTGTTTTTAGGGAGTCCCAAAAAAGCATCGGGCGAGCCTGGGGAGGGGAGCAGCACCCAAAAAAGAGAGCTCTTACATCACAGTCCTGAGGAGGCAGCTGCTGCAGGAGGGCTCTGGCGCGGAGCCGGCTCCTGTCAGAGGGAGAGCCAGGCTGCGGCGAGCGGGGCCCGAAGCACGGCGGGACCTTGGGAGAGACAGGTGGAATTTCAGAGCGGGATTCAACTGTGCACGGCTTGTGTTTAACCCCAGGAAACGGGGCGCTCTGGTGTGGGAAGCACCCGGGGCTGGGGGAGAGCCGGGGGCTGCCCACCTCGGGGGGCGCGGGGTCCGCGGCGGGCTCCGGGTACTCTTCCAGGGCACAGCCGGAGTCGCTGTCGGACGAGGCCGGGGGGAGACCGGTGGTGGTGCCGCAGGGGGAGGGCTCGTCCCGCCGGGGCCATGCAGGGCTCGGCAGGGACATGAGCTGGGGACAGAGAGGCAGAGCTGGTCAGACACGAGGCAGGGAGCGGGATCCATCCCTGGGCACGCATCCTGTGCCCACGTGGCAGCAGGACAAGCAGCTCCTCATCCCTTGGAGGGACCCTGGGGCACGTCCAGCTGGGATGATGCTCCAAGCCACCACGACCTCGAGACCTTCGGCTGAAGCACTGCAGGAGTCCGAGGGATTTTTGGGGGGCTCCATTCTCTTTGGGGATTACAGCAAACCCACAGCAAGGATACGGGAATTTGGCAGGCCTGAGGCTTTGTCTGTTGAGCAGGAAGCACTGGGATGGGATGGGATGGGATGGGATGGGATGGGATGGGATGGGATGGGATGGGATGGGGATGAAGCCAGGCAGGGAAGACCCCAAATGCCCAAGCTCAAGCTGGAACAGATTTTGGAAAACAGCAACACCCACGGCGGCAGCTTTCCCCCAGCTGCCACCAGCCCTTTGCTGGCACAGCTAATCCTCGGTCTAGTGGCCCATCCCTGAGTGGGAACAGACTGAGGTTGAGCCCAATTCAGTGGAAAATAATTCCTTCCCCTGGGGCTGCCATTGTTCTGCCCAGGGCTGCTCTGCCCGGCTGTCCCAGCCCACACCGCGCGCCTGGCTCGGGGTTACGCAGTGGAAACCCATCCGGTGCCGTCCCCTCCTCCCCGCGCGGGCGCTTTCCACCGCGCTTCCTTCCTGCCCTGGCTTCCCAAAACAAAGGCGAGATGCTGATGTGGTGGCTCCTGGGGTTCCCTGGATGCCAGCCCAGAGCCCTCAGCCCGCGCTTCCTGCCCTGGCACGGGGAGCCAGGGTGGGATGGGGCCAAACTGCTGCTCCCGGGGGGAAATCACGGGGCTGTGACCAAACACCCCCGGGGATTCGCCCCTGCAACACCCACCATGTGGGGATCAACCCCTCTGGAAAATGTTCCATGCATAAAACGGGCCCAGGGATGAAGGGTGAGAACCTCCAGACCACGAAATTTTGGTCCTCCTCCACCTCTGCCACCACGAGGACCCGTTCCCTGCTCCACACTGGGATGGTGCTGGTGTGTGTCCCCCTGTCAGGGACATCCCAGTGTCCCCACTGCTCCCAGCAAACACCTCCAACACCCCCAGCTCAGCCCCTGCTCGCCCCGTGCCCCTTCCTGAGCAGCACCTCGGGCTGCTGAGATGTGGCAGCCAAAGGGGTCTGGAGCCGGGAGCAGGTGGGATCAGCCGGGGCCGCTCAGGTTTCCCTGCCCTGCTGCCGGGTCAGTGATTAACGCTGCAGATCGGCTAATCAGAGACATAAAACAAAAGGGCTGCTGGCTTTTTCCTGCCCTTTGGGGTCTGGAACCCTGGGGCAGCCCGGGGGGATGCAGGGCTGCTTGTAGGGTGTTGTTCAAAGCTGTGCTTTGGGATAGGGATGAAATAATCTGGCTTGACTGCGTATTTGCTGCCCAAAAAGAGCCCTGGCCTTGCTGGCTCGGCGAGGGACCACAGCAGGGCCAGGAAACAGCCTTGGCTCCACGGGAGGAGCAGGGTTGGGTGAGACCCTGGGGATGCTGCGTGGGGACCCTCGTGTCCAGTGCCAGCTCTGCTGCTGCCTGGGTTGGGAAAGGTGTCCCCGTTCCTCCCTCCCCGTGGGAGGTGGGGGGGCATTCCCGGGCTGTGCTTGGCTCATTAAGCCTCCGAGCTGCATTTGTGTAATCTCTTGGAATTTTGCTGTTAATTAGACCCCTCCGATGCTCTGGGGACTCAGCGGGGCTGGCGGTGCCGGCCCCGTGCGGCACAGGGACCCCATCCAAGGGCCACCAGCACGGTGCGGTGACACTGCGGGAGGGCGGCTTGGGCAGGGCTCCCGGCTGCTGTGAACGGACGGGGATGTGCCCGGAGAGCCCAGCCCAGCGCAGTTTGATGTGATTACGCTGGCTGGCAGCCGTCTGGGCTGTAAACAAGTCCCTGTAATTAGCCCCAGACGGTGACAGAGGTACGCGCCTCCCATGCTAAAGAGCCAGGCAGCCCCAACAGGTCTGGCTCCTCTGCTCCCCGGCCCTGTCCCCTCTTCCTTCCTGCCCTCCCTCGCTGCCTCCGGGCACTGCTGCTTCTGCCCTTCCCTGCTGGCCTGCCAAGGGATGCAGGGATGCTCCCAGCCCGCCTCAAACCCGGGGGTCAGGCGCCGGGGGGAGGTGGCACCGTGGTGGCACTTTGGGGGAGCTGCTTCTCCCTGCCAGCAAGTCCCCGACAAGGGACGTGTGACAGACCAGTCAGGCAGGCTGGGTGGCACTGGCTGTCATTTGCCTTGGCTGTAAATCCTCGTGTCGTGCCTGTGGGAGCTCCTCCGGATGCGTTTGCCCGAGCTCCTCTTGCTCTCCAAAGGATCGGAAGCCGTCGCAGCTCCCCGGGTACAAGAGGCTGAAATTCCTGGCAGTGCTAATCTGATTTGCCTCCCCGGGAGCAGCCCCCGTCTCCAGCTGGCTGCGGGAGCCTGTGTGGGCTCCCGGCCCTCTGCTGCCAAGGTCACACATTAACCTGGAGCGCAGCCACCCCAGCCCGCTCGGAATTCAGCACAGGCTCCCCGTTCCCAGCACGGCCAGGGAGCTGCATCCCCGCCTCAACCTCGCTTTTGCAGAGTCCCCAGGGAACACAACAGCTCCAAAAAGCCCCTCAAAGCACCCAGCAGCACTGGCAGCTCCCAGAGGCGCAGCTCCACGCTGGCCTCACCCACGGGATAACCTGTTTTTGCTTGAGCTCCCGTCAACACAGCTGCGCTGGAGGAGCGCGGAATAAAGATGCGGAGCAATAAAGATGCAGAGCAATAAAGATGCATCTTTTGGGGCGAGATAAGCTGAGGTCTGGCAAGGAAAGCCGGAGCAGCGAGTCCTGCCCGACCTGGAGCCGGTCTCAGCGAGGAGCCCACGGTGGCACCAGGTGGAGCAGCCCTTGGTGCCACTGCTGGGCACAGCAGCGTCGTGGCCCTCGCTTTGAAAAAGGCCTTTGCGCCCCCCCTAGATGATAGGGGAGGGTCTCAGCATCCTTCTCTGCCACCCAGCACCGTGTCACCAGAGGGGACCGCGGCCTGTTGGCTCACCAGGGGATGTGCCAGTGCTGCAAAAGGCTTTTCCTGCTTCAGTCCCGCAGGCACGGCAGGGAGCAGTAACCCATTAACCCACCCTGGCTCACCCATTCGTACATCCGCAGGCACGGACCGAGACCCCCGCCCCTCCTCTCCCCGCAGCCACCGGTATGAAGATTCACGACCCCTCCTCTCCCCGTGACCACCGGGATGAAGCCCCCGACCCCTCCCTGTGGCCACGAGATTTCAGCCCGGCCCGTCTGAAGGGGCCCAGCTCCATCCCCAATCCCGAAACCATCCCCATTCCCGGCCAGTGCCAGGTGGAGCAGGGATGGTGGAACCAGCCCCCCTTCCCCCGGTCCCGCCGGGCAGCGCTGCCCGCGCACCTGCCCGCTCCGGGCTGGCAGAGCCTGGCACGATGGAGCAGGCGTCACCTCCTGCTCTCAGGGGACATTTCCCGAAAACAAAGACCGCGGGGACAGCGATATTATCTCCCCCCAAAAAATCTCCAAACAGCCAAAATCCCCCCGCTCAGCCTCGTTCCCGTCCCCTTCCCCTCGCAGCAGCCCCCGGGACCCTCCCGCTGCCCCCTCCTCTCAATCGCCCCCTCCCCCTCCTCCGTCTCCACACGGAGCTGGGAGAGCCGAGCCCGGGAGTCCCTTCCAGCCGCACGTACCTGCCCTTTCCCGGCGCTCCGGGCCCCGCGCTCCGCCGCTCCGGGCTTGGCCGCCCGCTCCAGCCCCGCGCCGGCCGCCGCCGTCCCGCCCTGCTCCGGAGGACGCGAGGGAATGGAGCCTGGGCTGGGAAAACTTTGCAAAGCGAAAGGAAAACATCCAAGCTCAGTCAGGGAAACGCTTTTTTTTTTTTTTTTCCTCTCTCTCTTTTTTTTTCCCCTGCCTGCCCAGGCACTGGCTCCGCGGCAGCCGGGGTCCTAATTAGAGGCTTTTTAGCCTAAACCTCGGGAGCCAGCCAATGGCTGGAATTCCAGGGCAGGCAGGGAGGGGAAGGAGGGGGGGGGACATTAACCCTACAGGGGAAAGAGCTGCCGATGACATCTGGCTCGCTCCTACCTCTCATTTTCCGAGCGCCCGCGCCCTTCCCTCCATCTGCGGCTCGGTTCACCCCAGGTTGCCGTTTGATGACTTTTATGATCCCGCGCGGTGATTTATTTCCCTGCCGAGATCAGAAAGAGTTGAAGCTTCATGAAAGAGGGGGAAGTGTCATTACACCCCAATTTAGAGGTGGAGAAACTTTGGCTGGGCTCTCACAAAGGAGTTAGCCAGCGGCAAGTCAGGATGTCCTAGTTTCCACAAGCCCTGAACACCTGACGAGGCTCCTCCAAGCCATTCCAGACCGGCTCCGGCTGCAGCAATTCCACCCGGGCAGGAGTCAGGGGAAAATTTATCAGAGCCTGACGCGAGGCACAGCGTCCTGGTTGTGTTTCTGAGGGTTTCTCACCGTGCCCTCAGATTTTCCTGCCTGCTGATGTGACTTGGGTGATGAGAAGGGACACAGCATCCCCAAAAACCCCCACGTCTGCGGGGACCAGGCTGGATCTCTGCCACCTGCGTGGTCCCGGGAGTTGTGGCTCGTTTTGGGAGCCCCGAGGGGTGCAGATGGCTCGTGTGGGTTCTGGGATCGGGGTTGGGACTGCAGCCAAAACGCACAGGGTTGGTAATTTGGCAGAGGAGGTGCCAGGCTCCGTGACAAGCCCGTGGCACCGCTGGGCGAGGCCGCGCAGGGCGGTGCTGGGGCACAGGGTATGGTGCCACTTTATGGAAGTGGTTGCCCCATCCCTGGAAACGTCCAAGGCCAGGTTGGACGGGGCTTGTGATGCCTTAGGATTTTAGCTTTTCTATTTTTCATACATTTATAATGCTGCAGTTCTTTAGTGTTTAACTCTGAACTCCATACCCAGTGTGAGCTGCTGCTTCCCATTTTGGGCAGACACAACAATTCCTCTCCAGGCCTGGCAATCAAGGACACCTCACTGCCTCAGGCCCCAGAGATGGAAACAAAAGTGAGTTGGGGGGAGCAGACTTGGGGTAAATGACTTCATTAGCTGAAGCTGTAATTGGAAGCTTAACCCCCAGTATGCAAATGGCCCAAACTTATAAAAGTGTGAAAACCTGTGACCTGTCACCCATTTTGGGGTGTAGCCCCCGGGGGCTTTGCCTGAAATGTATCTGGAGGCCCTTCAATAAATATAACTGCTTTTTATTCCCTTCATTTTGTCTGGCCTCTGTTTTTAGGTGGCCCCAGAAAGGCATCACTTGGAACAACCTGGGGTAGTGGAAATTGTCCCTGTCCATGGCAGGAATGGGATTCTTAAAGTCCCTTCCAACCCATTTGAGGATCCTCTGCAAAATCCCCTGAGCAGGGGGACAAGCAGGAGGAAGAGGAGGGGTGAGCACCTCCACACTTTGCTGCTCTCCCCCTCTGCGCAGGGGTCCCACCGGGGCTGTCTGGCCAGGGCTGTCACTGCCCGGGGTCCCTTTGAGGTCCCCGATATCCCCGCGCTGTTATTCCACTGTTTGGCTTCGCTGGCAGCTTTGTCCCTGCAGCTCTAACCTGGCCCGCTTGCTGCTCTGGACTTTGTCCCCGCGGGTGGTGACAGGGCCCCCCTCGTCCCCTGCTCCCCCCACGCTCCTCCATCCCTCCCCACGGCGGAAGATCCATGGGCAAAGTCCTCCTTGGGCACGGGGACAGAGAGGTCACTCGGGGCTTTCCCGAGGTGGCATCAGCCACTGCTCCATGGCAACAGCCCGGAGCAGCGCGGTGGCACCGGCGCGTGGCCGCAGTGTCCCCAGGGAGGGCAGGACCCGGCTCGGGGGCTCCGCGTGGCCGCAGTGTCCCCAGGGAGGGCAGGACCCGGCTCGGGGGCTCNGTGACAGGGCCCCCCTCGTCCCCTGCTCCCCCCACGCTCCTCCATCCCTCCCCAGGGCGGAAGATCCATGGGCAAAGTCCTCCTTGGGCACGGGGACAGAGAGGTCACTCGGGGCTTTCCCGAGGTGGCATCAGCCACTGCTCCATGGCAACAGCCCGGAGCAGCGCGGTGGCACCGGCGCGTGGCCGCAGTGTCCCCAGGGAGGGCAGGACACGGCTCGGGGGCTCCGCGTGGGAGCGCTGGGATGAGGAGCGGGCAGCTCCTGTCACTCCAAACCCAGGGCTGGTGTCCAGCCCGCCGGAGTCGTGGGTGGGATTGGAATTGTAAAAGCTGGAATTGTGGAATTTAAATCTTGAGTTGTAAAATCTGCAGCTCGGATAGACTCTCCTCGTGGGCTCTCCGTGTCCCGGGTGTTCCCGGCTGGGAGCTGTGCCCCATCCCGGGTCAAATGGGGCATTCTGGGCTCAGTCAGGATCCTGCACAGCCTGGCTGCGAGCGACCAGGGGTCCCCCGAGCTGGGCTGGGGGTGCAGCGGGACCCCAGCGCCGCGCCAGCACTGCCCGCACTGGTTTGGCGCTCTGGGACTGGTGGGACTGGGCCGTGCACGGGGACGCTGTGACTGCTCCAGCCCCTCCCGAGCCGCCTCCTTCCCAGAGCCCCCAAGGCCCCTCTAGAGTCTCCCTCTACTCCAGACCCCCCAAATCCCCCTCCACCGACCCCTGAGGGCATCCTTCCATCCCAGACCCGGCAAAATCCCCCCTCCACTGACCCTTCCTTGAGCAACCCTCCGGCCCAGACCCCCAAATCCCCCTGC
>VZSE01006442.1:0-28036 GCA_013398275.1 Promerops cafer | reverse complement strand
GAGCCAACCATCGCATTATCTATCTATAACACTAAGGTCATGTTCTTCACAAGAAAACTATTAGAGGATAGTAATAATAATAATTAATAATAATAATAGTAATAATTTTTCAAGTCTGTAAAAGGAGGCTTTTAATCTCTTGAGGCTTGTCCCGGGATTCAGGCCAGAATGTAAGCACAATATAGTCAGAAGGGAAACTAAAATCAACTTGACACAATTATAAAATTTCAAAGAACAATTCCAAACTATCCATATCAAGATTTCTTGAGCTATCATCACTTTCAGCTGCAGATATAATCAGCCACAGCAGGATTCAGTCTCTCAGAGTAGAACTGCAGATACAATTGATTATTACCTGAACACATGCAGTGTCCTTTCAGTGTCAAATAAGAAGGTTTTAATGTACTGAGCTTTAATATGTAGATTCTTGAAATGCACCTTTAAGATGCAGAAATTTCATCAAGAGCTGAATAAGAAAAGCTGAAAAAATTAAATATATACAACTGAAGCAAATAATTTTTTATTTCTTTAGATTTCTTATGAAAGAATCAAGGGATACAACCTTAATGGGTAATCACTGAGTATTTTGTAGATTTTTTTAGATGGAAATCTAAATCCCTGGTTATTGAATTTTGATGTGACAGCATAATGTAGTATCGCTGTAGAGGCTGGTGAGCCAGCCAGGATAGAGCCCACAGCCCTCCCCTGGAGAGATAGCCCTTAGGTGGCAACAAACTCCTTAGTTAGGGTGAGGAAAACATTTCCTTCCAGTATGCCTCACAGTTATGTGTATATTCTTCATATCCCATTAGCCCTTCCCCCCTGCTCCTCCTCTGTGCCCTCAGCCCATTTGTCCTGATGCTCTGTACCACCTCCTGCCTTCCCTATGTAACCCTACCTCCCTCAGACCTTCCTTGGAGCTCTCCGTCCCTGGACCCCTTCACAGATTGAGGAATAAAGGCTTCCTGCGGAACCCCACATGAGGCTTCTGTCCCTGATCTCTGCGTCACCGGATTCAGAGAGCTGAAGCCAAAGGCTCTTCTAAGAGCGGAAGACTCAGGCTCCAGCGGGAGCCACAGGTGTTGTCTGTGCACCTGAGAACACGTCCTGCTAAGGATGCTTCTCCGGGGAGGTCACAGCACCCTGACCACCGGAACCCTGCCACAACATATCACAAGAAAATACAGTCTCATATTCTTAAATAAAATCAGCCTGTTCATTCAGTATAAAGAGTCACATGAGCTAGCTTCCAATGGTGAGGTTTGTAAAAGCAAAGTCATTAGAAATAATGAATCTCAGTGAAGTATACTGCAACCTGGGTTTAGATTGGTCTGTGCACGTATATGAGCACTAATGTACACATTGAACTGGTTTAGCATACAATGAAAACAGCTTAAGATCCAATAGTCTTTACAGCGTCTTTGTCCCTTTCAAAACAGAACAATTTAATAAAAGTTTTAGAAGTCCTATTGTACGAAATATATTTGTAAAATCAGTAAGCTTTCAGAAAGTGTTATTTGTTTGAGTACGACAGGGTGATAACATAATGAGAAGATAACTTCCAAGCTGAAGCCAGCTGGAGTCCATTCACTTCACAGCTAGCTTGATTAACAACCTTATAAACATTCATGGAGGTGAGTCCATGTCATGTTTTGACACTGGCCAAATGCCAGGCACCCACAAAAGCTGCTCATTCACCGCCCCACCACTGCTACAGCTGAGCAGGGGAGAGAAAAAATTAACAAAGGGATCATGAGTTGAGATACAGACCAGGAGAAAACACTCCAAGGGCAAAACAGGCTCATCTTAGAGATACAAAGTGAGTTTATTACTAACAAAATCAGAAGAGGATAATAAGAAGTAAAATAAGCCCTTAAAACACCTTTTTCTCCCCCAACTCCTCCCTCCTTCCCACTGACAGCGCAGGGAGAGAGGGCATAGGGGTTTTGGTCAGTTCAGTTTCCAAGGTTTTCTTCCACTGCTCAGGGAGAGGAGTTCTTTTCCCTGCTGTACCATGGGGTTCCTTCCCACAGGAGACAGTTCTCTGTGAACTTCTCCAATGTGATTCCAATCTCATGAGCAACAGTCCTCCAAAAACTGCTGCAATGTGAGTACCACCCGTGGGGAGCAGTCCTGACAAAACAGCTGCAGAGTGGGTCACTCTTCCATAGGGTGCAGTCTTCCAGGTGTACTCTTCCACAGGGTGCAGGCTGCTCCAGCTTGGAAGCAGGGGCCTCCTCTCTCCACTGGGTCTTCCACTGGATCACAGCTTCCTCCAGGCATCCACCTGCTCCAGCTGAACACCTGCCNTCCTCTTCTCTAGCTGGAATTAAAATGGCCCCCCACTTTGTTTTGATTTTCTTCTTAAATATGTTATCACAGTGCCATTACCATCATTTCTAATTGGCCCAGCCTTGGCCAGCAGCATGTCCATCTTCTGAGCCATCAGAGATTGGTTCTGCCTGACATGGTGGAAGATTCTAACAGCTTCTAACAGAAACCACCTCTGTGCCCACCCCCCCCACTACCAAAAACCAGGCCACGTAAAACCAACACCGTCCACCAGCCACTCATTAGAGGGTGCCTGTACAACTCCATTAGTCCTCTCCAAAACTTCCAGTCTGCCACTAATCTGCAACATCCATAGTCAACATTCCAGCACATATCATATTTAATAGCCTTTGACACAACACGTAAAGTGTGCCTGACTGCAGTGCACGAAGGTGTACTACCGTCCCAGAAGCAAGTCCCCTACATAAAACTGGTTTTCTCCAAGTTTCCCTATCATCTCCTCATTCACTGGTAATGAACAAGAAGTTTGTGGTCTCCAGTTTAAGAAAAAGTTTTGAACTTCCCATGAGTTTATTTTTCTGAGGTTTCAAAATGTTGGAGCAATTTCAGTGGTTTCCCTCCCTCCCTCCCACTTTGTTTCCTCTGCAAGGAGGATCCAGATTGTAAACCTTTGCTCCATCTGATGTTCTAAATGTTGATGCACAATAGCTGTGAATTTTAGACACTTGAGGCAAGAAAAGTACTCAGAAAGGGTAACGGTCAGAAAGTCTCAAATTACATAGTGTAACTTTCAAAGTATGTCAGAATATATGCTATTGAATTTGGCACTCAATTCCTGCTCTCAGACTCAGGATCTGAATTGAAAAAGGAGTTTGAAAGCTTAAACATTTTAAGAAAATAAAATTATGTCACATTGACTAAAGTTTGCACCTGTTACTGCAATGGTCAAGCATCGGAGACAGGACACAAGACAAAACACTGGTCGGTCATCAGCAAACAGCGTGTTTTATTGTTCAGAGCTTTCTTTTATAGGCAGTTCAAAACTCCTGTGTCTGAACAGCTCATTGGTCTGATCCTCACACAGCCTAACTCCTCACCAGTGAGATGCTGCCTCCCAGGATGGAACATGATAGGTGCCTGTCCCTGTCTATCAACCCAGGGACTCCAATGCTACATGCACCAACTCACATTAAATTTTGGGCTAGCAATCCAGAAATCACACGTTAATCTCTGAGGAAACTTAAGTATTGCAGAAATGAGCATGTCCTCATCATGATGAAGTTGTGCAACTGATCTCTGGGTCAAAAAGAAAAATAATAGAGGACAATGACCAAATTTGAAATGACATTTTCATCGTTTTGAACGTATCTGCTTTGTTTTGAAAAAGCACACTGGAAAATAAAGCTTAAGAGACAAAATGTCAGAACTTGGCTGTCAAAAACAAGATCATAGTATTTATGAACAACATTTTTGTAAGCAGGGTAATATTTTTTCTTTTCTTTCCAGAAGAAATTCAGCTGTATTTGTAATGCTAAAAACTACAGTCTGAAGTAGCTCTGTACACAACAGAGTAGTAGCATCCATGTTTGTCATCTCAATTGCTAAATTTCCCCTGAGTCAACTAGCAAATGGCTTGTTCTCTAAATAACAGATCACTTCAATGAATCTAAACACTGCTTCATCTGTAAGCACATGAAAGACGAGAGACAGCAAGCCCACATGTATTATTTAGATTAATTTAGCAATTTCACAGGAGCAGGTCTAGACTGCCACTATCACCCTAAAATCATTAAAAGAATGTCAAGTGTCCTTGGTTTTCAGATGATGCCTTGATGAAAACAAAGGAAGATCAAAATGTACTTTCTTGTTATAGTAAAATTTGCTCCCTAAATTATATTTTGTAATTAGAAGAATGCTATTTAAACTGTACCCTTGGCAAAGTTAATAAAATATGCCAACTACTGACCAAGGCAGCAACTACTGACCACAAAGTAGTCAAAATAAACAAGTATCATTCAACTGGATTCCTGCTTTCACCAATATTTGACATTAGTGACCAAAAGAGGCAGTCCTGTCCTTTCATCTTGCATTTATTTCCTAATCTGCACCAAGATGACACTGAAAGAAAAGCAAAGACACTGATTCTATCAAGGATTAATTCCTAGTTTTGGTGCCTTTCCCAGACACAGTACCATCTGCAGTGGCTGAAGGTGATGAGAAAGCAGAAACATATTGAAGGGAAATGGCATAACTACTTCTTTCAATGGTACCAGTGGTTTAAAACACCTTGAACTGTTCAAAAACCTTTTGTCTGACTGATTCACTTCAACTGGTAAAAAGGGACAAAAAAAAGCAATACACAGAGTAAGAACACCCACTGTCACTGATTAATATTCCTATGAATACAACTGGTAAACCAGAGGAATGAGAAAGCGGTTTTAAACTTGCTTTTAATAGCAGTATTGCTGATTGCTTTGAACCATGTGAAATCTTCCCTGTGGAAAGCTGGCTGGGGGTAAAATTAGAGGAAACTGAGAAGTTATATTTGCTTCCTAACAGAAGTTACAAAGTTATGGAAATTACAGGGTAAAATACAGTTGCTGCTTCCAGGATGGAATATGGTTGGCATGCTCAAAACCTATTCCGTGATGATTCCCTATGCATATGATCTGCAACTCTAAGCTCCTGCTAAGCGGGAAGGAATGGAGGGAGGAGTGGAATGGAGACACCGAGGCCAGTCACTGTAGTGGCTAACAGCTGGCCTGGAGGCCTTACAGTTTTAATTAATCCTGATTAATTTTATAACTGAAATGTAAGTAATTATAGAATTACCTTAATTATATAACTTGACCGGTCTGGGCCGTTGGGGAGCAGGTCCAGGCCATTGGGGACACAGGCAGCCATTGACCAGTTAGCTGGGTGGCAACTAATTGAGCCACTCAGAAGTAACCGTGCGGACTTTCAAAGCTATGTAAGGCAAACAGCTCTCAATAAAAGTCGGCTATTGTCACATGAACACAGAGTTTTGTGTCATCGCTTCCATCTCGACTTTGATGAGTGGTGAGCTCCGACATGATTAGCAATAGCCCGGCAATGGGGATAGCGGTGGAGATGGAACCCCAGTGGGGGAAGGCAGCCAAGAGAGCTGCCAACAGCCGAGAGCTGCAGAGGAGCGGCAGCCGGAAGAGCTGTGGAGGTCTGGACCTTGTAAATAGAAGAAACTTCAGGGGACTGTAAATAGAAGACTTTTATAAAAAGAAGAAGCAACTGGAGAAATGGGAATGCAATTTTCTACAGAAGAAAGAGAAGTGGCTCAGAGCCATGGATTACACACAGTCGCGAGAGCTGCAGCAGAGACGCCACAGGCACTGCCCACTGGAGAAGTGGCAGAGAGAGGGAGTGAACTCTTGGGCGCGTGGGCTGGGATGACGGGCAGGAAGCTGGGGGAGGGACAGCCACTATTCGGGACCTCCATCCCTGCAGCACCGCCCAGCCGCGCTGCTGCCGGAGCTCCCCTGCCACCGCTATTGGCAGTGCCTGTATCACAGGCGGGTTCACCCATACTGTGAGCACCCAATCCACTGCTATCGGCATTGAGTGTGCAGGCGCAGTGCCTGAGCCTGCTCACGCCACAGCCACTGGAGCCATCTTTGTACTCCCTGCCCCGTATTGCCATTGGCGGGTGTGGCACGCCCCTGCCTGCAGATGGTTGGACCATTCAACCAGTGCGTGGTAGGCCCACCAATGGCTACAGCGAGCGAGCGGAACCCAGAAAGCAAGCAGCACTCAGTGCCAGAAGCACTGATGCGGAGCTGTGAGCCTCCAAACCCGGAAGTGTTGGTGGGAGGCTACTGGTACTCGGTACTGAGAGACACCACACCATACCGCATTCACAGCTAGGGCTCGAGAAGCCCGAGGAACATTTTCTATTAACAGATTCACAGGATCTCAATGGGGGGGAGTTGAGCTACCACACCTTTGCTGACCCACGAGAAGATGCTTCCACCACGCTGCCTATATCAATTAACATCTCTACATATGATCTGGTCAGCTCTTGGAAACAGATAAAATTAACAGCTATTACAAAAGGAGATCTCAACAGTGCTGAAAGGATTTCTGTGCCCATGCCTGCATTATCATCGGGTGGCCAGCAGCCTGTGGGTGGAATGGTTAAAGCATTCCTGGTACTGAGGGGTGACGGGACTGCACCCGACAGGTATGCTCCCTTTCAGTGGCAGGTCCTCTGAGTTACACCAGCTAGCCACCAAACACTGGGGTCTCCAGCAGTAGCAAGCATGGTACGATTTATAACTGCTGAGAAGATAACACCTTTTGACATTAAGCAGATAGCAAAACTGCTTTGTACCCCAGTCCAGTATATGATGTTTGAGTCCACCTGGCGACGATATGCAGAGGACTAAGGTCTGCGGAATCTAGAGGTCCCACAGCAGGTTCCACATTTTGGGGCAGGAGTTTCTCAACTTATGCGACTGCCCCCTATTGACAATCCACAGTTACAGGCACGTCTGCATCCTCTAATATTGGCACAGGCCAAAGACTTGGGAATACAAGCCCGGTTGAAGGTTGCAGACATGGCAACACCAACTCAAAGGTATTCAATACAATTAAACAAGGCCCTAAGGGACTACGTACATAAATTTTAGGTTTTGTCTCTTTACATTGTCAGTGGGAAAGAAAAGGTTGTAGGGGGAGAAGAAGTGTTCTGAAGCTTTTGTTCTGATTCTTATTACTGTTTCTTTTAGTTACTATTAATAAATTTGTCTTTATACCCTTTTAAAGTTTTGAGCCTGCTTTGCCTTTCTCCTAATCCTATCTCACAGCAGGAAATGAGTACATACATTCTAGTGAGTGCACTGGTGATTGGCCAGCACTGAACCCACCACAGCACCTTAAAGCACATGCTTGAAAAACAAAAGGAGAGAATGTGTGGTGAAACCCCACAGAGTAGGGTAACTAAAGCACTTTACACTTTAAATCATTTAACAGTAGCTGTTAATTCTCAGAATCCTGTAATTTTAAATCATTTTTTAGCAATGCAATCTTCCAGTGATGTTCAGTCACCCAAACCTAAGGTAAGAACTTCCTTACCAATAAATGGGAAGGTCCCTGGGACCTTGTTACTTCAGGGCGCGGGTATGCCTGCATTTCCTCGGATGTTGGCATCCGATGGGTGCCTGCTCAGCTTGTGCGTCCTGCTCTACGTCCTGCTCGGGATCACACCCAACAATGTCTCCCCAACAATCCCACAGCAGACATCATAGAGCAGTAATTGGAATGACACTTCACACTACTGTAGGAAGATGTGGGACCAGTGGAATGACAGTCTACCTCTACCTGTGACTTTACCTAGTCTCAAGAAGACAGACATTTTGGGAACAAAACTAAGCACTTAGATTTGTATTTTTCAATGGAAACAAAACAGCAAAGCGTTACCCATAATTGGTTTTAAGGTTTAACAATTTGAAAATAATTTATGTGTTTGTTAAGTGTTACCCATAATAGTTTATAAGGTTTAACAGGTCATAAATAAGTTAAGTGTTTGTAAAGTGTTACCCATAGTAGTTTTTAAGGTTTAACAGTTTTACAAGAAAGTTAGGTGTTTTTTATAATTGGGTTATGGTTGTGAAGAGTTTGCGACATACCACCTTGTGAAGCTGTTCCTGATGGCTCCCAGATTATATCATCATGATTGTTCTGTACATTATGCTGTGTTTTTCACCCTGCCTGCAAGGGCCCTGCAGAGGATGACAGACACTGCCTTTATATTTAAAAACAGAAAGGGGGAACTGTAGTGGCTAACAGCTGGCCTGGAGGCCTTACAGTTTTAATTAATCCTGATTATAATTTTATAACTGAAATGTAAGTAATTATAGAATTACCTTAATTATATAACTTGACCGGTCTGGGCCGTTGGGGAGCAGGTCCAGGCCACTGGGGACACAGGCAGCCATTGACCAGTTAGCTGGGTGGCAACTAATTTAGCCACTCAGAAATAACCATGCGGACTTTCAAAGCTATGTAAGGCAAACAGCTCTCAATAAAAGTCGGCTATTGTCACATAAACGCAGAGTTTTGGGTCATCACTTCCATCTCCACTGTGATGAGTCACTGTTGAAATCCTTGCAGGGAAGGGAACTCGATACTCTTCAGCTAATAAACCACATAACACCTTCAGGCAGGGGATATAGGAGAAGATGGCCTGCTGCTGCACCAACAGCTGTGGGGAAATCACTCTCCTCAGATGAATGTGGTTCATTATAGCCTAATTGTAATGTTAATAATCCCAAAGTTACCCATCTCCAAGGTACAACTACACCTCACTGGGCACATGCTCTGCATTCTTTTTGACTCCATCTTTAAAAGCAAAGCAAGATAATTCCACATCAATCTGTAACAAAGGTATGCATGACTAGGGTCACTCAAGCTCTACCTAAACACAAAGAAATAGTGTAAAAGTAAGTGAAGAATGAGGGAAAAATACAAAAAACAGTATAGAAGCAGGTTGAGAATGGGGGCAAATTTAAGGAAGACTCCATCATAACCGCTAGGATCAGTTGATGGGTTGAACCTGTCTTCTCCCCTATAGGGTAAGAATCATACTCTATGCACGCTGAATACTTTTGCTGGGGATTAGAGGTTGTCTGTGTATTACTTCAAATACGTTTTTTCAGTCAGACACTGACGTGTCACAATTTTGTATTAATAAAGAGTGTTATTCCCTAAATTGTTAGTGTGAGTCCTTCATGGGAACTAGCATTCGCCAGCAGTGAATAACATACTCAGATAAAGAGGAAGACCCACTGAGGAGTGTTCCATATACTGTTTTGGTGTATTTCTCTGACTAAGTCACTTAAACCACCCTCCAATCCAGCAAGACTGCTCACTGAAGGGTCCCCCTAACAGGATGCTGACAGACTGGTCGGGCACAACGTTCTCAAATTTCCTGGGGAACTGACAGCCAAATTAAATACTAAGGGTCAAGTATATCTCTCCATTAAAGGTCAGGGAAACATCCCCCTTTTATGTGACACGCCCCCTTATGTCCAATGACACACTTTAGTATGTAGATACTAAATACACTTTTACAATTGCTTTTCCAATATTTTAACCATCTTTTTCAGAATTTATTTCCATCCAAATGCTGTATTATACTTCTTGTATTCTAGGTGGACAAAAATCTTTGGCAACCACTCCCTCAGAAAACCCCAACATAAAAGCCCTTGCTTAAAAAATCCCTTTACAATGAAGGAGAAAAAAAAATGAAAAAGAAGACAAAAGAAAAAGAAAAAGAAAAAACTGTTTGCTTGGGTTTTTTTATATTCTTGAGAAACAAAGTGAGGGCATACAAGCATGTGTGGTTATGACAACATGAAATAAAGAATATCAGTAAGTAACTTTCTGTTAAAGCAGAAGGCTGGAACTTGCAGAGATCTGGAAAATAAAACAAACTGTGGAATGCTTCAAAATAAAAAATGTAGATACTCAGTAATTCTCAGTGAAACAGCAGTGTCTCACTGTCATTATTAGAAGTGTTCAACCCACTACTTTTGTCCAGTTTGATCACTTTTCCCTTCTTCTCAGAAGACTTATGTATTTGAAAACTGTTGCATGCATGTCTCTCATTTTATCTTTGACAGACTATTTAGTTACTCACTCTACCCTTTTTTTTCTAAAAACATATTTTCTAGACCTCTAGATTACAAAAGTATATGGGGAACGAGAGGGGCAGATACAGATACATATATTTCTCCAGATACAGATATTGACAAGTGTGATACAGTTGTCCAGCTCCCTTTATAGAAAATAGAAAGAAAATGTCACTTATAGGGCATGATTCAACTCAGCCTAAGATTGATGTCTAAAACACGTGAGATGAACAACACCTTCAAAGAATCTATTTCTCTTCATTGATTATAAAGGGAGCCAACATGACTACCTCTGTTGATGATGCCTTAAATTAAGTGAAATCCTGCCCTGACCTGGTTATGTATGCTGCTTGTACAGATCATGATTGAGATTCTCTCCTTGAAAATAGCTGGGCTGTGTAGAAACTACCAGTAATACCATGTGCAGTTGTAGCAACAGCATAGGAGCTCGACCTCACAAGTGTCTAATCTGATGGGGAAAAGTTCTTCTTTGAAAGGTTCTCAAGCAGATTAATTAGAAAGTTACCATGGAAACTTTTTTTTCCAATGGTAGAACACAGTTTGACAATAAGCTCTTGTGGCTGTGACCCTTTGGATCTGAATTTTGTAATAGCAGCTAAATCCCATGTCTTCTCTGACTTTTATCCTTGGTCATTTGTAATTCTCCTAAATTTTTGTACAATTGCTGCATAGTTGCTTTACCTTTCTGNAAAAAAAAAGGTAGAACAAAAAAAAAAAAAAAAAAAAAAAAAAAAAAAAAAAGAAGCTCACTGACCTGTGCACAGCTAATAGAATGACAGACCAGAAGTTCAGCCTCTGATATGTGCGAGGTTTGGGGTTTCCTGTTCATCAAAAGAACTGGCTTTCAAAAAAAGGATCCGGTAACCATCAAGTACCTGCCAGCTCTAATACAACATCAAATCAAATTATTCTCTAGCATGGGGAAAATGCAGTAACTCCGGAGCACTTTATTAACAGATACTTAAATTGACAGTGATACAATTGCATCCTTGCTCAGACAAACAAGCACTTCTGTTACCTGGAAACACAAGACTGATAGATGCATTACTCTATGTCAGTACTAAGATACTAAAATACAAAAGTAGGTGATGCTTTGGGAGGGCAAATCTTACTTTTAAGGATCACAGAAACATAAGTGCTTGTACTCACACCTGACAGCAGAGCCTCAGCTGCTGCTTGATTAGGAGCTTTTGTAAATGTCATCCACTATGAAGACAAAAAGGTTCTGATAACTATCAACAACAGCATGCCTCTTTATGATCTTAGTGCAGCCAGATGTAAACAAGTTGTTCCTGAAGAATTAAGAGAGGTAGAGCCTTTGTATCCATAGTAAAGGTATCTTAGGCTACGTTTGCAGCAACAAACATTCAAAGAATAAAAAACCTAACTACAGTATTTTGCATTTGCCTTTTACTCCTGATTGCCCTGGATTGTTTTCAACTGCCCTGATTCTGCCCAATATGTGCCACAAAACAGAACATAGGAGGTCATGCAATCTTAGATTGATTCCCCCAACAGCCATTACAGCACAGACATGCACACCCGGCCAGCAGCCCTGTTTCCACTGCATAACCCAATGCCATGGGAGGAGGCATTTCAAGGCTGGAGAGGAGCTACAGGAGTGNNNAGGAGCTACAGGAGTGCAGCCTGAAAATACATTTTCCACCTGGGACACCTGAAGGGAACTAGTACCCTGTGCACTGCCACAATTTCTCTCTTCCCTAGCCCAGAGGTTCATAAAGGAGAGGAGATGTCACAGTAGTGTCACGCCGAAGTGCAAAGCCTGGCTTCACTGATGGGTAAGACAGCTAACTGGGCTTGAACATGAGCCAGCAACTTGCCTTAGCAGCAAAGGCACTTAACAGTGTCCAGGGCTTCATAAAGTGTTGCCAGCAGGTCAATGGAGGTGATACTTCCCAACTATGCAGCACTGATCAGGTCACACTTGGAGTGCTGGGTCTAGGTCTGCACTTCCCTGAGCAAGAGAGAGATGGAGACACTGGAGAGAGTCCACCAAAAGCCAACAAACATAATTAAAGCACCTCATGGATAAGCAAAGTCAAAGCTGAGACTCTCCAAACTGGAGAAGAGAAAGCTTAGGGGATCTCCTAAGTGTGTAGATATACCTGTAGGACGGGGGTGCAAAAAGGACAGAGACAGGCTCTTTACAGTGGTGCCCATTGACAAGACCAAAGGCAATATGCACACACACTGAAGAATAGGAGGTTCCCTCTGAACATAAAGAAACACCTCTTTTATCTTACTGTGAGTTTGTCCAAGTAGTGGCACAAGTTGCTCAGAAGCTTTCGGAGCCTCCATACCTGAAGATATTAAAAATCCATCCGGATATGGTCTTAGGCAATTCTGGTATAGGTGGGTATGCTTGAGCAGGGGGATTGAACAGGATGGTCTCCAGAAATCTTTTCCACCCATAGCCTTCTGTATGCTTTCACCTTTTGCCACATCTACAAGATGCACTGAGCAGACAGACTTCCTTGAGAGTTCAGAGGCTCTAAAAAAAAGTCAGCTCTTGTGATATTCCTCTACATTGTCTTGTCTATGTACATTAGGTGAATAGGACATACTTTTAAGACACACATCATCTTTCATCCTCCCCCTATGCAAAGACTGCAATACTCAACAACCTGGACTGATTTTTCTGGCAGTTCATAAAGGCAAGCATTTCAGGCTAGTTTATTTACTAAAAAAGAAACATCGCTAACCTGACTGAATTCTTTTTCTTTTAGTTGGATATACGTTTGTGCTACAATGAACAGATTGTATAAATGCTGAGCTACTATTCCTATTAACTATTGCTATTTTTCCTGTGAAAAATTGAGCTCAGAACACACATAAAAGACTTTCAGGTACTGGGAAGCATAGTTGAGATAGTTAACTATATGTCAAACCCACATTTCTAGCAGCAGGCTATGTCTACATTTTCTCTCACTGGGTCTATTTCAAAAGCCAAAAAGAAAAGAAGATCCACTGCCTCTGATTACTGTAGTTTGTATCAGACAAAGATATGACTGGGAAAGGCAATAGTAGTTTTCTTTCTCAAGAGATGAACTCACTATTTTGATATTTGCATAATTTGCATATGATTTGCATCAATTTTTTTCAGCATCCTATTTTCATTTTAATCTGTATGCACCCCTGGGATCATCACTTTGCCCACTCAGGTTTTCATCAGATGTCTTCCTACATATGAACAGGTCCTACTCTGCAGAACAGTAGCATGCTGTGGGCTCTGTCTCTCAGCTCCTAGGAGACTTCATTTTAAAGGAAATTCAAAACATGCAGTCTCTGGAAGTTTTATTTACACAATACTTGGGTTTACAAGGCAACAATCCCATTGTTTTCAATAGGGACTAATTATACACCATTTCCTTTGCCCTTCTATTTCATTCTGCAATCCCAGGGGATCCAGATTTAACCCTATGGCTGTGAATGGGAATTCTCAGGAAGTTCCTCTGATGCCTGCTCTCCCTCCCTTCCTGGACAGGAATGGGCCTCAGTCATCATCCAAGCCCAGAGGTGACCCAGAGCACACCTAGATAATATTTAAGGCAGCATGTGCCAGGAAGCCCACACCTTGTTCTGTGTTTCCCTTGGAGGACACATATCTATTTCTGAACATGTAATTTTTCCCATTCCTCTTTTCTTGCATATTACTTCTAATGTTTCCCCATGAAATTCAAAAAGCCAACATGAAAAGAGTTAAGGAAGGCAATTAAGTGTGAATTATGCCTTTACAGCTCCTCTGTTTGGATCTTCTTTAAATCCCATGTCTTCTCTGACTTTTATCCTTGGTCATTTGTAATTCTCCTAAATTTTTGTACAATTGCTGCATAGTTGCTTTACCTTTCTGTTTCCATGAAGTCAAACAAATACATACATGCATATTTAAAATGAGGCCTAAGAAACTCCTTTCTTTGCCAATAACATCAACTCTTCATCTGGACGCTAACAGAAAGACAAGAAGAGGCAGACCTGCTAGCTCCTTTAATTACAGGAATCCTGTATAAGTGATTATTGCACATGCCACACAGCAGAGTGGATTCACAGCTCAAGTACATTAGTGGCAGCTCTGACTGAAAATGCCCTGAAGTTTACTGCTTTTTCATCTACCAACAGTAGGCTTGCATGGGCAGTAGAAAAGGAGCATTACAGCCTCTTTTTTGAAGAGGCCTCATCATAATTCCTCCCCTTAACTGTACAGCAACTCAGTTTTAATCATCTTCCTTCTCACTCTTCTGTGCACTGTCTCAGGAACAGGAGGTTGAATGTGAACAGCTCAATGGCTCTAGAAATATTGCAAAAGTGGTTGACTTAATGGAAGTGCACTAAATTTCCAGCTCCCTTCATTCACTGTCACTCCATGAGTGTTGCTGAGGATATCCACATACATACTTTGGCACCAGTGCATGCACTCTTCATGTACTTTTTAAGCAGCATGGGATAATGAATTTCAAGAGTTTTTTAGGATTCCATTCAGGAGTCCAAATGTCTGAGTAATAAATCCTGCCCTGCAGCATTGCATAACCTTAAAACCAGGATATGAACAGACTCTACATTTTTGCCTCTGCTTCAGAGAGCAGGTCAACAACAGGGAAGGATTTGCCACCTTCAACTCACGAAATCAAATCTGATCTAACAAAACTTAATGCTGCTTTGGCTCACCTGCCAGGTGGAACAAATAGGAAGGGTTTCTCACAAAGAACAACATGTGCAAAAAACTACAAAAGATAATCCTGGTAAATAAACCTCTCATTAATATTCAATACAGCAAGTCAACCATACCATACAGTAACTCTACACCACTTCATAAGCTGCTAGTGCAGATGTTAGGACTATGACCACTGGTCCACTTTCTTTTCAAGTTGTGTGCTTTCTAAAACTTGTAACAGAGGTGGGCTGGTGACATGATGCCGTCTGATATAATTGTTTCAAGCAATTGAATTTTAGATTGATGATTAAAGTGTGTATAGAAACTTCTGGTTTATATAGAAACCAAGTGCTGCTTCACAGTTCCCTGTCACTGGCAATCTGCTGGTGAGTACCAGAAGACAGCTCTTCTCAGAGACACCTTTCTAGCAACTGGTATCCAGTTGTGATGCAAAAGCATTTAGTCACACAAATACGCTCTGTGTTTAAAAATCAAGACTCCTTTTTTTTTCACCGCTTCTTTTAAATCTCCACATTGAAGCAAATATAGCCAAGCCATTAAGCACTTCAGACTTGAAAAATGACACTGGAAGTATCTTGCCAGAGTTACCAGTATTACTTCACATAAACTACCAACACCCATAAAAATAGTGACCAGTGTAACATAATACTCTTTCCCCGAAGCTGTCTTCCCACTTAAAAGAAGACAGTTTTGTCTTAAGACTACATAAATTAAAAATTTATATCTTTAAAAGTTTCACCAGGCTTCATATCCACTTGCTGTCAATCTGTGATAAAAGGAGGAAAGACCCAAGGCTTGAGTCGAGTAATTTATTGCACTGTGCTTGCAACACCCTTGGTGAAGGCCCTGAGCAAAAACTCTGACACTGGCTAAAACACAATCTCGGTCTTAGTTAAGAAGTTACTATGGCTCTTTAAATTGAAACATTAACAAAGGAAAAGTACTTTATTTGGTTGGTTCCTCTGAAAGCCGCTAAATTAAACATCTGTGAAAAGCAGTTCTCTTTTTAGTAACACCGTGAGATACTTCATTGCAGATACCATGGAGACTGAACCAGGCAATAATACATGCTATATCTCCCCCTCATCTCCCGACAGACACCTTGGTTTTTAAGGCACATCACTGATTCTGGATGGAAAAATCCCTTAAGTCTTTCTAGAGACAGTGTTATTTCAGCAGCTTCAAAGGCAGGCAGGCAGGCCACAGAGAATGCCGAGTCTGTACAACAGAGGAAACATCAGCACAAACCAGTTTTGGCCTCTTGGTGGAGCAGGAGCTTCCAGCCTACAGGTGCATAGCAGAAGGTATATGTACCTTCAAGGATCTCTGACAACGGTATAAGGCCTTTAGCCTCAATACTAGTGGTGCTGCAGATGCAACACAGAGACAGTTAAATTTGTGCTCCCTTAAAAGGTCTTAACTGCAATAGCTCTCAGCAGAGGAAGGAGTATATTCATACTGAACTGAGTAGTTCAGAGATGACTGCTCTCTTATATAGATCACCTGACCTATGACTCAGATTGAAATCAGCTTTGATTATCACTTTGTATTTTAAAATTTCAGATTTTGCCAAAGAAAGAAAAGGATTGGGTTTTTTTCCTCACCTTTGACAGAGATTTCTTAGATTCGCTTATATGATAGTTTCAAAAAAAAAATAACACCCACTTCAGACCAAATTATATTTTGACTTACCAGGGCTGCATAAGAGTCAGAACATAATGTGGCCTGAAAGATCTGTAATTCTGAATTTATGGTAATGTTCAAGGTGGAAAAAACATGGATTGTCTTTATGGCCAGCAGTTGGGAGAAAAGACCATGCCCCTCCTCTAGGCTAATATAATGTCATACAGTGCCACAAAATAAAGTGTACATTCTGGAGATGCCTTTTTCAGAGTACATTCCATGGCAAATAGTGATTATTACCAGTATATTTATTTGGTAATAATTACAGATTTGGGAGGGGGGGAGTAAATCAGTATCAACTAAATGAGCTTAGTATTCTGCTACTCATATCACATCAAGCATAAACATCCTATCCTGCAAAATGTCAGTTTTAATGGGAGAGGAAAACACACTTTGCACTTGGAGCACGTATATATTGGCACCTACATATTATAGCACCTATGAGTTTCAGATAGTCCTTTTTCTCCTTGGCTTTCCATGCTTTGCTCATTTCCTAGAGGGTTACAATTACCATTACAACAACTTGACATTTGAGGAAAATAGCAATTACTCTTGTTTAATCATGGAGCACATTTTATCACTACGCAACAGAGCTTCTCATCCTGCAACTAACTGAAGACCACTTGTTTGGAAAATCCTGTTACTTCAATAAGGTTTCATGTGCAAGTCCAACAACAGAATCATAGCCTGAATGAAAATCTCCTTTTAGGTTTTCTTAAGGCTGTCTGCCTCATATGTGTAAATTATTTGTCTTCATCTAAAGATCCATTTTTAAAAAAGAACAAAATTGAAACTCAGTATTCTAAAAAGAGCAAAAATTACTGTAAGTAGTTTCAGAGAAAGTTAACATATTTATAAGCTTTACTTCAAGTCTGTTTCCAAAGGTGTTAAATGACTTCTTCAACTTGAGCAATAAAGAAATTCCCTGGAAATTCTCTGTATGTGATTAGCTGTGTGTGGGGACCAGAGCAAGAAAGCTTAGTTTTCAGTTGACTCCATTTAAACTAAATCACGCTGGCATTCACAAAGTACAAAATAAAAGAGAGAAAAATATAAAGAGGAAAACACTAGAACAAAACTTGGGGACCAGATCTATTACCACAGTTCAAGAATGTAAGACCCAAAAACGTAAAGAAAAAAAAAAAAGAATATGAAAAATTTAGTCCATAAAAAGCAATCAGCATGCTATATAGGAGAACTGCAAGGACCTCAGCTACCCATGTATGTGGTGAAGAAACAGGTAAAATTTGATTTTGGAATGCTTTGGCTCCTAATAATGATTGACTATCAATACTAAAAGACAAAGGATATGCAACATTAATCCAGAATCCTTATCCTCATCTCCAGTGGCTATAAATCTACTTTTAAGTCCTTAGAGTTGAAACTCAATTAAGTGGTACTGACTGAGCAAGTTGTCTACCCTCTCCCCTTTCCCAATACGCTTTGCAGGTTTCATCACTGCACAACAGTGAGAAGGAGGAGTGAGGTGATTGGAAAGGGTACTAAATCAACAGACATGAAATGTATCATCATGCAGCAGTAGCAGCAAGAGACAAACCATGCACTGCCATTTAATGGAAAGAGATGATGTTTTGCACCTAAGAAAAATTTTCAGGGGACTGATTGCAGCTGCTATGGCAACAGGAGAGAGAGGATGTGACATAATGACCCAAGTGACTGTTTCATGTTGTTCCAGTGAACCATTCTACTCACCAGCTGGGAAGCCAGTAGAGACTTCATTAAGTGTATCTGTTCAATAATTACTGCATCCTTCCCTGCACCACAACTCTAACTTTCCATGCAGTCAAAGCACAAAGCTGTTGGATGTAATCATGAGGGTTCATTTCTCAGTCCTAAAAATTTCCTGCCTGTAGCTATTAGAAATTTGGAATCGAGTTTCAGCAGATTTGTTAGATACAAGCTCTGTCACCTGGCAAGGAGAAATAGGGAGCAAAATCATATCAGCATAACCTTGATGAAGTCTTGCAAGCAAGCCATGGAAAAGCTGCATTATTTGCCTGCCTTGTGTTTAGGGCAGTTCCTTCTCTAACATACAGCAACTTTTACTTGAACTGGAAAAGACCAGCACAGATCCTTTGCTCATTTAAGTCATTGCAGTTCTCCTGACTGTAGCGGAGTGATGAATATTTACTGCTGGTCAGGATTCTGCCCCTTGATTTGATTTGTACTAGTACACAAATAAGTGAATTACGTGTCCAGGAGCCTTTTGCTTTCTTAGTCATAAAAAGCTACAGAACTAGGAAAAATGAGCTTGTATTTACACTACATGAAAACAATAGACCAATTAGTAAAGCACAAGGGTTTAAAACAGAAAATTTGCAGCAAAAGCACAAATCCCCAAAGACAATTAGTTTGAAAGCTCCTAGACTTTGATCCTCAGCAGGAGGAGGAGGAGGCAGACCTCTGGCTTTCAGTATGGGAATTGTCTTGGGAGAAGGTTCTCCCTGTCAGATCCTGCCTGCTCAGGAACAGGCCTGGCTGCCTGCCTGCCTAAAACTGAGTTCAAAAGGCACAGAAGAGTTCACACCTCCTTATTTCTTTTGAAATTTAGGTATTCTAGAAAATCTGAATTTTTAAATTTATTTACAAATAAATTTGTAAATATATACAAATATTTACAAATACAATATATATTTACAAATACCTTTGTATCAGTTGAGAAGGCATTGGGAGCAGGAATAGTTCACCAAAGACCAGAGAGGAAAAAAAGCAGAGGCAATGTTATTTCTCATCATAGTAAGATCAAGCCCCTCCTTGTAGGGACTAACCATCATTTGTTTTCTGTAAAAGAGGCCTGACTGCATTTCTTTCTTTCACGGAAGATGGATGGGGGAAAAACTCTCAGTCTAGGATCCGGCACAAAGAGAATAGGTGTCCTCATCTCCAGCGAGGTGTCTCAACCTTCTGCCCTATTTGCACCTTGAGTTTGAATCAAAAATCAGCACAAAACAAAACTCAGGGTTTCCATACTAACTGGAGGGAAAGCTTTTGCATGCAAAAAGTGTAGGAGAGTGTTTTCATAAAGAAAGTTACCTACAAGATTTTTAAAGAACTGCTGTGAGCTAGACTAAGAGTTTCAGTACCACATCCTTCCTCTCCAACAACACCCAAGTTACATCAGAACTCCTCACCGGTTCATTCTCTAAATCTATTTTTAAAAATTTATTTTATACTTTGGATAGGACAAACAGTGTTGCCAGATGCTTCTGGATATAAAAAGCAGAAAATTGGAGTTTTACTGAAGTTAAGCTCTCAGTCATGGAAATGTAATAAATGCTGAAGGAAAACATCTTCTTGTTAATATTTGTGTTTATCATTTTCCCAGGTTTAAAGACAGGGAACCAACCTCTAGAAAGTCAATTACAACAGAAAGTAACACTTAACTGCCATTCTGAGTTAATAGTCTCTCATTTGCACAGCAGTGGTAAGGCAATCCACAGGGGGAAAAAAAATGCTTAACTTCCTCTCTGTTACATTTTAGTGGAGGAAAACTTAGCCAAAGTCAAACAAGAGCTCAGATACAGTATATTGTGTATATAAAACTTCGTGTACTCTGAAATTTGGTGACATAAACCATGGCAAATAAAGATCTTGAAGCCTTTATCTGAGACAGACTGAGCTTTCTAGAGCAAATGAAGTTGCATGATTCCAGTTCTTGAATAGTCCCACTAAATGGCTCACACTGTGGCTCCAATCTCTCCACCAACTACCACTGCAAGAAGTCCATAAAAGTGGAATAGTCAAAATCCTCACTGGGCCAGTGCACTTCAATCCTCCTCAGAGTCTCTGTCAAAACAGTTGTATCTAGAGGAAAAGGATTTGCAACTACCTTGTTTCTTCATACAGAAGAAAGCTGCATAGTACTGTCACACATTTGCCTTTCTGCTATGGCACATCCCTCTCTTCTGCAGGGATCTGTAAAGTCCTTGGGAAGTGTGCAGTTCCCACAGCTTTCAAGTCCCAACACCAATGTGGTAAGCAGCTACAGTGAAAATTAGAACAGTTGAGAAGCTGCTGTAGTTTGCTCTGCTCTGTAAGCAGATGCTGGCCAATTCCAGAGACACAAGGGTATCTCACTACAAGCCTTCAGCAAGTAGCTCTTCTTGCACCAGGCTTCTTCTTTGCCCTCATATTTTCATGTTCGATGTTAGGCCCAGGTCTTTCATTAATTTTCATTAAAATTTTTATTAAGTCTCATAGTCAATAATAATCAGTTTTCAAAATACTGTGAAGATCATGATTTCTTTAGTATAAATGTGAATCAATGTAAAATATTTTCTCTTCATAGTGTCATTTAGGTTGGAAGAGACATTTAAGACCACTGAGACCAATTGCAAACTGTACACTGCAAAGAACACCAAAAGAAGTAATGCAATGACCAAACATCCTTCTCTAGTGCTCTCAACCAGTTGGAGGTGATGATAGTGAAGATAGAAGCTACAATTATTACGATGCTTCCCTTCTAATAGTACAGATATTTCATCATGGACCTACCCAAACTCCCAGTGTGTTGTTCCCACTCTTTTTGGAACAGAGGTGGACAACAATTTGCAAATGTTGCATGACAACTAGTATGATTCATTTTCCACCCAAAGGGAAGTTACTTTCTCTCAAACTAATATTTCTCTGTTCCTCAAGGGTATCAGCCTTCTCTCTCAGCTAATACTACAGGAGCAGATGCAGCAGCTCAACATTTCCCAAGACCTTCTTAAAAATTGTGAGGACACATAAAACAGAATTCTCATCTGATGGAAAAAAAGACATTTAAGCCCATCCTTGGCACACTAATGTTTCCGTGGGGTTTCTTGGATAGATTCATTTTCTTCAGTATAATGATTAACAAGTAAATGAATCATTTAGGTCTGTCTACCACACAGTGCTGGTAATACGACACAGCATGTTTACAAAGTTTTTATGGTTATGTGATTCAATACAGTGCTCACTTGCCCGGATATAAAAATAAATGTTATATAATACACAGACCTTAGAATCAACACACTGTGTGCACTAAATACAGATGCACACCAAAGAAAGTAGCACAGAAACTGCAATGCAACAACTGTCCTAAGAAGCAGAAAACACTTGAGTCATGCTTTAAGACAATTTAAAGGGGATCACTATAACATGAGTTCTCCCCCACTGTTTTAATCAATCCCTTTCCACCAATAAAGAGAAACTAAATCCAAGTAGATATAAGTGAAAAAATAACAGTTTACCAACAAGAAAAACTACAACAGGCAAAAAATAACAGTAATTAATCACTAGATACAAAATTGATAAATCTCACCAACTCCCTGAGAGCAAAGAGAAATCCAAAATGGCAAAGCACCCCTTTCAAGATAGCATCCATCACAGGCAACTACATGTAGAGATACAAAGCAAAAATGGCATCTGACCAAGATGGCAGCATTTGCTGGCAACCACATGGTTTGGTAGAAAAAGGGGAAAGCATGGCAGTAAACCGTCCTGGGAAGGTAGGAGCTTACAAAGCAGTTCTAGTGGCATAAGGGAATTGCCAGCACATGGTCAGCTCCACCGCCCCCCGCTTTCATCTGCTACCCACTGTACTCCACCAGTGTTGGTGCTGCTATCCTCTGACCCACTGGTGTGTTGTGGGTGAAGAGAAACAGTCTCCCGGAATCAACATGGGGTGGCCTGGTGAGGGACCAGCTCAAGCTTTGCCCTGCCAATAGAGGTTTGGAAAGCTTACTCTGAAACAGTTCTTGATTGCAGAAATGCAGTTTTTCTGGGTGGCTAACCCAGAACTTCTTCCCCCTCCCCCCAAAACAACCTCTGCCTTAAGCAAAATGCCACCACACAAAAGACAACACAAAAGGGAAGCATCTGCCCACACTACCTCAGCTTTAAAGTGAAAGCCAAGAACTGTGGCAAGAGAAAAGCCAAAAGGCCAAAAGCAAGCCAAAAGGTGAAAAAGGGGAGTCTGCCTGTGTGCTCCAACCTTTTAAAGTGTACCACACCTGCCTATGATTCCGGCTCCAGGAGGGCCACCTTAAAGAGACAGTAACCTTCTAGAGACAGTAACAATTTTTGGGCACAGATAGATATGAAATACAATAACATTTTTGATTACCCAAGACAACCTTCAGGTCTAAACCCTGAGTCATTTGATCCTAAAATTGGTCCATTTGTATTGTGAGCATGAGTAGCAATAAAGACAGCAGAGCAACAAACCCAGCAATCCTGTTGGTTTGCTCCTGAATTGAAAATAAAAAACAAAACAAAACAAAAAACACCTGAAGAAAAATAAAATATTCATCCACCAGACTGACACAAATTGATAAAAATCCACTACTAATAATGATGCTGAGAGTGGAAGAGATTAAGATAGGGGGTGCAAAAGTGAGCATATTGCAACAACATTCCCATTAGAGAAAGAAATTTCAAAAGTAGGATTGGCCTGGCAGTTTCACCTTTAAAGTGCTATATGAACATTAAAAAATAGTTAAGATATCTTAACTATGTAAAGATACTTTAATGAAACATATATCTCCAGTTTTTTCCAACAAACCTAATGTTTGCATGATGTTAATGATTGCAAAACAAATTCTCCATGAATCAGAGGACTAAACAGGTATGTCCATTCACACAAAAAAGCTTGAATCCATCATTATTAGATGAAATTCTGGTCCAATTAGCTTCGTATCACCCAGGAAAAACTTTCCTGATTTCACAATGTCAAGGAAGTGGAATCTCTGTCTTCTTAAAAGTATTCAACAGGAATATCTATTGGTTATTACAAGTAAGTTATCCATATACTTTAACTTGGATTTAATCTAAAAATTCAAATGGGATGTAAGCTTGCTTTGATTCTAAGTTCTGTATGGATATGTATAGGGGTACATATATATATACACATACCCTAGTAAGATAAGCATTTGTAGCAAAGCAGTCTGCTCAGAGAATCCTCAAATTTTGTGTACCAAGTCTATTGGAAAAAGCCCTTTCATTTTGAGAATCCTCACTTTTCCCTAAGACAGCAAACATAAACATGAAACAGTACTCTCCAAACAACTACAGCAATCCATCCTAAAATTCCTAATCTTTCCTCAATATTTCTCATTACCTCAGCAATTTTACTTCTTGTGTTTGTGAACTGTTACATACATATCTTTGTGCAAAGTGAGAAATGACAAAATATTACAGAATTTGGAAACACTGGCTAAATAAAGAATAAAATATTGCAAAGAAAGCCAAGGCTCCCAAGGATGATATTCTGGGCTCATAGGAAGGAAATGCAGCTAGCAAGCTGGAAACCTGCAATCCTGGAGCCCAGGCTTTCCTGAGGTAAGGTTCCAAAACAAAAGTACTGCAAACATCTTGGTGAATTTGTGCCAAAACCCAGCAAAAAGAATGTAGAGTGGCTGCATATCAAAGGCAAGTTTCTTGGGCAAAAGAAAATACAGAAGATGGAATGCAAAACCAATTCAGGCAAAAAATGCAGGGCATCTATACATTTTAGAGGCATATATTGACAAATGGCTGTTGACAACAGCTGACTTTTAGCTGTAGTTACTGGAACTACTAAGAAAGACAGGAAAGAAAGGAAAGAAAGAAAACAAATGAAAGAAGACAAATTAAATCAGGCTCACCAATTGTAAAGTTATAGCCATCAATATTGAATGTAGCACTCCGGCATTTTTTAAATGCTTCCTTTCTGCTGCTTGGGTCTGTCATGATCCTGCCAGCTTGTACTTTCAGCAGCTGCCTTTCTCTCGTGGAAGCAGAGCACTCGAGTTCACTCTTAGCTGCCCTTAAGTTTCTGCCCGTGACAGCACACACACCAAGCCTCACATCTTCTTACCGGGAGCCAGACCTGAGAGGCGTGCTCCCAAGAATTTTCTCCTCCCCCAAGCACTCTCATTGGCAAGTTACCCACATGCCTGCTCAGAGTTCAACTGGTTAGAGGCTCCCCTATCAAAGCCAGCAGTCAATTAGGTGCAAGACTACCAAGTCAAAAAGCCAGCTGTAGCTGTCAAATCTCTGTGTAGGAAGTAGCACACAAAAAACAACAAAGGGTTAGATTTTGCTGTTATCTACCCACTGCCTCTCCCTGTATTCCCTGCTATGCTGCAACCAGTTTATGTGGCTCCTCTTACTCATAGGGATTTCCTACTTGCAGCAAATTGTGCTGATTTCAGCTCTTCAAAGAGAAGCAGTGTGTTTTAATAATTCAAGATATAATGAATCAACCCAAATACATTACACCATCAATCATCTGCTACTTATGTAAACAGCAAGTCTCTAGCAATTCAACTGAGAGCACAGAACTAGAGATTATCAATAAAGAAGAACACAGGAAAACAACATGTAATTTAGCAGTAATGTTGATAAGCTGAACAAAATGTTCATGCATGCAGACACACAAAACCGTCTTCCAAGCTCTTCCTTCTCCTTGTTGTTTATCATGGTTTATAGACTCATCTCTGTAATTTTCTTACCTAGTAACGTTTAGAAATGTTGACTCAGACCACGTGCAAGCAATCCACTGAAAAAGGCAGGCAAATCCTAAGAACAGACAAAATTTTGAGTTAAAGCTGGCAAAGTTTTCACAAGAAGGCCAGCTGCAAGCCGAAGTTTTATGAGTAGGCATCTAAGAAAACACTGTCAACATCTTACTGATTCCAGTACGCATAAATCTGTGCAATTCTTTCTTTTTCTTATATGCCAAAACTATAAATGTGCTATTGAAATGTTCCAGTTTTTATGTTCCCAAGAAAAAACGTAAATTCTACATAAATGCATCAAGTTTTGCACTGGTCTGGATTGAAACCACTTGGATACACTAAGTTTCAAGAAGACTACCATCAAAATAATAGCCAAGACACAGTTTACAGAAAGCTTGATCAATGCACACCTAAAGGTTTACAAAATATCAGCAGATGTGGTTTTGTTTAAGGTATAAACCTCAGCCCTACCTTGCTTTCTCAACAAAAGCTCAAGTCAGATAGGAATGCTGCACTTTTTAAATCCCCTCTCTTCAAAGGATGGAAGAGAATCACTACTGAACTCCAGCAGTTAATTTAAATTCCACTTAGTTCTACCATAGTGGAGAGCCTTAGCCAAATACAGCTTTTTTTTGTTAACTTTTAAAAATTATTTATTTGGATGTTCAATAATTTAAGACAAGTTTATTAAGAAAACAGCTTCTAGCAGTGAGGGTTTGTTGGGCTTTTTAAATAAGTCATGGTTTTGAAAAAAAACAACTACTTACATACAACATTTGCAACACTTGCACCTTCAATTATTTTTTACATGAAAAGTGTAGGCAATAGTTCTGGAATTTAAAAGAGTTGCTGCTCCTTATAGACAGTTTATAGCCCCTGCAATGAAGACTGTTCATGCAGTTTACTTAAATCCATCACGTAGCTGCCTCTCCAAAAGAAGGTAGGAAAATAATACAAGTATGAAGTATTTTTAAGGACTTATTTTGTCTTCCTAAGACAGCAAAAGCACAGAGTATGATTCCTACTATATTTAGAAAGCAGAAAGTTAAATGTTACCTAAATGAAAGGTAAGGAACCCTAACAGTTTCAATATTTTGGAACGATCAGGCTTGGGGGGTTTTTAAAATTTAATTATTTGCTGACACCATTTTCTTCCTTAAGCCATAAAACATTTATTCATACAGAAAAATTGTGGGAAGATACCAGTGATGACTTGATGAAGTTTCAGTCAGGCTTCTAAGTTGGAGGAGAAATGTTCTTCTAAAAAAAGGCAGGTAGAGATAGTCCTGCTTCCTCCTTGGCTTTGGACCATGTACTCACACAGGAAGCAGAAGAATTATATTTGCATTTCTCTTCTCAGGAGAGTATCCAGATCACGAAGCTACTGCTGTGATGCTCATTTCTGAGCTCCTTTACTGGTGTTTTGGCCACTTTGTACAGATTGCCAGAGAGAAAGTGACCTGGCCATTCAGTGGCTGAGCAATCTGGAGCTACCTTACAACAGTTGTTCTAGGTCCAACTAATTCAAATGTTTGTAGTAGTTTGATAAGCTCATTTTGGTCAAAGTGAACATTTGCACCACAAAGAATAAAAACAGTCACTCAGGAGGGTAAAGTGATAAGTTTAGAAGCCAGATTATCCATACCATTGGAGAAGGCCCTTAACTGGCTGGTTGCAGAGGGATGTTCTCTCCATTCAAAACTGCAGAGGTAATCACATTGGGGTGAAAAGAGAAAGGTTTTGACCTGCAAGTTTTCCAAGAAGAAAACAGTTTTGCTCCAGGTCTAGTTAAAATTTAATCCAGCTGCTCAAAGAATTACCAGGTTGTATCAGAAACTTGATACCTGATCCTATCTGATTCTTTACATTTTGCTGTTCAGCTCTTGGCTAGATTTCAAGTCTGCATTTACATCCTTCTTTCCCAAACAATTCCTACAGATTCATTCAAGGTACTGGTAGTTTATCTTCCACTGCCAGGAAGTACCGATATAGATTACCAGGCACTTCTTGTGGCTGCAGTTCACTGCCATGTAGAGCAATATTGTAAACTACCTGAACATCCTTTGAGATAAAAAGCACAGTGTAAATTAAAAATATTTCTGATTATTGCTGTAAAAAGACCACAGTCTACATGATAACTTTTGATTTGGCAGCCCATAAAACAGCAGTTACTTTGACATTTTGCCTTTACTTTCCTATGTGTAGAAGAGTTTGCATGTTTTCAGGAAGTCTATTTTAACCAATAATCATCTCAAATTAAACCAAATACCAATCTGTCAGGAAAATCCACAAACACCAGAGCTTTATGTCCAAAAAGAAGGCAGAGGAGTCCTTCAACTTCATCCAAATAAAGGGAAAGAGTTCACTGGGGCACACACCCATGGGGTTTTCTCTCTCTCATTCAGGGTTTCAGAGGGTGCAGCCTCCCTTTTATCCTCTCAGCCACATGTTGCCTTCTTCCTTTCCCCATTGGCTGAGGAAGGTACAGCCTTCTTGAACCACCTACTCCATATCCCCCCTTGAACTTATTATTTTACCCCAAAGTTCACACTTGTGCAGACCCTTGTCTCTTTCAGGAGCCAAACTTTCTGGGCCTGGTAACAAACTTGCTGCCCAAAGTCAGTAGAGACATTAGGACTCATTTTAAAGATGTTAACACCCACACCTTCATCCACTAAATTATTTGTAAAGACATTAACACACATCTTTCCTATCACATCCAAATCTCCAAAATACATACTAGAGAAAGTGGTGAAAAAACAGCCACCTATAACAAATAGGAAACACTTCCTATTTCTAACCAGTCCTTTTCTGCCCTTCAGTATGAAAAGGCATACTGATAATGTAAATTTGCCTCAGCAAGACTGAAAAATTTTTAATTGCAGTTTACACTTTCCAAATATAATCTAAAATAATCAGTTGCATGGATAAACACTTCTCTGTATAAACTAAATGCATAATTGGTTCTTTCAGTCTTGCATCCCCTGGTTCATGTAGTGTGAGAAATGGAAAGTGAAAGCATTAAGTAAAACCCCAGCTCCACAAATGTCAAGGGTAAAATTCCCACTCACTTCAACAGGACTGAACCTCTATCCTCCTGGTTCTTTATATCTGTGCTCCTCTTTACTTAGTTCCTAACACAAGCAAATTTCACAGGAACAGTGATAAATTTAGGTTCTGTCTCGGTTTGGGAGGAA
>VZSE01006436.1:60676-96774 GCA_013398275.1 Promerops cafer | reverse complement strand
AGAAGGAGAAGGAGAAGGAAGAATGAGAACAAGAAGAACAAGAAGAAAAACAAGAACAGCAAGAATAACAAGAACAGCAAGAACAACAAGCAGAGGCCCATGAGGAAAAGTCCTAATCCCTCGGGGAGCCCCAAAGCTCTCCCAGGCTCATTGCTGAGGCCTTGCAGCAGAGCACTGCACGGGATGCAAAGTGATGCAGCAGATACAGAGTCTGCTGCAAGAGACTGCGTCACACCTGGCCCAGGCAGGGCAGATACCTGGCTGTTCCCCTGGCCCAAGTGTCTGTCCATGTGCTGAACTCAATGTTCTTGGGGCACCCTGAGCACCAAGGAGACCTGATGGAGAGCGTCAATGGGACGCCGTTGGCATGCACAGATGGGTGAAGTCTTCGTCCTAATCTGTCTCTGCCTCTCTCTTTTTCTCCCCACCTATTACCTGTTTTCTTTTTCTTTCTTTCTTTCTTTCTTTCTTTCTTTCTTTCTTTCTTTCTTTCTTTCTTTCTTTCTTTCTCTCTTTCTCTCTTTCTCTCTTTCTCTCTTTCTCTCTTTCTCTCTTTCTTTCTCTCTCTCTTTCTTTCTTTCTTTCATTTTTTAAGACCCCTGATGTGAGAATTAATTAAAGGCAGTACTATATTTTAATAATGCTTCCTTCAGACATCTGAGTTATCAAATCCAACAGTATAGCCAACATTTCACATTCACATGGAGCATAAACAGTCACATAGAAATAAAAGCAAAAAAAAGAAAAAGCATTTGTCATTTCAATCTCTTCCCATCTCGTTCTCAAAAATAAAATTAAATGAATGCATAAAATAAACAGGGCAGGAGGGCTCAGGTTTTCACCAGCTGAACAACAAATGGCAGCAGACTGGTATGATGGAAAAACTGCTGTATTAAAAATCATTATGTCTTGACTAAATGTGAACCCTACAACAGCTCTCTCCATTATTTTGCCACATGCAGTGCATGTGGTTCTAGTTATCTTCTTCCTCCCTGTTGCGTTTTCAGTTTGAAACCGGGCGGAAACACCAATTGTGTGTAGTGGTTTAGGTTCGCCAATTTGAGATTTCCTGTCCAACGCACCAAATAGTGTAGGGGTTTCAGTGCTGGCCAATCACCTGTGCACTCACTAGAATGCACCCACTCATTTCCCACTGTGAGATATAGGACTGGGAGTCAAGCAAGCAGGCTCAAAACTTTAAAGAGTATAAACAAAGGTTTATTGACAGGACCTAAAAGAAAAAATGAGAAAAATCCAAACAAACCCTTCCTTCAGAACATTCCCCTCTGCCTACAACCTTTTCTTTCCCACTGACAATGTCAAGACACAAAAGTCAACCTTTTCAGACCGTTTGCCACCTTTAGAATAGTCCTTCATCAGTTCACTTGGGCAGAGAAGTCCCTCTTGCAAATGTCATGGAGACTTTTCTACAAGAAAACAGGTCTCTTGTAGTTTCCAACTCTCACTGAAAGCAGCTGCCCAGGGAAACCTGCAATCCTCAAGTCCCTCCCATTTTCACACAGCCTTCCCACAGCTGTGTGTGTGGGCCATGCCAACTTCTGGGGTATCAGTTGCAAGATGAACTCTTCAAAAGCAAAGGTTCTCTTCATCCAGCTTTAATATCATCTTCATTGCTGGGAGCAGAAGTCATCTCCTTTTCTCTGTGGGCACAGAATCTTCATCACTCTTCTCTTTCGCTCTCTCTCTCTCTCTGTTCAAACTTCTCATTGAATCACATAGAGGCCTTTGCTAAGCAAAAGCATCTCCCCATACTTCTTTCATGCGTTACAGGGAAAAAAACTCTTTCTCCATAGCCTGACAAGAGGATTTCAGCCTGCAGATCAAGGCCTCTCCTCATCTCTGCTATCTGGGACTCAGCTTCTTCGTCACTGACCTCAGTATTTCAGGTTGTTCCTTTCCATGCTGGCATTTTTGTTCTTTTCCCTCACTGGAGGGAGGATGGAAGCACTGAAAGAGTTACCATCTGGCCCAGGGCCTGCAGATGGTCACCTGGCCCCGGCGGGCTCCAGGGGCTGCGGCCGCAGCCAGGATGGGCGGCGCTGGGTGGGGGGGCCGGCATCTCAGCAGCTTGGACACAAGAGGAGCACGGCCCAGGGGCCGATGGCTTCTCCTCTCCCTCCCTGCCCGACGGCTGCGGGCAGGTCTCTCTAGGGTGCTTGAATCTCGGCCGAGCCGGCCCGGGCCGGGGCGGCTCCCGGGGCTCTGCGGCCTCTGGCCGGGCCCGGGCTGGCAGCGGGGAGGCGGGGGCCAGGGCTAAGATGTCGGCAACCGCAGCCGCAGCCACAGCCCGGCCCCGTCTCTCTCTGCGGCCCCCTCCCCCTGCCCGGCAAGCCATGGCGGGAGGGGGCCCGGCCCCACGGCAGGAGCTGCCCGGCCCGGCCCCCGTTGCCTCTTTCCCGGCCGGCCGGCAAGAAGAGAGAGCCTTCCCAGGATGTGGTCTCTTGAACTTGCCTGTTCGCAGAGAAAGCGCATCTGCTTCCTCAGCGGTGTAACACAGTGTCCATGCTTACAGCGAGTTACTGCTTGCTTGTTTTGTCAGACACAGAGGAGAGCTGCTGACAGCTTCCTTCTGCACCGCTTGTAAAAGCGCCTCCTGTGCAAAACCACCACACTCCCTTTCTGCTGCTTTTTTCATACCTGTTCCACCACCCTATGCTCAATTGGCTGTTTATACTGTATAATAAAATATTGTATATTTTATTCTGTTATGCCACCTCATGGCAACATTTTGGCAGTAAGAGCTCACCTTTCTCAAACACCTGGTGTTCTCAAGAGATGTTCTTTTTTTCTGGGAAACTCTCTCTAACATTGCAGCAGCAGGATTCTGAATGATTTTTCTTGTGTCCTGATGAGTCCCACATCTCTTGCTGGCAGGTGGCAGGGCTTCCCCGTGGGCAAGATGTCCCTGAAAGCAAAGAAATTGTGTATCTTTTTCTGTCTATCAGAATAAAAAATATTCATACACAGCATCTTTTATCCCTCCCAAAATGTCTTCAGAAAATGTGTTATTTTTGGCTTTGGTGCAAGAAAAGACATTGGGGGGGGGGGGGGGGGTTTTTTTTTTCCCANGGGGGGGGGGGGGAGTTATTTCTTTACCCATATTTTGTATCCTCATATATTTAGCAATGATCTTTGCTTTGTGGGTTTCCAGAGATATGTCAAAATAAACTGGTTTGGTTTTTTTTTTCATTATAAGAAAGCCATATGTGTTGCACAACAACATGAGGGAAAAAAAATGTTTTGCCTGCACGCCGTGGTACTTACATAATTGGAATTAAATATATAATGAAAATTTGACTTTCAGTCCTTCCCCCTAGCCCATAATCCTGGGGTTTTCTTCCCAGTGAAAAGAAGGTAACAGAGCAAGAGCACACAATGTCCTTTGCCCTTCCCAGTACTGCATCACAGAGGAGCCCCACAGGCCTCATTACTTAAAAAAAAAAATAAATTTAAAAAAAGCGTATTTTACCCTGAGTAGAAAAACATCTTGTGTCCTTTTTCATGCTTTTAAGACCTTTTACAAGCCACTGGGTTGGTCCAAAAACTCACCCAGAGACCTGATAATGGGCACTGGGAATAACATGCAAATAAGGGATTTCACCTCTTGACCAACAAAAGTAGCTGTATTCAAACAGTCAAAGAAAATTAACTTTCTCTTGAGTAAGGCCCACTTACAAAAGCTTTGTAAAGAATAATGCCCACTTCCAAAACCTTTGCTTCTGGGGTAAATATTCATTCTTGCCCCAAGGATTATGGCAGCCCTTGTTGGAGCTCTCAGAAAATTCTTCTAGCTTCTATAGAGCATCTTGTGACGAGCATCTTGGCTTGTCACCAGCCTTTCTTTACCAGTTTTTCTGAGTTGCAGTTTGCTGCATTTTCTCACCTGGGGACAGTAAGTACCTCAGGAGTACCAGAGGGTGGACATCAATTTCCTGCACGCTGGCAGGATTGCATAAGCTACTTTCTTGCTGTGAGAGAAGAAACTTTCAAGCCATAAAATATGATTTATTTGTTCCTTCTGAATGAGGACCATTGAGATAAAAATCACTAAATATGGTTTAAAAACATAAAAGATTTCATTAGACACATTATTTAGAGTTACCTAATTTTATTCTTTTCGTATCAAAAAATTGCCTTAAGTATACTATCTTGATTTAAAATATGTGCTTTCTTCACTGTCAATAGTCTGATTATCAGATACTCAGACTATCTGATTCAGGAACATCTAGGACATTTCTATTTAGTTCATTTCTGTGCTTTATCTTCTGGAGTTTATTCCAAGTCCGCAAGTAAAATGAACATTTTATTCCATCAGAGTGTTTACTGAACTGTAACATGAATAACCACAATCACTATAGCTTTCAATGAATGCATTTCATTTTTCCACCCTCTCTTCTGTATTATTTTTGACAAGAAATCCATTATCTGATCTTCAAGGTAGCTCCTGAATCTATTTTGGTAGAATATCTGTCTTTTTTAAAGCAGAAAATAAATATCATAAATAACTTTGAGATGTCCTACTGTTTGTAGATGATTTCCAGATATGAAGGCAATACAAGCTCCATTTTTAGGGGGGAAAAAAATTAAAATTGACCAGGCAGTTAAGAAAAGATACAATCTGACTTGCCTGAAGTAGTAAGGACAAATTTTTTTCCTAGTTTAGATATGTACAAATAAAGCGCTTTTTCCACATAAAAATATTACCTGATATTTATTCTGGGGGTTTCCCTGTTCTGACCAAATTGAATAATACTTTTTTGAACAAAATTACTTGTAAAAATGTAACGTGTGAAAGAAATAAATGTCGTGCCAGAGGAGGCACCTCATAAGGACACAGGAAGGATTAAAGCCCAGCATAACAGCATTATCTCCTTGATTCAGAAGGCAAATTTTCCTGTTTCAAGTCACCCTACTGTATTGGCTGTGAAAGTCAGCTTTTCCATGCATCTTTTTATGCTCCTTCAACCCCTCTCTATTTCCTATTTCTATGGCATTATTTGGAATACAATTGAACAAGACTTGTCCAATTATCCACAAAGAACCCTGCACATCCAAGAATCTCCAAAGCCCCGTGGAGGCAGTTCTTTGATGAAAGGTCTGGAGCACAAAGGTTTTTCCATGACCAAGGGGAAGCAGTGCTAGAAGTGTATTTGGAAATCTTGCCTAAATTCACAAGTGGGGATCTGATCATCAAAGGAATATGTGTTGTCCAGACAAGATAAGGCACCTTTTGACTGAGACACAAATCTCTAAAACAAAATTAGCCAAACCAGTAACTGCAAGATTCACAGTGGGCCAGCAAATGAGGAAGGAATCTGACACTTTACTTGTGAAAACTCCACAAAAAGGGAGTTTTAAGCATCAGAGACAGTTTCAAGGATTTGGATATAAATCTCATGAAGAGAGAAAAATCTTTGAGCTTTTTTTATAGATGGGCATCCAAATTCCTTCTTCAAGGGGGGAAAAAGTGCCCTTTCCTTCAGAAGGATGATGTGCAGCCCTTTTAGTACATAATATACGGTTTTCACAAGGAGTAAGAAAAAATATTTCTGTTGAAGAGAGAACTGTGTGACTTCTCTGACTAGTATATACTGGCTCTAAAATATGGCTCTTCCTTCAGAAGGAAAAAGTGAGTTGTGCTTCCTTAGAAGTGGAATTTAAATCCAAAATATCTGTACTGGGGTGCTCTAGCACCAGACTGCTGTGTCAGTGGATGGCTCCTCTTCTGCCTTTTGCACAGGACTGGACACTGATGGAGCATCTCTATCAGATGAACCTATTCAAGTAAAGCAAGAAAAGAAATATTTATTCACAGCTGTTGTTCAAGCATGAATTAATTAAGCATGCAATTAGCTCCAGGACACAATATCACTGCAGCAAGAGCAGAGCCAAGTCTAAAACAATTAGTCTTTTTAAGAGTGCACTACCTCTAAAAGCGAAGTCAATGTTGGTGCTTGACATGCTTTTACCTCATGGAGATACACCAAGTCCCAGAGCTGGCTGAGGGATCATTACAACATTGCCCAGCAAACAAAGGCACATCACAAATTCTGCTGGTGAAATTAGCCCAATAAACCTGTCCACTTTAGTTAATTAAAATTACCTGTTGTGAGAGAAACAGAGGAAAAAGTATCTAACAACCCTAGGCAGTCTGCTATTTAAAAATATCTTTAAAATCCAAGTATAGGGCACATCCCACCCACACAAATTATAGATGTGGAACTTTCAAAGAGAAGAAAGGGAATATACTGTGGAAGTGGCAGAAAAGAGGTCTTAAACCAGCACCAGTGCTCTCCATTTCACTAAGATAATTAAGCTAAAATCATATATAGGAAAAAAATCTCCATAGTTGTGTGTCAGGCATCATAACAAGACTAATCCATTTCACCCTGCAGACTCACTGAGAACAACACTTTGGGATGAAATGAGGTTGAACACAGCAAACAAGGGGAGATCTTTCCAAATTATTTTTTTCTGAATACTGGAGAATTATTAGCATCTTATTATCGATTAAGTTCCAAATATGCAAACCATTTTACTTCACAGATAAGAAGAGTCCCAATATATAGAAACCTTAAAGCCACATGGAGTGAATTCACTGTGGGAATCACAGAATTATGCAATATCTCAGACGGGGAGGGGACCTATAAGATCATCAAATCCAGCTCCCTGCTCCTCACAAAGCTAAACAAAAAGACTAAAAACCCTGTCCAGAGGGCCCTTGAACTTGGACAGCTATGGTGTCGTGAGCCCTTCCCTGCAAAGCCTGTTCCACCCAGTTCCAGGGACAGACCATGCTCAGGATGAAGAACCTTTTCCTCAACTCCTACCTGAACTTCCCTTGGTGCCACTGCATTCCATTTCCTGGTGTCCTGTTGCTGGTTACCAGAGAGGAGATCAGCACCTGCCCCTCCACCTTCCCCCACGAGGAAGGTGTAGACCATGGTGGGGTCATCTCTCACCCTCCTCTTCTCCAATCTGAAGAAGCCTTTGTTAAATTTCACGTGGTGGTGCCTAACTCGCTAACCTATATAATGTTTGCACACATGCTTGTTCAAAGCTTTTTAAGATTTTATTTCTAAATTTAACTTCTATAGCAGGAAGCGTAGTCATTTTGCTTCCAGTAGCTCCAAGAAAAACATTTTTGGTTGCAGTCAGAACCTTTCTTGCTACACAAATAAGGACAGTTTCAGTGATTTTATTCTCTTCTACTTCCCCACGGCTGAGGCCCTTAAAAAGTAACTTTCCCTTTCATGCTTTGACAGAAAGGTACCCAAACAATGTGAAGCCAGTGCCATCAATTCCATTGCCAGAGGTGAAGCAGGACTTGGGATTGCAAGGAAAGCAGCAGACAGCTCAGCCTGTGGCCAAAACTACCCTGGGCTCACCAGATGTGTCACAGCCTCAACACTGGGCAAGGACAAACCTGCAGCACAGAGGCAGAACTTCTGCAGGAAGGTGCAGCTGAACCCATGTTAGGACCCTTATTTTAAAGTTAATCTGCAGTAGATATATTTTACAATATGTGCCTAATGCCTTAAATGCTTTATTTACTTCCTGCAAATGGTGGAGAGTTTTTCTTGTGGTGTTTTGCATTGTTGAGGCTTTTAGAAATTATTCTGTCAGCGAATTCCATCACAAGATGCAGCTTATTGTTAACAGAGGTGGGTAGAAGTCACAGGATAAAGTTATTATAAGTTCAGAAACCAATTTCTATGGTACTATATAGGTCAGATCTAATGGAATGTAAATACAGATATCTGTGTCCATAACCTAATATGCTCTCATTAAAAAAAAAAGAGATCTTTTCTTTCTGATCCATATGAAGCAACCACTTTGAACAGGTAGGTCTGCTATCAACCCTGAGGACCATGAAATAATGTGTGGCTAAGTAAAATCTATTATAAAATGTGGCCAGAGGCATGTTTCCTTAATGCTTTTGTACACATTCTTATTTATTCCAGGGGGTAAATAAGGCAGAAAATCAGAAATATCCTTAATTTTTCACTACAACCTCCATTAAGTACTAAATGAATACTGAATACCTCATTGAAAAGATGTGAAATCAAAAACTAAGGAGTTCTCAAATTCATGATCTTTAATTCTTACCCACTGCTGGAAATACTCAGTCTGAAGCCATGGAACAGCTTCCCATCCTCTTCCTCTTCACACGAAAGCACTGTCTGCTTCAGAAGCACAACTCCCTGGGACAGATCTGCAAAAATGGGACAATTTTGAATTAATTTCAGAGTTTAGCAGACTACACTTGTGAACTTTCTGTGGCACATTGCACACTCAGATAAAATCATGCATGGTCAGAGTACCAAGTGCTGCTGGGGCTACTTAAAAATAATCAGCTCCTGCCCTGCTGAACTGAAAGGAAAAGCTTTGAAAAGACAGTAGGACAGTATATGCTGAAAAGAAATATTTGTGATCAGTCTGCAGAAATCTTCCAGAAAAGTACGTGTGCAAATATTCCAGAAAAAAAAATTCATGCACAAAATAGAGGTAGGATAAAAAGAAAAAAAAAGAAAAAAAAAAAAGCTTTTAAATTATGGACTTTGAAAGAACCAGTCAAAATATATATAACCTAAAGTCTAATCATTTCATCTATCATAAAACATTCCATAATGAGATGGACTTATATCTTTAGTCTCCTCCTCCATTTAAATAAACCAATTTTTAAGGACTCAAGGATAACACAGGATTGGTGTCACCAGGATTGCCTCAATTTACCAAGGAATTCAATCAGTGCCAGAACAAGCAGCGAGTCAATTCTGTCTGCCACATCTATTGAAGAATTCTTGCACTCAGAGACTGTTAAAGCCACAATAATCAGAAAAATAAATCCTCATTTGTATCTGTATTTGACTTTGCTGTTTGACCATGCCATAACTCTATAAAACCAGATGTAACTACAGATTTTTTTTTTAAATAAATGATGAGGCAGATCAGAAAGCAATGTGCAGTCTCAAAATAGGAGAGCTCCTATTGCGGAGGGATGTTCCTTTTGGATCAATATCCTTTTTGTCTTTAAAATTATAGAGTAGAATTATTCATAATGACAGGGTAATAACTGTGCAGCCAATTTAAAGAGAGCTATATTTATACCAGATATAGGGAAAAGAATCTAAGCACTTGGCAATATTAAAAAGCACCCTGGTGGCCACGTGTGTGACAAAAAGCATTATTGTAAAACACATGCAGTAATTATAATATAACTATAGGCAATAATTTATATTAAAGAATAGATGTGACTCTTATAGATCCTGTGCTGCTAATTATCTTAAATCTTGGAGGAATTCTGTGGTCTGCTGCCTCACAAAAAATAAACAGAATTCTATAAATAACCATTCTGTCTGTAAAGGATATTTTAACTTTACGGCTGAAAAACTGAAAAAACTTTTATTTGAGTTTATTCCAGGTATTTTAAGCAATATCATGATGGTGTTAAATATGACCTTGGGACTGCTTGGTTCTGGATTCATGAGACCCAGCCTGGATTTAGCTCTGGGATCTTCAGTCCAGGAGAGATGTGGATCTGTTGGAAATGGTCTGGAGGAGGGGTACAAAATTACCAGGGGGGTACAACCCTTATCCTATGAGCAAAGGCTGAGAGAGTTGTGGTGGTTTAGTTTGGAGAAGAGAAGGCTGCAGGGAGACTTTATTTCAGCCTTTCAGAGCTTATAAAAAAGTTAGGGACAGACCTATTAGTACTGCTTTGAGCAATAGGACAAAGGGTGATGGTTTTCAGCTAAAGAAAGGGCAGATTCAGACAAGATATAGGGAAAAAGCATTTTTTGAGGGTGTTGGAAGCCTTGCACAGGCTATTCAGAAAGGTGGTGTCTGCCCCATCCCTGGGAGCACTCAAGGCCAGGTCAGACAGGTCCCTGAGTAACCTGGTTTAGTTGAAGGTGCTCCTGCTCACTGCAGGAGACCTTTAGACGTCCCTTCCAAACTGTGATTAGGAGTAAAGTGAAAGCTGACTTATGACATTCTGGTCTTCCTTCAACCACCCCTTCCAAAAAGCAATTGTCCCATGAGACAGTAAAGGTATTTTGCTGGAATGTATTTATAGAATTATGAAATTTACCTGTAGTTCTAACAGCTGGCTGTGAAGTGGTGCATGACTGTGAATTCCTGGGGTATATTGCATTTCCCAATCAGAGTGACCATATGTGGGCCACTCAAGTGAGATTCTAACTGAGGGTTAGAAAGAAGTGGTTGTGTGATATTCATATTGCAGGGGTCTAGCAGTTCAAACTCTCACCCACAACCCCATTATCCTACCAAAAAAAAAGTAGATTTCCCTGCATTATATTATTATTGGCATTTAGTGATGGCTTGCAGCACAGCTGGTTTGGATGTGGGCTCACTTAGAGCAAGGGTCAGCAGACAGGAAGTTTTAGAGGTCATTAAAATAGATCTGCATAGGCCATTAAATTTCGGTTCCACAAAAGGCAGTAAATAGTAGTGCAATTGCCAGTCAAAGATGTAATTTCTCATTTTACTAGTAGGACAAAAAATTAGGCAAATTGTTCCTAAAAGAGTTAATTCAAATGTTCAGGTTTAACTACTGTAAGTTTTCACTTAAGGTAAAAATGAAGCAGAAAAGAAATCCACTAATCTGTATTTTAAGATGTTTCGTTGTTGTTGAAAACAGGGAAGGTGGTCAATGACATTGTCTGAAGAGAAGGCTTAAACTGTGGTTTTGCAGGGTTGGTTCTTTTTATATATATAATTTGATGCATAAACTGCACAATTTTTCTTTATTTCTGTTTTCCTACCTTCATTATGTCCCCTACTGTAAACTTTCCAAATCTCTCACAGCCTCATAACAAGTTTCATATCAACTGCTAAATGAGTTCCATTCCATGATAATAGAAATAATAGTGTAATCCATTTTAATTCATTCTGTATTTTGGGAAACAATGAAATGCACTGTTTACTCTTGACAGTGTATATATTTGCACTACCAACTACAATTGTCTATATATTTAATCAGTATATGATATAATGGGATGTATTCTACAAATTCTTTCTTTTTCTCTAGCGATGGCTTACTATAAGGTATCATCTTTCATTACCTTTAGTTTTCCCCAGTTTACATACTGTCAACATTCAGATGTTTGTTGTTTTATAAAAGAATAGATGTTAGTCTTTCACTCTGGATGAAGTCAGTGTTTTTAGCTTGTTCTCCACAGGATATTTTGCAAATGGAAATACATCACAAAAGAAAAGCTTAATGTTGCAAAGTACCCAAAGAATGTATGTCAGAAAACATCAGAATTTGCCAAATGAGCCTGAAAATATTTGTGAAATAGAGATGTAGACTGATGAACTGATTTGAATCTCTGCTGGTGAATGCTTGATTCAAAATCACAATGGTTTTGCTTCACTAATGCAATGAAATACAATGTCCATTTTTTATTTATTTGACAGGCCAGGGAAAATATTGGTTAGTGGGAAAATATTGGCTGGTGTGTGGCAACACAGAGTTTGTCAAACGATAAAGGAGAATGTGTAAAACAGTATGTTCTATGTTCATGTAGAATACGTGCTTTTATAAAAAATTATATAACATTCTACTTTATACTAGAGAAATGCAAAATTAAAAGCAATTCTAAACAGGATATTTTCATTACCTCCATGTGGTAGGGGGCATCTCTTTGGACACAATGGATGGAATGTCCCAGTCCCCACTTCCAGCTGGCAGGACAGCCCTTGACACTGTGCAGGCACTATTCAGCACTAGATGAGAATTCCTACATTATCAACACTGTTTTGATCACAAATCCAAAACATAGCACCATGAGAAATGCTACAAAAAAATTATCCCAACAAAAGCCATTCACTCCTTCATGGATGTAAAATGCTCTGTATCTGATGAATTTTAAAAGAAATTCAAGGTTCCCTGCCCCCAAAAGAGGGAACTGCCTGTTGCCTTTTTCCAAACCAAACTAATATGATGCTAACTAATTTCATTTACTGTTTAAAATTTGAGAAAGGAAAAGAAAGCCTCAACTACTGAAATTATATTCCTAGTAGAAAAATATTTACAAGACTCATGTCAAAGACATGGATACAAGATATAAATGTTAGACACATTCCTTTTACAAATGGAACAAAACCAGAGAATCAAGAGTAGTCAGTTCTTCATTGTCTTTGTTTTTCACATTATGATGCCAAAAATTAGTTTGTTATTCGTTGAACATGATAAATCAAGGTTGGTTGTTTGGCATTTTTGCCTACACAAAAAAAAATAAAGATAATTCAATTCTTAAAACAATCATAAGTATGATACTCACTCAATGCCATACTGTCACTCTTCTGAAATATGGAGGACATGAAACCAAATTATCACTTCAATACAACTGTACTCAGTCCTCAAACTTTGAGTATTCAGTGATGAATTTCAGTAAATATCTGTAGATAAAGTAGTTTCAGAGACAAAACTAATGTTATCAGCTAAGGTGCAACCTTAATTCTATGTAATGAAATATATATACCAGTCACACAACTTTAAACATGTTCCATTTCATTCAGTCACAAATTATGAGTCTTAGGACAGAAGTAACTGGATAAAATTCAATCATTTCTCAAATGTAGAATGAGAACAGATTACACAGACCTCCAGCCCGGGATGTTAAAATGTACTTAACTAGATTCCTGGGTTGATATTGAAGGAAAATTATCAACACCACTTAAGAATTTTAAATAAGTCTTTTTCCACTTCAAAACCATCTATTTTCCTCTGTTGACTGCAAAGAGAGAATTGGTGGCTAAGTTTGTGTCCAAATGTACATCACAGATGAAATAGGTGGGTGAAATAAGCTCCACCCTGGGAGCCAGGACCGTACACAAAGAAATCCCTGACTTCATTCCTTCTGAGCACAACTGGAAAAAGGAACACATTTTGTTGCATGTAGCCAACACTAACAAGTACTTTGGAGCTTCCATAGCCTAGGAGTTGATTATCAGTTTAGAAGCAAAGAAAACCTTGGGTTATTTAAATAAATGGGCTGCTGAAGGACATTCAGATCAGTTAAATGAATCTGTTGAGTATAAATCATACCATGGTCATTCTTCAGAGAGATCTTTATGTGAACTATGCTGAAATTTTATTGGAAGCATGGATCTATTTAAAAGTGATTAATTTTGAGGTTGATATTATTTGCAGAACATGAAAATGGTAAATATTTAATATGTGTAAATTTATATAGACAAAGCCCCAGATCCCAACCAGAAGAAAAGGAAGTCTTCTAAAAACTTTTGTCATCTACCTCTGAAAATCTACCTTTTGTAGATGACCTTTTGTCATTTCAGCTGGCATCTAACTCAGATTCTGCTAAATCCAGACTTGATGGGAAAACAACTAACCTTCCATTTTTGTTACTCGTATATTTTTTTTCTTCAGAGAGACACAGAAGTTCTTGTCCTGGACAAAAATTGTCTCTTCCTAAACCTTTCAAACTATTTCATTAGTGGGGTGAAATAACACAGAAGGGACACTGTTTGAAACGTAGTTAAAATATATGGGATCTCTAAGTATGCATAGTGCCAGGATCCTTGAAGAGTTCTTTCCTAAAATATATTGTGGTCATGAGACTGGGCCCATGTTTTGAAGGCGCCTCAGTCTTGCTCTGGAAATTAATGTTTCATTTTCCCCCCAGGGTTCAGGTGCTCAAATCCATATTTCCACCCACCATCCTGTGGTTTTGGCCACCTGAATCACCACCAGCCCTGGTGAAGTTTGCTCAATCTGTGGAAAGAAAAGAAAATCAAGTGGACGCCCTCAGGATGGGGGAGAGTTTATCTCTGTAAACTTTTTCTTTGGAATTTCACCTCAGGGGGAAAAAAAAAAAGCCAATCAGAAAAAATTTATACTTGCCCAACCACACGACTACAATTTATGGCCAAAATGTAGCTCTGATCTGACTTTCTCTGTGATCATTCACTTCAGTTAAGGCATTCAAAATTAATTAAGCCACTTCCACAGCAACTTTGCCGTGAAGGGAGGGTTTAAACACATCCATCCCCAGGATGGAATCTAAGGTCATGTTCATGCATGATCACACCTTGATTTTCAAACTTGTCTATAATAGGGGTTTAAAATACACCACATGTGTTCTTAGGCATTCCCCTGATTAGTACCAGTAAAAAAGAAACACCTCTTGGTGAGTGTCACTTGACGATAGCACATAGTTTATATTTCTGCTAATAAATAAAAATCTATGAATAAAAAGGGTTTTGATTACAGGTTTTAATACAGAAGAAATATCTTGTAAGAAAAAAATAAAAAAATCAGACTTTGAAGGTGAAAGTAATAAATTAAATAAATGTATTAATAAATTAATAAATTAAATAGTAACTCAATATCTAAAATTATTGCTGCTGTACAAAACAAAGGCCATTTTTCAGGCTGTTCAGAAAGTGAGTTAGAAAGCTGACCAAAAGCATCTCAAATGCCTGGAAACTGGCTCCACAGACCTCAACAAGAGCTTGAGACAGAGTGCTGGATGAAGAAAAGAGCAATTCAGCAGCTGTGAAAAACAAGAATTTTGAATTTTGTTTTCCTATACTGCTAAACAACACTGGCTTGGCTTTCTTCAGGTGCTACAGATGAGATGAAAATTCTGTGAATAAAATTGGGACTAAAAAGTCTTCAAAAGGAATTTCTCATAGTCTTCCTTCCTTTCTTCTTTTTTCTCCCCCAAGCACAGGTTACTCTACAGCTCAGATGAATAAAGTTAAGTCCCAAGATACAACATCAGTGTCCTCATTAATTTAGCTGAGTAAGGCATTCAGCACAGGAATATGTTCAAATAATTCTTTTAGAGATATTTACATCCCTCAAAATGCAAGTTCATGGGGGTTTTTCAAAGCACTGTGGATGTCTTTGTAAACAGAAGTTGTACACACCAAAGTTTCTTTGAAATTTTCATAGTTAAAGATTTTTTTTAAAAAAAATCTCAGGCTATAAAATAGAATAAGAGTGTTTAAGGTCATGTGATACAAATGATTTTTTGAAAAATATTAGTTGCAAGTATTCCGTCAAGCTCTGGTGGCTATGAATTTTGCAGATAATTCCAGAGAGAACTTACTTGCCCCTCTGAATTCTTTCACAGCAAAACAGGCCAGCTTTTTTTAGAAAATAGCTGAGAAAATTCCTTTCCCTGCCTTTTATTAAACAAACACAAAAAACAGACCAAAAAACCCAAAACAAAACCCCCACATATAATCAAGCAACTGAACTGTTTGAGTTATTAAAGGCCTGGGGAGGAACCATTTCATCATAAATTGAATACTGGCAGAGAACATCAAATAGAAAATAGAACAAATTCAACTAAACTACAGCCTGGAAAGAATAAATGTGGTTTTATTTATACAAATTTCACTTTTTTAAGAAAGAAGAGGCTTTCAAGCCCATTTAACTGGTCATAGAAATTTTACAGTTTTTTACTTTCATTGCAAACAGTTTTATTCTTGAGTCTTGTTATTATTTTCATATTCTCTGATGTAGTTTTAACAGAGGACAAATCCTTGCTCATGTGGGATAGCCAAAGGTAACAGAAAATCACTGTATTTTGGAATATGTACTTTAAAAATGTGGCCTTAATTTAGGCCTCTTGCATTGTTTTTTTAACAACACAATTGACAAATAACTTTTAAAAATGTACATTCCAGTAGGAGAAAATTTTATACTTAAAAAGATAAATAATGGGCAGTGAAACAATATTTGGAAAATTGCATTCTTTTTCTATTGTTTCTGCAAAAAACTTCTGCTTGCCAAATCAATGCCCTCTCTGTTGATCTTTTCTTTCAATAAGTTTAAGTAGCCTGGATAGAGTAAATTGGATATCCCAAGTCCATTATACAAGTTAGCTCAATTAAAGCCTAAGATGTGTCTGTATGTGCAGACACACTCTGAGTGTGAAATTAGAGAGGCTGAGGGATTTATAATTCTACATATGAATAATTAAAATCCCAAAATGGCAAGATCCTCCAAAATAAATTCATCTAAGGCTGAATTTTCAGATTTAAATTGGAAAAAAAAAGAAGACACATATGAGCCTGTTATTGCAATGAAGATAGAAACACACTTGGACACAAAGGACACCAGAAATCAGCAATCTTGTAACCTAAAGAAACAGAACTTCAGGATTTGCAGTTATTCTTGTTTCAATATTCAAAATAGCTCTAGACAGTAACAATCCAATGTTCATTTTTCCTTATTTTTCACCTGACCTTTTCAATGAACTCTACAGCTGTAAAAGTTTGGGATTGCAGCGTGGATTGCAGAGAGTATTAGACTTCCACCACTGACAGCAGTTATCTCAAACTCAGGTTTGCTGTGCAAATAGTAGGGACTGCAAATTCACTTTTATAAACGTTCTGAGTCAGTTGTTTAATAATCTCCGCCGGAGAACTTCTCAGAAATAACTTTTTTTTTTAATAACAGCAAACAGGATGGTGACAGATAAAGATCTTTGGAAGCTATTTTATTTTTTAAATAGAACATTTTGGCACGTTTCTCAATAGCTGTGTTTTCTCTTACAATGTATGACAATGGCTATACATATAATGAGTTTTTCCTACAGGTAAAGCTGTTAAACAGACTTTAGACTGATTTTCTAACTTGAATAGACTTTTTGTAGATAATTATGTAATCTCATATGAATCAGACTAGAAAGAAGGAGGGAAAAACTGCACTGATACAATCCAAATCATCCTCAACTAATAACAAGTAAAATAAATGAATTTTAACACCACATTATTATAGCAAGCAGTGAGGAACATAAAACATATAAATATAATGAATTACTGACACCAAGGTGACAAAAACATTAATGACTTTTGACAGCTCATAGAGCTATTAAAGATGCCATAGAATATTTGAATCTGTAAAGTCTCTAGGAGAAAGATTAATTTAAAGATTACCATATTAAGGGCAAAAATAGCTTTTCAAATCTGTATTATTTGGGCCTTTTAAGAAAACATGTTGTTCTCTAGAACAGTACAAGGAAATATGTTATATAGACATAAGTCTTCAGATTTGTTAGTAAAAACAAACTCCTCTTCTTAAATTTGTTGTACAGTGATGAAGAGGAAAAGGAGCAAAAAAAAATTATGCAGCCTACGGCCAAGAAAGTGCAGTCATGAATCAAAGCTGAACTGGTATGCAGTAAGAAACAGGGTCATCATTTACTTACAGAGACTAATAAATCCAGTTTGCAGACCAGACACACCTACACATTTGCATTGGCTTACAGAGGGAAAATAAGACAGTATTGCTGCAAAGAGAGTATTTGTTGCTTGCGGTCCTTCAACAAACTTGATCCTCTCTTCAATTCCTCCTCCTTTCAAAAATTCAAATCCCAGCTTGTGGAAAAACTGAGGAACTTAATGCAGAAATTGGGACAGGCAGCACAGTAATGAAAAACTGTGTCGCTTCTTTTGCAAAAAAGATTATGCATAGAAAAGGTAGCAATCAATATTTCCTATTTCTCTGTCAGTAAAAACTATTTTCTCTGAAGATACGTGTTACTGAAAAAATAAGAGTTCAGATTCCTGTGAAGAGGCAGGAGTTGAACACTACTTATTTCCTTATAAAGTCCAAATTTGCACAAGGTAGGGTGCAGCAGCACATTCTGCAGAACAGAGATGTGAATACCAGTGCTTCTGACAAACTTGAAATAATTTATGTACCTCCCCAACACAAAAGTTTATAAATATGAGCTCTGTAGGGCACAGCCTTATCCATGACAGCCTCTGTCATGACACTGGGTCGTGCCACCACCACCCCAAAGCCAGGCACGACTTTGGAGGCAACTCTTACCAATGGCCTGGGATAAGATTTCATACAACAAAAGGAAACCTAAACCCATCCAGCCTCTACAATACGAATTTCCACATGCCATAGAAAATTTGGGTTTTTCGGACAGTCAACGTAGCTTCTCTTTCATAGTCTAATTAATTATACAGTAGCAGCAAGGATATTTTACCCCATACAATAACATCCAGTTCCAGAACATGAATCTCTGAGAGATGAAACTCAGGTTTCCAAAGTATGCACTGGGTTTGGGAACAGCAAAACTCTCTGCAGGAGAACTACAAGAGAGGAAGAGGTAGTGATGTGTCCAGGTTTCTGTAAATAGTCTTAGCCACCTTAGAAAGGCAATAGAAAGCTAAGAGCTTGAAATTGAAACTGCCATGCTTGTGCAGTAAATTAGTATGGGTAAAAAAGGGTTCAAAACTGGCTTATGAGCACCACCCATATTGTGGAATTACCGTCTTCCATCTCTACTTTATATCCTCCTTGATAAGGAGATTTGTTTCTCCACAATAATCTTTTTCAAATGCAACCTCAGTTCCTTAGCTTTCCTTCTCAGAGTAGAGAGCTTGTTTCCCTTCCTCTAAGAATACCCTGAATAAAAGTTTGACTCCTGCAAGCCTATCCTTCAGAAATAAGATTTGAAGTCCATGTGAGCCATTCCTTAAAACCGTGTTAGAGAACTGACAGCGTGCCTCAGTAATCTTTGAAAAAAATCACAGGGAAAAGTAAACACAATACATAATTTTTGGACAACACAAAGCAACAATCTTTAGGCAATGTTAGTAAAAATGAGGCATCAAGGGAAAATTTATTTTAGAATACTCTCCCCTTTTGATCTTTCCTTTCCTCTTGTCCCTCTTTTTTTTCTTTTTTTCTTTTTTTTTTTTTTTTTCTGGGGGTAATTTAGAGATTCCACTCTCTGCCATTTTTACATGAAACAGTAAATTATATTCTGTCTGAATTCAAGTTTAAAAGGCAAGTGAAATGTGCACATTTTAAGTGGAACCATTTAAAATTTGTCTGTATTAGTACCCCACTTCTTACTGCAGTTGGCTATAAAAGTAGGGTTTATTGAAAGAATATAGACTAATATGAAGAATGTACAAGATAATGAAATATCAGTGCGCAGAGAGATGTGTTAATGTCTCAATGATCTTCTGCTATTCTCTCATGTGTGATTATCAACTTTCAGTCTTTAGATCCTCCAGAGGCCTCCTCATTACTTGAAAAGTATATGACAACTTAGAATAAAAGTTAGGACATAGCAGCTGTGTATCTGTACTAAGAATCAGAGATTCAGAAACAGACAGAGATTGAAAACTGTCCCACAACAGTTGAAACATCCTAAAAAATGATACAAGTTTAACATGGTTTTCTTCATTTCTGATACATAATTTACCATCGTAAATTAGAGATGCAAGGGCTCCTTTGGAGGATTTTATGTCTGTTAGGAAAGTGGAATAGCAGGGTTTATTTGAAGTCACCACACATCCTGTGATTGAAAGACTCACCTTAAATTTATTGATGATTTTGTTGTGCAGTCAAGTCCATTGCAGGGAGCTGAACCTGCAATTCAAAACCCTGCTTGGTCTGTGCACTCTCCTCATCTTCAATGACACAGGTTACTTCTGAGCAAACTCCTTATCTTCCAAGACAGGTGTGGAATAATTAATTCAGCCCTGTCTGTAAAGCCCAGTCTGAGAGAAAATGATGAAATGATGAAAGAATAAAAACATATTTTTCTATTGTGTCACTTTGATAAATAATCCATAAAATAAACATGAGACCTTGTAAAGGTTGTGTGATACAAGAAGAATAGAAATATAGGATTATTAACGTTGGAAAAGACCTCCAAAATCACTGCATGCAGCCATTGACCTCCCCACCACTATGTTCACCTCTAAACCTTGTCCCCAAAGTGCCACATCCACAATGGTTTTGAGCAGTTCTGGGAGTCTTGATTCCCTTCCTTTCCTGGGCAGCCTAATTCATGGCCTGACCACCCTTTTAGGGAAGAACTTTTTTCTAATGTCAAATCAAGACTGCTCCTGAGCAAATGCAAATTGAGACCATTTTGTCTTGTCCTGCGTGCCATGCTTGAGTTTGAAGCAGAAAGCCCAAAAAACTATGAGGGGAAAAACAGGAAAAAAAAGAGCAAAATAAGTATCAGTCATAGGATTGTTTTTTTGCTCTTCCTTTGCAGGAACATTAAGTAAATTTTGCCATATTCCCCAGAACACACTGAGAGAAGTCTTCCTTCCTCCTTTCTATGCTTTAGACTCTATCACAGAGTGTGCTCTCTTAATTTTAATTATTTTGCTCTTTAAATAACTTTGCACAATCATAATTTAAAAAAAAAAAAAAAAAAGGAAATGCCAATTTGGGAAAAACAAATAATTGTTCTATATGTCAGAGCCTTTACTGCTACAATCTTAGTGCCCCAAAAATTAACCGAGGAGAAAAAATTACACAGATGAAATTATGTGTCTGAAGAGATTAGGTCATTTTAATAATTTTAACGGCATTTTATTGCAAGACATTTATTCTGGATGGCTTGGGATGAATCATTAAGCATCAGTGCTGAATTTTGCTCTCCTATTTTCCAGATTACACTGCAGGTGGTGGGGATAGGGACGAACAATATTACATATCAAATGTACTGTAAAGTTTTGCATGCTTATGAAATGAATCAGTGAAATTTCCTGCAAGAGTATGGTAGAAAATATAGATAATACTTTAGCAGTGTTTCTTCAGCATTTGGACAAAAAAATCAATGTAGATGTAGATCTGTGCCTTTATTTTTCTACCTTTTGCAGTTTTACTTGTTTTCAAGATTTGTTTAGAAGTAACTAAAAACAATAGGAGACCAAGAAAAAGGGGAGCAGACAGGTGTGTTTTACAAACAACTCAGCTCTGAAAAAGACACTGCTGATGATCAGTTTCAGCCATTGTCTCCCTGACATTTCTAATCTGATTTCTTCTAGAGATGGCATCTCGAGCAGAAATCAGCCCAGTCCTGCCTCAGAAGTGAAGCAGCAGCAGAAAGAAACCTGTAACTGCATCCAACAGCACACGTGTCAGTTTCTGTGCACGTGAGAGAAGTGGTTTTCCTTTGCTTTTTTTGTTAAATAATAACATAAAAATGCCATTAACCCCACAAGTGCATTAAAAAGGCATTTAAAGAATGGTGTACATTCGTGGTGGGCTCTCAGGAACCACTGGACAGTGCAATTATCATGTGCACAAGATGGCCAGCAACACCATTTACCTGCTCACTTTTGCACAGCCTTTGAATTTCTTGCACTGTTGTTTGCTTCCCAGGCTGCATCCCTTGCTCAGATTACATCATCCCTTTGTAATTCCCCCAGATGCAATGTTCCATTTCTGTAATTAATAAGTGACAATTGCTGGACAAACATGCACTCTGGATGGAATAATTATTTCATTTTGAGAATGTGCTGAAGCAATTAGAACTCGTTTTCCCTGGGCAGTGTGATTGTGATAGCATAGTTTGCTGTGGGAAATTAATAGCTAATTATCCTGAAATTTTGTGGGACAGTCCTCTGGATCCATCAAAGAGCCCCTATGGTTTACTGATTTACTGCTCCTGAGTACAATCTAGGCTTATTTTAAGGCTTTTTCGTTATATTTATAGGTTCTTCCCATTATCTTTAGCTGGGAAGGAAATACAGAAGACCCAGCTAACAAGGCACAAGGTAAAAAACACAAAAACAATCTATGATAATGAAAAAAAATTATTTCCATAAAAGTCTCTTCTTGTGAATATTAATTGGCAATGAAAAAGAAAAATGATGCTTTGTTTCAAAAAACAGACTGACTTGACATTGCTGTGTTAATTTAATCAATTGAAAATGGTCAAATTCATGGGGTTTACAGGAAGGGGTTGTATTTCACAGTCAGGAACCTACTTTCTGGGTTCAGTTTTTGTACAGAAATGTCTGCCACCTAAACCTGAATTTACTCATGAGTCTGCTTTCTCTGGCTAAACTGAGATAAAAAAATAAATTAGTCTGCTGGTAACATAATTGCACTACTTTACCACAAAAACCAATACTGATAAAATAGCAAACACAATGGCACTGCTGGACAGTGACTCGCCTTCTCATTTCTTCTATATTGAAAATATTTAGTTTAGAGAAGACACAGTTTCTTACTGCTGCCAGAGGAAGATTGATGAACAGTGGAACCCTTTCATCCTTTGTTTCCTCCTAAGGCTTTTTATTTTGGACAACTTAATTCAGGTTTTTAAAAAATTAAATCAAAACCCACACATATGAGTAAGGTAAACTCTTATTAGCCACTTTTACTAAACAAATACAATATGGGATTCTTCCTACTAGAAATTCTCAGATGTTGGATTTTGAAAGCATCTGAAACAAAATTAATTGTTACCTAGCAAGAAATTTGCAACTGAATAGGGGCTTCTAATGCTTCCTCTATTTTATGTCATCTGGTTAATGGCAGTAACTCAATCATTTCTTGCTTCTGAAAATGTGGTCTCTGCAGCTCAGAAGAGATTCAGCAATGAAAGGTGGTGAGTTGCTTATGGCAATTCCTGTCCCATTTGTAACCAATTTCACAAGTAAACAAAAATTCCCTCTCCACAGGGGATGGAAAGCAGACTGTGTGTATTTATATCTTTCTATTATGGATCCTATTACAATTTCATTATTTGAAATTCACTGTTCTTCTACCTTCTCTCTAAGTGATTTAGAAAGTGTAAAGAGACAATAGCAACCAACTTACATAACAGCAACCAACAAACTGAATTTCAACAGCTGCTGGAACAGTCATGAAAATCCCATTAAATGCAGAAAAAGCCCATAATTATATAAAGCTTAGAAATCCATGTTGATAGTAAATCAGTTGGGATTTACATTCATTTGGTTAAATCTCCAAACTACTTCACAGCTTTTTTTTTGTTTGTTTCCCTTTTTAGCTGGATTTCCTACTCCTAATCCAAGAACCAGAAATATCCAAGACATTTCAAACAGTTTCTTCCTAGTGTGCCTGTGTTTTTCTGAAAATTAAATCTGTCCTGGATTTCTGGAGTAGAGGATGCTCCTCTACCTCTGATCATCTCCAGCTCAGCTGCTGCCCATCCCAGCTTGGCCAAGGCATGCCTGGTCCACATGGGAATGTTCTCTCCTAGACTCAGAGCACCTCTGATGCACCTCGGCTCTGGAGCGGTCCCATAAAAATCCAGTGTTTTCCCCTGAAAGCTGAATTTACTGCAGCTTTCCAAAGTAACTGCCCAAAAATGTGCAAACCAGACTGTCCTAGACAGAAATGTGGAATGCGACCCTTGTTCAGCCTGGTCTGAGAACCAGCTGGGCAAACACCTACAAGCAAATATCAGTGATCTCTTGGGAATTCAGATGAGAAATCTGACACCTACAAATAGGATTTCTTTCCTAAGACCCAGCTTATTTTGAATCACTTCAGAGAAATGCCAAGACAGATGTTCAAGATGCTTATCATCTTTCATAAACAGGCTTAAATACTACATGCAAATATTGCTAAAGACGTTTAAATGTCTGCATATGTGCACAAAATCACATAAAGATTTCTGTGTTTTATTCAGTTGTTTTAACTCAAAACTAATTATTCAGTAATTGCTTCACATCAAAAACTGAAGTGAATGAAGTCTGGATGCCACTAAAGTACATTGCAAAGCATTTTGAATGCCAGGTCTATAAAATATGCTTAATAAATAATGAAATATAAATTTCATTCATACTTAATTCTTTCCTGTGTATTGAAATAGTTAAACCTCCATGAGGGTTGATGACAAAATACTTTTAAAATTTCTCTTTTGGACTATGGTATTCACTCTGTATGACTTTACACAGAATCACAGAGCAATTGGTGCTGGGAGGTTCCTCTGGAGCTGATGTGGTGCAATTCCCCTGCCCAGGCAGGGTCCCCCGGGGCAGTGGCACAGGAACGTGTCCAGCTGGGCTGGGATGTCTCCAGACAGGGACACTCCAGGCCCTCCCTGGGCAGCTGTTCCAGGGCTCTGCCCCTCCATGCACAGAACTTCTTCCTCCTGCCGGGCTGCAGCTCGCTGCCCTTTATTTTCTGGCCCCTGCTGCTCGTGCTGGCGCTGGCAGCGCTGAGCAGAGCCGGGCCCATCCCCGGGCAGCCCCTGGAGATGTCTGTGGGGATTGCTGGGGTCCCCTCTCAGCCTTCCCTCCTGCAGCCCGAGCAGGCCCAGCTCCCGCAGGCTCTGCCCGGCCCGGAGCTGCTGCAGAGCCCAAATCCTCTCTGCGGCCTCCCTGGGCCCTCTGCAGCAGCTCCTGGTCTCTGCTGTCCTGAGGAGCCCAGGGCTGGAGCCAGCCCTGCAGAGGGGCCCAGCTGGGCCGGGCAGAGGGGCAGGATCCCCTCCCTGCCCTGCTCCCGCTCTCTGGGCACCCCAGCATTTTCATTCCATTTTTTGCCACAGTGTGACTTTTTGTCCAGACCCATGAACCAGGATGTGCTGCATGTGCTCACCTCCACCAGGAATCGGCTCCTTCCAGCTGCAAATTCCTCCCTTCTGTGCTTATTTCCACTGGGGCGGCCTAACTCATAGCAAGTTCCTTGAGTGGCCTGGACAGTGCAAGTCAAAACATTCAGTGAGAGGGTTAAAACTGTTCATTCTGAAAAGCATCTTTGTCCCAACTCATTCATGAAGAAACATCTGTTCTTTAAAAAAAAAAAAANNNCAGTAAAAAAATTCTTTTTTTTAAAAAAAAAAAAAAAAAAAAAAAAAAAGTGAATATAATTGTGATAGGTTCCACTAAATATATTTCAAAAATATTTATAATACCCTGGAATACTTCTGATGAGTTCCACTTACACGTGGGTGAGCGTGTATGTGGAAAAGACTAAATAATGACTAGAGAAAGAAACATTTGCCACAAATTCAAATATATATATTTATATGCTTGTACGCATATTTTTTTATTTATAAATCTAGTAAACTACATGTCAGTTATCAATGAAAGCATCCTGTTTATATCAAACTCCTTTCCTATTTTCGCTGCCTTTGCCTTTATTGACTGAAAGATATGTAATTATTTCCTTTGGATCTCTACTCCCCAGACCCCAAACTTCCTGGATGACCTGCAACAGAAAACAATGTGCAGCATTATATTTATATTTTTTATATGTGTATGTATATGCGTATGAGTATGCATATGTATGTATATGTATATGTATATGTATATGTATATGTATATTATATGTATATGTATATGTATATGTGTATTTATGTTTTATATATATACAATACGTATATATATGTATATCAGGGACAATCTGTAGCACTTCAACAGAAAAGTGGAAGAAATGCAACACTATTTACACATAGTAAAATTTAAATATGAGTCAAATATTCTTTAATGTGATTTAATATGTAATTCAAAATTATATTCTATGCAAAGGTGAGGACCTTATCTATTTAAAGCCAATTAATAATTTAAGTCACACAACAGAAGTTGTTTTGACATTAGAAAACAATCTCTACCTCAAGTCAGTATAAAATCTCAAGCTCATCAAGAAGAAAAATCAAAAAATCTTATGCACTTTTCCTAACCCAAAATTAATTTGAAGGGGTTTTTTCATGACAATGATAATGGCAGATGATTTAATTATTTGATTAAATTAATAAAATATAAAAAATTAAGTATCCAATCAAACATATCTGAAATATTAAACAATGGGACATCCTTAAGAGTCATGTTAGGGAAGAGCTACAAGCGTTCAAGTGTCTCTCCATGCTGCAATCAAAAGATCTGACTTCAAGCTGCATGCACAAAATAAATTCCCTTGTTCATCTTTGATTATGATGGAACAGCCCAGAATGAGCCGAATAATTTGTTCAAGAGAAATGAGATTGTTAAAAGCTGGAACCAAATATGGAGAAAATGCTCCTTGTGAGAAGGAAAGTGGCAGCTGAGCAAGTTATGTTCCTGAGTGAGGAAAATCCCTGGATTTAAATAAAATTTTACTATTATTTGCTATTATTTTAAAATAAAATTTTACTATTATTTGCGCAAGTACAACTCTTATTTACTATATCCAACAAATGGTTGTTGAGGGATCATCCGAACTGGAGAGGTGCTGCAACACCAGGTTGGGTCCAGGGGCTTCGTGTCAGCAAGCTCAGGAAGCAAATGGAGCAAAGGAGGAGAAACTCTGCATTTTGGAAGTTAATTTTTTGCCATTGCAGCTACTCACCCTTAATCTTTTAATCAGAATTCAAGCAGACAAACAGGGCTTTTACATACGTTCATCATTAAATCATATAAATGAACACCCTCAAAAAAGACATCTGGGGGTTAACTGAATTCCATGTTTCATCCCAAATTATGACAATCAGTCAAAATAAGCTGTTGTGTATAATTTTTACTTCAGAAAAGCATAAATTTATAGTATCAAGGAAATTCTTAGCACGGGAACTTTTTCTATGTATTCATGTCATGTAAGCTTCAGTTTCCAGTTTCGTTTTTTATTCCTCATCAGTCAAAAATATATTTTCATGCACAATAAATATATACGCATATAAAATGGGAGAATTTCATTATACATTACAAGAATTGTATTGCTGTGTCACATATTTTTAAAATTTTCTCTCAAGATATATATTGTTGTCACGCTGTGAAACTTGCATGGAAATACAATTTTGTGTGGGCTCCTATCATTTATTTGCTAGAATAATTTGATGCCCATGACACATAGTTTTGGGATACTTGTATGTAGAAATTTATTATATTTGTTTATGTAAATTTTGTATTGTATTATTATTTGTAATTAATATTTCTTTTTAAATAATATTGTACCTAAGGCTGTAACTTTGTGTTAATGGTGCCAGAATGAATATTACAAATATATATATAACTATATATTTATTATTATTAAAATAATTAGTTATTGAAAATAATTGAAATATTAGTCAGTTTGAAACTTCTGCTTGCCTGAGTTGTTACTAGTTTTAACATACATTTTTGAGCTACACATTCTGTTTGCTTTGGAAAAAGAACACTCTTGGGACCTTCTGTTGCTTTAGAAATAGAAGGACTTTCATTGCTGTCTGGTTTTGTCCTTCTGTGTCATTTTTTCCCCCTTTTGATGGGAACTGGAATGGACTCCCTAAATATTTATGACCCTGTGATCAGGCCTCCTGCTAGCACTGCATTTACCCTTTAGCCCTTAATCAGGATGGACATATTTAAAACATCAAGCCTGGATCTTGGCCTTCCTGCAGTCAAAAGACATTTTTCCACGGATTTAAACAAGTCCATGGCCCCATCCTCTGGGGAAGGTTCTTTGAAAAATGTTTTTTTTGTGTCACTTCTGAGCAGTTTGTTGCTACCCAGCATTTTAGATTCCAGAGGGTTACAAAGGACAGGGTAAACAACTCCAAAACATTCCAAAGCAAGGCCAGGGTTTTTTTGTTGATTTCCAGATACTCCTTTATGCCTCTTTGCAACTTTTTGAGTTTCAGTTTATTTCATATCATTTTTCTCAACCTACAAAAGCATTATCCTTAATTGATTGAAAATTATCACTTCTCTATTATTGTGCTGCACCCAAATTTTCCTTGGATTTTGATACTAAGACTGACTCTCCCTTACCTCTTTAATTGTTTTCTTGTAATCCCACCTCCACAGAATTATGGGCGTTTACATAAATTATGGAAAGATGAGCAACTGAGAAATGTTGTTTTTTATAAATCCACTGCAAAGTATAACTGTTTTGGTCATTGACAAATGTCTTCTGATTTTATTAGCATTCTGAATAGGAGCCTTGAAAAATAGTACACACTGATGGAGAGAAGGGAAAAAAAGTTGGAATGCCCTTTATAATTATATATAATTTTTAAAATTTCAGTTTGGTTTAAATTTCACTTCAGATCTTTGGTTTAGACCAAAGAAAAAGTTTTTTGAATCCTGGATTAGATTTTAAACTAGACAGACTCATTTCACTCTTTCTGTTCTGTGTGTGTTAAGGGGATTTGATAAATACAAGACTAAAAGCAACATCTGGAATTTAAAAAAATAACAAATTTATCAGTCACAAAGACAAATTCACAGTTTGTTTCAAATTACTTCTCTATAAATCAGGTGAGCATTTTTTTTCTTTATTTTTCCCTTGCATAGAATTGTTGGCCAGCTTCATGTAATCAGATTTGTTTTTTCACTGATTCTAACCTGATATAAGTTAAATTTTAACTTATCTGGTGCAGCTCTGTTTTTAAAAGCTGACATGTCGGGTTACATGGTTCATTGGCATAATGTGATTTAGTATGTTTAAAATAGGCTGTTATAAATACCTCCAGACACAAAAATATTTACAGATGGATATATATATATTTACTCCAAGTGAATAGCAACCTCATTTTTGGTGCACAAAGATTGGATGCAGCAGTATTTGACCTATTTTGGCCCAAAGGTGGAAAGAATAAGGCAAACATATTTATTAATGTCTTTATTATTAGTGTTCCGTGTCAGAGGAAAGTGAGAAAATAAAACCTGTGCCAATTTTAGCCTGCCCAGCACAGAACCTGGACAGTATAGAACATTTTCCATACAGCAAATCTGCCTCTTGTAGTTCAGGGCAATAACTCAGCCAGGGGCATGGAGGAGGAGTTTTTGAGTTTATGAGTTCCAAAATTTGTGTTATATGAGGTATTTCCCCCAGCCTCTGCACTACCCTAAGTGTAGATATCTGTCTGCCAGTAACTGAAGAGGCTGATCACTAATTAATCCAACAAGATGAAAGATTAAAGACCTCTGCAGACCTCCCAACTGTTTGTTTGGTAAAAAAAGAACAAAGACAAGTTTGCTTAAACAAGAAAGATTAGGTTGCCTACCTTGAAATTATCATTCTCTCTGAGCAGAGGACCAAGAAGTATTTATTTTTATATTTGTGCTAAATTCTTCAAGGGTGGAAGTATCTTGAAGCCTCATTAAAGTAAGGCTCTTAAAATAAGCATCATCATCAGATTTATTGTTAAATAAAATTTTACTACTATTTGCACAAGTACAACTTTTATTTACTATATTTATAGCATTTTATATTCAGAACTTTCCCTGGAACTGTTATTACCATCTTGTGCCTAGAGCTTTTTCACAAATATCTTGGTATAGTACTTTCTTTTAAATTCTGACTGGACAGCTATTAACTGAATGGAAGCAAAAGAGTTATACATAATATCATTTCTCTGCATATAATATTTTCATCATAAGTCAGTCAGTTAGTTCAGGGGACTCAGCAAGGAAACTCTGTACGATTACTGTTCCTGGCTTCTAATTCTGGTCACTCTCAGCTTTCAAACTACCCACATGGAGGCCCACCACACCTAGGAGCTCTCAGGACAGATGCTCCCACAAAGGTTTTAAATCTATTGGTGTCAGACAGGAAGGCTGTAGTGTACCATCCTCGGAGATGTCAAAAATCTGTCAGGAAAGAGACGTGTGTGACTGCATCTGGGTGTCCCTGCTTGAGCACAGAGCTTGGGGCTGTGACCCCCAGAAGTCCCTCTCACCCTCAGCTATTCTGTGATTCTGTGACATTCCTTGTGACACCAGGGAGAGCTTGGACCAAGGTCATACTGTGACGTTTTTTATGTCCTTAAAGAAAACCTTAACTTTTTCCTTAAAGGTTTTTAAGTATAGGATCTTGACTGAACAGAAGGCAGGTTCCTTATTGCAGTTTCATTTCAATAATTTTATCTCTGCCTATGTGTTCTCCATGACTGAATTACAAATGAGCATATTAAAGTATATCCATAATTATCAATGTAACCAGAGGCTGAATAAGCCATATTTTACATGCTGAATTTATGGGGGGAAAAAGCAAAAAAGTGTCCTTCCCGTCTCATATTCTAATGGCCTAATCAAAACTCACCTCATTGAATTCAAAATAGCTCTTCCTGAAAGAAAATAGTAAAACTGTTTCTGAAAATAACCTGGAAAAAAGGAATCTTCCATCTGACTACTAATATATGTTCTGAAGAGACACATCATCACATTACACCTTACCATTCCCTGTATTACCCCTACATGCATGGCTTTCTCCATATTAATCCCCTAGTAGCCTAGAAACATAAAAAGTCTTTAAAGAATTAACAAATTTATTAACTGTATAAAAAGTAACCACCAAGTTTTGCTTAAGTTACTTATTATGACATTATTTAGTATCCTATTATGTTGTATTTCTCTCCTGTTTTCCTCTGTCTTTCTTTACCTGGCACAAACTACTCCCAGTGACTTTAAACTACTCAGTTCTGAGGGCCAGAATAATCACAGGAACTGAAATAAAAGCAAAAGATAACTCTTTGATAGGAGACATAAAGAACTGTGAATCAAAGTGGGCTCTCAAGTAAAAAGCAAAAACCAGTAGCAAAGCAGAGAGAGTCAGTACAATGAGACAGCACACTGAAGAAAGCTAACCTTATTTTTTTGTTTCCTTGCTCCAGCTGTAGCTTATGGTAATGATGATGTCAGCACAAGGGTGAAGGTTGCACAGTTCAACCAGAAAACTTCCTTCATTACTAGAGATGTCAGCTCAACGGGAACTTGGAAATGTGAACCAAGATACACAGAACTTGGTCAGCTTAAGCCAGCCAGCAGAGTTAATCAAGGGAAAAATGCAGAAAATATTCGCATTTTAATGAAAAGTATTATATATCAGCTTTAAGTGGAAAAAGCACTTCCTAGATTGCTTCAGGTGATGGAGGAGGTGCAGAGTCCTGGCTGGGTCTTTAGTATTCTCTGTGGCTCTGTGAAAAAGTCTCTTCATCTCACCTTAATGTCAGACATCTATAACACAGGCACTTAGATCTGAACTAGTTATCTGGGTGTCTTTTGCAATTGTCTGAGAAAAACAAGCACAATTTATTTAGCCTGTTTTAACACACCTATTTAAGGATAAAATTAATTGCGCTCCTCAAGTGCTCTCCACTGGCTGTAGCAGATACACGTGTTACCAGACACATGTTAATATAGTTTTCAAAGCATGAACTGATAAATCCCACCTTGCCACCCCTATTTCCCCTCAGCCTTTTTCCACAGTTATCCATCTAAGCTCTAAGATTTCAGTGGCAACTTCTAAATTAATGTGATGTTGTCCTGAACTGATCAGCAAACTACCACAACAGCACCTTTGAACTAGCAAGGCCACTTTAGAAAGATCAGCATTGTTAATGTACTTGGAAATGCTTTCCTGACCTCAGAGTTAGGATCATTTTATAAGTTCTATGCCATAAGCAAGCTTTGCATCTTGGATGGTTGCATGGAGGGACACACTTCTGGTGTCTGGTGCTGTTTGCACACACAAAATTCTCTCAGATTTCCCAGTCATCACTGGCACTACCCAGCATTAAACCTTCCTACTACAGCTCTTGCAACAGGGTTTTGGTTCCTCAGACCACTCTTTCCTAAAAACCTAACAACCAGACTTTGTTATTTTTATGTGGAATAATCTCATTTTTCTGTTAGGAAAACATAACCAGGAAAACCCTTGCCTAAATTTTGCTCAATAAAACTCCCTAAAAGCAGCAAATTCATGCCCATTTCTCAGAGATCTGGCTTTGACTAGAGAAAAACCATTCAGAAGGTGAGGGAAACATCGCTATGAAAACAATTGGGAAAACGTAAAAACCAAAGTAACTCTTTCAATTTGCAGTTTTAATTTCAGTGTTTGCTTTTCTTACCTTCTGATGCAGGGTCTGAGTCAATAGAAACTATTTTGGCTTCAGAGAAACTGCCTTTTACAACCAAACAAGAAAAAAAGAAAAGAACTTGTGAGGCTTGCTTAGGCTGCAGTGACATGAAAGCAAGATTCTGTTTTTATTAGATCCAGGTAAAATCAGAAAAGTAAAATTATTTCCATTTGCCTCAAGGGAGTGTTGGCACTAATGACATTTTGACATTCTGCAAGAACATTAGGTTTGCAAACTGTGGCATTGCAAATCACCTTGAGAGTTAGATTTTGGCCTTAAAACACATTTTATCATTTTCTCAGTAACATGATTGCATCGGGACCTTTGTTACTACTGGAGAAATGTGACCAAAATGTTTTCATAATGTCTGCAGTTGTGACAATATCCTGGTATTTGCACTGTACAACACTCTGGAAGGACCATCTTGCCTTGCAGCTGAGTATTCCATGCTCAGAGCTCAGTCACAGTCTTTGTGTTTTGCAGAAATTTGTACTGGAATTGTACAATACCAAAGGCAGTACTTGTGCTGCCTCCTGTGGGGTTTTTCCCACTTCCTCCCCCTGCCTGTTTATGGAAAAAGTTAACACTTATCTCCTTGAAATGAATTTATATTGGAAATAAATAGAGCCTAAATTCTGCCCTCAGATGCAGTTTTTGCTGATAGAAATAACAAATTTGACTCACATCCTCTTTACACCTCTGCAGCTCTGCAGAGAGTGCTCAGGAAAAGCAGATGCTATCTGCTGTTCAGAACTGATTCTGCCAGGCATAGTCACCTTTACTTGTCAAGATGAAAATAATGAAAATTAATCCTGTTGCCATTAGTGGAAAAAGGCTAAAACCTCTTAAACAAATGCATCCTATTAAAAAAAAAAAAAAAAAACAAAAAAAAACCCAAACCTTTAAAGAAATTGGTCTTGTGTTTTGGGTGAGGGAACCCTTCAGGAACCTGGAAATATCCAGCAGTATCAGCCCAGATTAGGACATGGTGTGTTTTCCTCCCTCTTGGTTTCTTCTCCTTTACTGTGAGTGTTCTGTGAAAAGAGAACTTCATCAGGCCTTTTTAGGTGCTACAGAACAGATAAATGGCAACAATGATTAGGTGGGAATGAGGAGGATCTGCAGACATTAAGGATAAAGAGATTAAAGATGGTTCGAATATGAAAAAAACTCCCCGTATTTAGAAAGGAATTTTTCAAAAATTTTTCAATTTTTCATGATGGACAACCTAAAAAAAAAGTAAAAATAAGAAAAAAAAAAAGATGTCTGTTTAAAAAAAAATTTAAAATAGATGCAATATAATTGTATTTGGAAGGTAAATGAATTACAATTAACAAAATGCCCCTCAAACTTCCATCAAATGTTGACAAGCTCTCTTTCAGTAGAATGGTGAATGAAAGTGTTAAGTCAAAACAGAAAATTCAGGCTGACTCGTAATGATGACTGTAACAATACTTTCTGCTAATGATGAGCAATTTGGGAAACACAGATGTTAAATGCAGGGTTTTACAATTCAGTTCCTAAACAGAAAAAAAGACAAAACCCAGCTGTAAACATACCTGAATTTCTGTCTAGATTTCCTTCCTGCAAGAGTTCTAGACCTGTCTATAAGGATGGCAAAGTTCATCTATTTCATTTACTCCTGCCATTGTGTAAAGTGTCAGAGAGTAGAAATATGACCTTTTTAACTACCTTATGTGAGAGAAGTGTAAAATATTGAAAGGGTGTCTGGGTTTCTTTATTCTGTTTTGATTTTGGGGTTTTTTCTCTGTTTAAAACTTGAACTTTGCCTTGAAAAATAAAGAACTTTTTACAGGCATAAATAAATGTTAGGAAATTAATTTTCATTTTCCTTATGACAAGATAGGTCTTTACCAGAAAACAGAGGAAGACAAACTAATATCATCAAAGACTATTTGATCTCTTTCTTACATATTTTTTGAGGAGTTTTCTTGAAAGTTAACAGCTGGAGCCACTTAAAGTGACTTGACACTTGTGCAATTATGTATATTTTTGTAAGAAATTCTGAAGCAGCCTATTCTGTTGTCAATTATAAACTTAATATAAATATACACATCACAGCAGGACAACCCCAGCTAAGAGGGAGAAAGGGAATATGACAAACTTACAGACCTTTATGCCTTTCAAAGCAGTCCTACCATGACTATTAGTGACAGCAGAAAATTATCATTGTGGTCTCTATTAAAGCTATCTTAAATTTCACATTAGCCTCAGCAAGACCGAGGACTTAATTTGTTGCTTTTTTGTAGGAGGAATACCTGAGGTGGGAGCAGAAGAGGGTTGAAGTGCAGTGAGGAAAGTGCTCAATACTGCAACATAAGAGCCAATGGTACCTAAACAGAGCTTTACAGGCATGTTTTGTGACTGTATGGAAAATACACCAACCCTTATCTTATGTTTATTTTAACAAAGTGTCATACAGATAAAGCATAGAGGGAAAAATATCAATATTTATTTAAGAACATTCCCACCTCACAAAGCGCCCCACTGCAGTGCTGGCACGTAAATTCCAGAGTAAATGTCTGCACACAATAGCCTGCAAATGGTGATAACAAAATATTCAATCTGCTCTGAAGGCAGGGGGTTAGCACAATGGCATCTGCTCTTATATCTATTCTCACTGTCAGCATGCAAGATGCAAAGAAACCAGGAGACTGGAAAAAAAAAGTCTGGTGTGTTTAGTGCAAATGACAAATACTATAAGGAAACAATATCTCCTAATTTATTATCGTGCTGGGATCTGTTCCCTTTGTGTTTATAAATGAATTTAGTTTATAAGTGAAAACAGATTGCCTGGTTGTTTTGAGATAGAAATAAACAGATGCTGAACTGTTATGAGTAATAGGAAGAAATTCCTGAGAAATAGCTTGTCTTAGATCAATGACTCAACATATTTATTTATAATGCCTGCATCAGTGAACAAGGGAAGGGCTGCAGATGTCATTTGTCTGGATTTCTGCCCCCCACAACATCCTTTTCTCTAAATTGGAGAGATAGGGGTTTGGTGGGTGGACATTTATATGGATGAGAAAGTGGTTGGATGGTCCCATCCAGAGGGCTGTGGCCAGTGGGTAAGAGCACTGATGGATAAGCTCCACAGTCTTAATAGGTGTTTTTTATAAAAAATAAATAGGAAGGTAAATAAAGATTTTTCTTCAGGAATAACAGGAGGGCACTACAAGAAGGAGCATTTCACTGAGGGCCATTGCACTCAGCTAGAANTGTCCGTGCTTGGAGGAGCCCCGCTCCCAGGCGGGACCGGAGCAGTCAGCCCTCTTACGGCTTTTAGTGGCCCATATTCACGAAAACAGGGAAGAGAGGCGGGGGGCATACAGTCTTATTTCCTTTCTTTGCCTCCGGGAAGAAAAAAAAAAAAAAAAAAAAAAAAGTGAAAAAAGAGAAGTAAAAAACCAAAAGTTGCCTGCTAAATATAAAAAATAAAGATTAAATATATATTTTATTATCTTTTCCAAGGTAACTATTTTTTTTTTCTAACCAGTACATAATTTCCATACATGGTCATGCAGTTGGTATGCCCTTCAAGATTGGTTTTCTATTAATAAGCAACCCCATTTCTTCAATAAGGAGACAGGAACCTGAAGAGGAATGATACAATAAGAACAGTTTCACTTGAGCCATTATTAAGAGTTATATAAATTTTGTCATGAAGTGATGCTACTGTGCAAAAGATAAATACCACAAGCTCTTATTCTCATTTAAGGGAGCTTGCAGCAANCACTGTCAGCATGCAAGATGCAAAGAAACCAGGAGACTGGAAAAAAAAAGTCTGGTGTGTTTAGTGCAAATGACAAATACTATAAGGAAACAATATCTCCTAATTTATTATCGTGCTGGGATCTGTTCCCTTTGTGTTTATAAATGAATTTAGTTTATAAGTGAAAACAGATTGCCTGGTTGTTTTGAGATAGAAATAAACAGATGCTGAACTGTTATGAGTAATAGGAAGAAATTCCTGAGAAATAGCTTGTCTTAGATCAATGACTCAACATATTTATTTATAATGCCTGCATCAGTGAACAAGGGAAGGGCTGCAGATGTCATTTGTCTGGATTTCTGCCCCCCACAACATCCTTTTCTCTAAATTGGAGAGATAGGGGTTTGGTGGGTGGACATTTATATGGATGAGAAAGTGGTTGGATGGTCCCATCCAGAGGGCTGTGGCCAGTGGGTAAGAGCACTGATGGATAAGCTCCACAGTCTTAATAGGTGTTTTTTATAAAAAATAAATAGGAAGGTAAATAAAGATTTTTCTTCAGGAATAACAGGAGGGCACTACAAGAAGGAGCATTTCACTGAGGGCCATTGCACTCAGCTAGAAAGCTGATGTCTTGTTCAAAGAAAATTTACCTGATCAGTTAGTTTTATACCATGCTTTGAGGCAATATTTTTTGTCAATTTTTTCTTGTGAAGTATCATAGCATAACAACCAGGAGCAAGGGAAAAAAAAAAAAAAAAAAAAAAAGTGAA
>VZSE01006436.1:29272-49003 GCA_013398275.1 Promerops cafer | reverse complement strand
TAGTAGTAGTAGTAGTAGTAGTAGTAGTAGTAGTAGTAGTTGTAGTAGTATTCCACTGTTTGAAGTGAAAACATCACTTTAAAGAGAACTTAATTATTCTGGATCTACATTTGATGGGTTTCTTGATTCTAGACTCACAGAGCCTTTTCATCTCTCTCTGTGGCCCTATTCTCAATCACAAAAGGCTAAATATTACCTTGTTTATTTTTAATGGATGGAGGAAACTCTCAGATTTTCCAGCCAGTATGACTGGTACCTGTATTTAAGATGTCTCCTGGTGGTTACAGTTATGATACAACACTAATAGTGAAAAAAAGCACTTCAGACAGTTCCAGTTCTAAGACTTTAAAGTTTTTGGATGCCTCACAACACGTATTTACTTTCAAAAGACTTACTCTGATTTTTCAACCTGCATCCTCCTCTGGTGAGAAGATTAAACTTTGCCTTCAAAGGGAAACAGGAGTCTTCAGTTAAATAAAACAAAGTGTAAATGAAAAGCACTTTGCAAGGCTAAAACAATGTTTTAAAAAATAAAAGAATATTTTTAAACAAAGATATGTTATGTTATTTGTTGTCTTCCCCAGGGAAGAAAGGTTTATTTGTGTCTGTTACAAACCTGTTTCTTTGGCTCAGTGTACCACCACCCATTACATTTTGGGATTAGACCATTCCTTTTTTTTCTCTTTATTTTAGAAGTGGGTGGGACAGCAATAAAATAAAACAAATAATTTCCTTGTTTTTAGTGCGGGGTAGTACCAGTGTAACCCTACACTTCTGTAAATGCTCCCTTAAGCACTCCTTCACAGTTTCTCTTTATAAAAACTAAGGTACTTTAATCAGTCATTGCTACATATTTGCCACTCTTTCTTCAAGGCAGAGATGGAGAATTCCTTGCACTAGAATTTCTAAAGTGCTTGGGGACTGACCAGCACAAATATATCACTTTTAGGCTGCCTATTGCTATTTTCACACTGTCTGTCAATATCCACTTATCTTCAACCAGACCTTTAGGGAAGAGGGCTTCTGAATTTTGCTTTGAGTACCCACTATGTACATCAGTTATTCAGCAGCAGAAACTATTAACTGTGATTATTCTATTTTTCCATCCTTTACAACAGTAGTCCACACACAGCAGTTAGCATGCAGCCTTAAAAAAAATAGGGTTTCCAAAAACAAATTAAAAACATAATTATCAGGACTGATGGATAAAAGTAATATATCAAATATCAAATTTGACTCTGATTTTTTTTTTTTTTCCCCCCCAAACCCCATCAAGTATGAAGTGAGCAAAATCAGAGGATCAAATTCCCAAATGATACCACAGATGACACAGAATTTCATTTGGACTTGTTGTGTGGAATCTGCTAGTTCTGATCTCCTTGAGTTGTCCATATCATCAAACATTTTATTCACTTACTTAAAGTATTTTCCTATGTCTCTAAAGAAACAAAAAATCCCTCAATCAAACAAAGAAAACCCAGCCAAAACCAAACCAAAAAAAATCCTAAGCAATAAACCAAAGCAAATAAGTAAACTAAAAAATCTACAATAAGCAAATGCTTTAGCTATGAAACTGATGTTATGTATTTACTGAACCAAAACTATATAATATTATCTGTAAGATATACATTCCCAATATTTTCCAATTGCAAGAATCAGGAAATAAACTTTTTTTTGTTTAACTCTGGTTGTTAAATTTCGCATTAGTCTGCATTATTTCAAGTTTTGTTTCACCATTAAATATACCAAACTTAAGCAGTTAAATTTTGAGCCATATTTGACCAGAATCTCTCCCTTCTCAAAAAAAATTTTGAGTTATTTGGTATCTTTAAATAAGCATTTATGAATAGAAATGCATTTTAGGGGAAAAATGCCCACTTCATTTCTGTAAGAGGGTCGTGATACTCCTTATCACATCTCAGATTTTTTCTGTCACATCTTAGACTTTTACTATTTATCCATAAAAATATTTTTCATATCAGGTCACAGGTGGAGCTACAGCATCTGATGGCAGCACTCAGCCAAAAATACATCTAATGCTTTCAGAGCAAATACAAAATAAATACTACTCTGAGTCCTTTAATCATCTTCCTCATGTACTGAGCCATTGTTGCACTGATGGAAGTGAATGGGATAAATACATTTTAGACAGGAATAAACACATTCGTGGAAAGCACGTTCATCATTTTTAAAAATGGTCCAGATGAAATATTCTTCCCAGGAAGCCCTTAAACAATGTACGATGGACAAAGAACAGAATTTTTTTCTCCCATTTAATTATTTTCTTTCTCTGAGATGGAAATAGCCCCTGATGAAAATATGTCCTGAAGGCAGATATTGCATTTTGTCAATCAGATATTTCCTCTTATTCTTAAGGTTTTTTGGATTTTTTTTCTCATATTTTATCCACAAGCCTGGGAGAGCGAGACAAGAGGGGCAATAAAGGCTGAGCACCACAACCCACTTCTCTAAGTCCAGAAAAAACATAAATATGGAGAAAATTGCTTCTTATATGTGTGTCATTTGATCACACCTTTGCTAAAAGCTGTCTGTATATATAATTATAGGAACAACAATAAGAGTTAGTAGAAGGCAATTTCACTCCTCTCAGTAAATTTTTGTGTTTGCTTTTTTTTCAGAAACATTCTCCTCCATATCTAGGTTTTTTTTTTTTAATTTAGGGAGTTATTTCAATGGATTTCCATGTCCTGTGTCCCCCTTCCTGACACCCCCTTAAAGCAGGACCAAGGGACATATTTTGGGGAAGTCTTGGCAGTGTCATTCAGAAGCCACTTAGCATAAGGAGAGCAAGGAATGACGTGGCATACTCCTCAGTAAAATTATTTTCAGTATTTAATACGTTGCATCTTTATTTCTGCCAGATCTGGAATTATGCTACATTAAGGAAAATAAATGGAAATCACAGGCATTGCCAAAGAAGAATGTAAACTTCATTACTACATCTTGAAAACATTAAGGTATTAAAAAAAAAAAAAGGAAAGAAAGAAAATTAACACTAGTTGAAACAACATGCCAGTCAACATTCTTTTGGATATATTAGTTTTATTTTATTTGAGTTGGAAGGATCTCATTATCCAAAATATATGAAAAAATGACACATTTACCCAAGCCATTTAAGAAATTTTTCTATACATTAGAATGCTTTTTCATTGGTCGGCTTTGGATTTAGGGGTAGAATTTTTCCAATACAGGGTGAACTGTAAATCCAATTGTAAATCTAAGATTTAATGACTCTAATCTTGTTATTTTATGTCGTTCCATACCATTATAACCTAGTAGTCTTAAAATTGCTTCCAAAATCTGTGTATTGATTTCCTACTCAAGAGTTTCTACTCCTTGCTCAGGTTTCTCAAATTCAAACTGTGTCAAACAAAATATTAGCACACATTATGTAACTTTATTATTTTTAACTTCTATATTTCGTCCTTTTAACACACAGCAATATGGAACATTTTCAGTCTTCATTTTTTGCTTATTTAGATTTAATTTAAAGTAGCACAGGAGTAACATTTGACATTGTATGACTTAATATATTCTGCAACATATGAGCCAGTCCTTGACAGACTTTTTGAGTGGCTCCACTTTTTAAATTCTCACTCTGAGAATATTTTTATTCCATTCTCTTCATTCAAGTTCCTCAAAAGCAACAATACATATTTACAGAGGCTGAATATTTACAGTTATTTTACTTGACTAAACATGCTGGTATTTATAATTTTACACATAAATTATGATTATTTCTTTATCGGATTTTGTGGTTTCTATTTAATTTATTAGAGACCTGTGCCCTGCTTTCAACACAAAGCTGTAACAAACATTCTCATTATCTGCAGACCTTTACCTGACACAAGCTGCACAACAGAACAACCCATTTTGTAATTATTGAATATTTTCTATAGTTCAATTTATATTTATTTTGCATTTTTGTGGTAATGGATTTCGATTCCTGAAACATGAGTGGCTTGCATGCTATATTGACAATAATAATTGTTTTAATTTATAAGCCAAATAAATTACTAATATCTTGGGTCATCCTATGGGTATATTTCACCACATGCAACTGGTTTTTACTTATGTTCTTACATTGGTTTAGAGTTTCACAGCTTTTTTTTTTTTTTTATTAACTATATATTTTGAACAATGTCCTTTCTTCACTTGAGTTTTAAAGAAAATTTGAAAAATATTTCAAGATTTGTCTTTATTAGGACTTACATGTGATTCTGTGTTTTGAGAGACAACCTCACTGGTAATAATTTAACATTTTATTGTATCTTCATACATATTGACAATATTTTTGTATATCTGCTCTTTCACATATAATGTCAAAACCATATGGCAATCTAATTTCTCTTGCCTGCCAGAAACATAATAATGTGCTTGAAAAAGATAAAATATCAGAACCAGTGTCCAAGTTTATTCTAATCAAGTTAATGGCTATTTATAAAAGACAACAAAGACAGATTCATGTACTAGAAGGAAACTGTAAATAACCTTAGAAAGTTATTTTACAAATTAAAACATTCATCTCTCAAAACAGAGAGGATGAAAAAACATCATTCACAGGGGATATCTTTTTAGGAGTCAAGGACTAGACCTCAGTAAATCTTTGAGACTTCCAATCACTCAAAAATGTGAGAATGATATTTTTAGACTTCCCAGTACACACCATAAAGGGCTGTGTGTAAACTTCCATGTAAATACCTTCAAGTTTTGTGGATGAAAATACTTATATCTTTAACTGCAACTGCAAATTTCTTCTAACTACCAGACATTTGGCACACAAAAACACAACTTGGGCAGTAAAAATATAGTTAATCTGTGCCTCAAATTCACACCAGAATCTCCCAAAACATTAGAGAAGATCTGCCCATCAAATTATTTGTTTGTTTAGCCAGGCTGGGTGGTTTCATCTACTTCTTTCAGTTATCTGGTTTGGAATATGTTTTTCAAAGAGAATAAAATCGAATTCCCAAAAGCCAGCTCCTCATTTGTTCCACCCTTGTGCATAAAGTGCTCATAGTTTATTCACCAGATTTATGCCTAAAATCAGCAAAACATGAAAGCTGGATGTATTACCCTAATATTTTTATGTTCTGGCCCAGTGGGTTAAGCATAACTTTGTAAGATCTGGTCCTGATTCTTACTCTGCCCTGACAATTCACACATCTGTGGCGTTGATTTGATTCCTCAGCTGTACCAGAGTTGTCCTGCAAGAGGGGACAAACACTTCTGCACATTATTGCTCATTCCCCTCTGTGAATATTTCACAGAGCCAGGATTTGAGCAACGACACACAAATCCACCCAGGCCCTGCCAGGAGCTGTTTTTGGCTTTTCCTCCCCTCTCAATTTTCTGCTAGGTGTATGTGACTGGAGCACAGCCAAAGCATGATTTATGCTGCAAATAGCAGGCGTGATTTAGGAATGAGGACCCCATTATTCTGTTATCAGTGATGGGCTCTACAGTCATATAAATCTCCCCACAAGAGCAACAGGAGACATAATGGGAATATGGCTGTCCTAACTATTGTGCCATTAAAATATGGAAGGAGAGGATGTCTAGTGAAGAGGTGTTTTCTTTTGTGGAGATGTTATGAATCAAATCCATCTTTTGCAGGTTTAAAAAAAAAACAAACTCCCACCAGCAAAATAATATCCCTAGTTCAATGGGACTAGAATTTTAATTATCAAATTATCTCAGAGCTCTCTCCTGGCAGTTGTACCATGGACATAAGTTACACAGATGTTAATAAAATCTGCCTGGCTGGGACTTTTGGTGAAGAAGTCCAAGAGAACTGGTACAATCAAAGGGTACAGCAAACTTTTCCCTTTGAGGAATGGAAATAATTTCATTATCTAGCACAAAAATTGACCAAAAATATATTTAGCACTTCTTTCATGTATCAAGACCTGCAACAGTGACTTTTTTTATTACTAGAATGTAAAAATTGTTTACTACTATGTGCTTGCAAATTTTCTCAAAGTTCACCTGTCCCTTCTTCTGCCATAGGATAAAAAACCTGTGTAGGTCTCTCTCATCCTTTTCCCTTTTGTCTTCGCTTTACAATAGAAAAAAAAATTAATTCAGTAACAGAATTTACCTGCCTCTCCTTTCACTGCTCCTCTAATGCATCAACAGCAGAGACTTCACATGCACAGCCTGGTAATTTTCAGCTTTTGGCACTGTGAAAATAAGACAGCTCTATACCCTGCTGCTGATTTATACAGCAAACACTACACACTCCCTCAAAACAGATTAAAGGGTGTGCCAGCCTCTTTGATGGGCAAGTTCAAAAGAAAAATAGGCTTAGTATATCTTCTTCACCTGATAGACTAGTATACTTACTCAGGCTAAACGGTTTAAATATGCTGATTTGTCAGAAGCTTTAAAGCTGAAAAGAAGCCGTGTTCAGCCATATTATGAGGGTATAAACAGGGTTTATATATAGTATATTCCAACATGTCAGGCAGCTGTGAACTCATGAATCATCTCTGGTGCTATACAACTAATTAGCAGCCAGCAGGAGTGAGGTTTTTTGCAAATCAGGAAGGTCCTTGTGTCATTTCCCAAGCAAATACACAAGTAGAACTTATAAATCTTTTAGATCTATTTAGATAACATTGAGCTGTGCATAAACCAAAGGTTTGCCCGTTTCTTAGGTTCTCCTGCTTTCAGCACTGCCTGAGGTGAATGTCCTAAGAAAACACTTTAAAAGCTTATTTGATTTATTTTGTTGTTATTAAATGCGACGTTACACAATTTATTTAAGCAGCAGTTAAATGAATATGGAAGATATCTGCAAGTTTTCACAAGACACTTAAAGGTCTGTCACCACCTCTACTAGTTTATAAATTAATGTAATTTCCAGTACTCCCAGATTATGGTCACTTTGACATTTCTTATCCAGTTGATCATAAATCCTATTTCCAAAGTGCAGTCCTTATGACTCCATTAAAATGCAGACATGTCAAATGGATAGCTACTGATAATAAAGAACAGAGAACCACAGAATTATTTAGGTTGGAAGGAACCTTAAAGATCACCTAAATGCTCCCTATTGGCAGAGACAACACCTTTCCCAGGTGAACAGGCCAGATATTGTGGCACACGATCAAATAATAGAGGATGCCATATGTTATATTTTTGACATTTTAATTAATCTCGTGCCACTGTTCTGATTTATTTCAAAGAAACATAAAATAATGAATAGTGGGACAGGTGAGATCAAGAAGAGACCACTGAGATTTTAAAAGCACATGATCTGTTATTAAATAATTTTGAGCTGGATTTTTTTCAAAATATTGCTCCTTCATGGCTCTCTAGTTTTAATTTTAAGCCTTTTGAGAGAAAAGCAGTCGGAAATACAATAGAATAGCTAAAATCTTGCAATTTTGATGTATTTTACCCAAACACAAAGCTCTTTAGCACTTTAAATAAATTACTAAGGCACTTTCCTTTTGTCTCATTTGGTCAAGTGGCGGGCAGAGAGGAGGATGAGCTGAATATTTCAGTGGAACTTCTTTTGGTGACCAATAAATCTTGGAGGAAGATTTAATTTCCTGTAGCTTGGCCTTAGGAATGGAGTTTCCCAGTCTCGTGTGCATGGGAACTTCCAGTGATCCGTGGGTCTTTCTGTCATCCACAGCTCTTCCATCCCACCCAAACTCTGACTGAAACTAAAACACCTGAGAGACACACAAAAAGAGGCTTGTCCTGCCAACAGGGTGGTGAAGGAATGCCTAAAATTCCTTGGGTTCTTTAGGGTCTTCTTGTTTCCCTTAAAAATTTCAGCTCCTGGGTCATTCCCTGGCTGAACTGTTGACATTCATGCCTGGAAACATGGTTGGAAAAATTACATTTAGATGATGATTGTGTGCCCTGTCACAAAAAATTGACCCAAAGGCCACAGGTTTACCCAAGAAGTCAGAAAACAATTTGTGTAAGACGCTAATGGAGGGATAAATTCTGTTTCCAGAAGGAAATTGTTGAAAAAAATCCACATAACTGGTATGCCAATTTGTATAACACATGGTCCTAAGTAATGAGGACTTTGCTGTGGGACTTCAGCTCAGCTGGAATGAGAAGCTTTTTTTCATGGAAATCAAATGCAAACATAATGATTCAACCCTGAAAAATAAAGTATGGGGTTTGCCAGCAAGACAGCAGGGTACATAATGATACAGGACTCTGAAAAAATAAACCTACTGTAACCCTGTTCTTAGTAAGAATCAACAATTTCATATTTGCTTTATATGTGCTATAGAAATCCTTCTTTCAAAAAGCACTGGGCTTCTTGCCTCCATTCTATTAGTAGCCACTTATTCATTATGAGGCAATACACTGTGCTATGGAAATAAGTCATCAAAAAAGCCTGAGCACAGAAATTAATTTTTTCATATTTTTCTTTTCCATAGCTTTGGAAACAGAAGACTTTGCACCTGTTGTGTGTTTGATCATGATCTTGTGACACTTCTGTACATAGAGCCTGCAGATAAATAACAATATTCAGTGAAATCTGGGAAGAAACATGCAATAAAAGAAAATATATATTTTTAAAAATCCTTAAAAAATAACAGCTTAATTGGGAGATAAGGACTATGTGTACATGCAAAGGTAAACAAAGGTCAGGATATGGAACTCTATTAAAACTTTCAAGACACTCTAAGCATTTTGAGAGTCAACAGCTGTGAAATACAAGATATAAATCCATATAATCCACATATCAGCATATTACAGCAACATTATTGTAAGAAGGGAATAAACAAGACTCAGGAGCACGTTTAAAATTACAAAGCATCAACTTGAACAGAAGGGTGGTCAAAATATGCTTTCCTTTCCTCCACCACACAGTACAAAGAGTGAAGTAATGACATGAGATATATGGTATTGAACATAAAAACTGAGACATGGCTTCCTTCCAAATGTAATTTATCACACAACCACAGTAAGTACAAATCTATGTATCATGAGAGGTAAATAAGAGAACAGCAACAATAAAATGAGTCTTAGATCCCAATTTATTTCTGGCTTGCAGTTAAAGTTTATGAAATAGTGTTCCAGGCTTTCTTGGGTAAATTGTGGAGAAATGTTATTAAGCCACTGAAATTGTTCAAGGGTTGGGGAATAGGCTGAAATCCACACACGGGATCACATTTGCATTCAAAGTTTAAACATTCAGACACCCAGGTACCTCATCTTCCCAGAAATATTACCCCGTTTTCCTCCTTTGAAATGGTCTCAAAGGTATTTGCTACAACCACTGCAGCTTCCAAACCCATTTGAGGATTTTCTTGGTCCTACACAATTTCTGATGTGTGGGGGAAGGCGAGGACACCAAGAGTTCTGCTAAGTGGAAGTTCTCCGAGAGATTTTGTTGCAGAGCAGAGAAAAATCAAAATAAGCACTTCATGAGAGTGGATACAAAGAGAATTTGGATGCAAAAAAGTCCCTTTTGTGTGGGAAAACCTCCCTGCCTTTCAGAAGTATTAACAGATGCTGGGTGAAGACCTAAATCTGCTCCTATTCAGTAGGAAACTTCAGTAAGGAAATTTTTCCAGAAGGGCATCCTGGAAATGCCTGGCTGCAACTTGAAGTGGCCTCCAGGTCCTGTCTGAGCACCTGGAGACCACTCAGCTGAGGGAAATTGTCTATACTGATCCTCCTTCCAGGGCCATCTACTGATGACAATGACCAGAGCATCTCCATTAGCCCAATCCCTCAGGCAAGCAGGAAAAATGCAAAGCTGGAAATTACTTTCTCCTTTTTTCCTTTTTTTCTCCTTCTTCTTCATATATTCCTTTTTCTATCTGTTTTTGCCTCTCCTGTATCATCTAATTATTTTTAACACATCATTTTCATATCCAAATCAAAAGGCAAATGTGCATGAAGCTATGCCTTAACTCAAATACAATCTGAAATATTAAGATTTTTGTTGGTAATGAAACCTTATGGAAATCTTATAATAAAACCTTAAGGAAATTGTACAGGGAAACTGTTTGTTCTAGTGATTCTCAGACCACTGTAATTCTGCTACATTAAGATAAATATCCACCTAAATGTCACTTCTGAATGGGTTGAAATTATTCCCATCCATCATTTCTTGTATACTTACAGCAATTTCAAGAGGGTATTTTCACAGCAAACACTTTCTTGTGTCATTAAGAAACCCCCACATTTCTACGCATTATATGATATTTTAAAATAAAACTTGCTGCTAAGTTATGGACTGCTTAAAAAATTCTTTTTGCCATCTGCAATGAAACACTTTCCTTAAAACACCATTTTTTTTAATAATATTTGTCTCTTTGCATTTTAATTTTTCAACTGATTGTTACCAGGTCATGAATACAAATTATAGTGAACCAACAATAGTGAATTCACAGATTCACGTGCTTCATGCTTTTTTTCATGCAAAAGGAAGTATTAAGGTTAAATTTGATTATTAAACAATTTTGGGTTTTTATTGCACTCAAAGCACTAGGGAGGAGGGAGAACACAGGGCCTTCTGAGTATGCTGTTTTTTTGGGTTCAGGCACAGATTTAGCTGTGACTGGTGGAAAACAGAATATGTAGGGTTTTTTTTCTTTCTTTAGCAAAGGAATCAGGCATTTGTTTACCACTATTATCCTACACAAGCCCCTCAAACCATATTTACTTTACAGAGTAAAAATTAGCAGGGTGGAAATGACCCTGTGTGCAAGTGTGCACAGAGCTTTTTAAAAACTCATTTTTCAGGAAAATTTGAAAGGAACTGTAGATTGTAAGGCAATCTGTAGATCATAAGATAAAACCCCTAGCATTTTACATCAAATTTATCAAACCTAGCATATTTAGCTTTGATTTTTTTAATCCCTTTTCCCCAAACTTTTACCAAGGTGCAGACACCCACCCTTAGAGAACAAACAGCGTGCGTTGCTTTGAAAAATCTTGATGAATATTTTAAACATATATTTTAACAATATTTAATTTTCCACATTTACTTGACAACAGATCACTCTCACCTCAGCCCAGACATCTTGGTGAAGGCAATTCTGCTTTATCTAGAGTCCAGATAAAACAACAGCTTTACTCACCTGAGGCCTGACTCAGAGTATATTTACCTGTACTGCCTGGTCACAAAGGAAAATGAGATAACTGTGCACTTAACTTCTCAGGTAAAGAGAGAGTTAAAAATTAAGAGTTATAACAACGATAGATTCCACCACTTAACTCCCTAATGGCTCCACAGTAAAAACCATTTGCTTCTCTATTAAGAGACATCCATGTTATGTATTCTGGAAAGTAAATTAGGAGAGGAAAGTTGAAGGCTCCCCCAGAAAATTCTGACGTGAAAATACATTTGGTTTATATGAAAAAAAAAATTGTTAAAATTTCAGTGTTAATGTAATATGCTACCCTTAAAAATAGCGGTAAAAAGAGACCTTTCCATGACAGGTCACCACACCCAAACATGCTCAGAAATATTTAGGCACCCTTATACCTCTTCACTAGTTTTCCAAACAGCTCTTGCCCACCAAATTCTGCCCCTTCTGATGGGCTCTCACTGTACTTCTGGGTCCTCACCTGATTAACTGCAGAATTTCGATGGAAAGGTCTGGCAAACAGACAAGATGAACAGATCTGCCTCGGGGCAACATGGTTTTGACCCAAACCAAGAATTCAGGGTGGCTCTGCACCATCCCTAAACGCTGTTTGCTGTGGTGAAGTGAGAGGATTTATTGGATGAGTCCAATGCACTGATATTGGTGATCCCTTTAATTAGCAAATATGTTCTGATACTTCAGTGGGTGTTCTACACTGATAATTGTAAGCAATTATACAGTAATAAGCAATTAAGTAAGCAATCTATAATAGTGCATATTAATTTGTACTAATTGATGCACTTGCCTCACGTATCCACAAAGATTCATTATTAAATCTAAGATTAACTTATATATCATTTATTACCACTACGTTAATTTGAAAAGATTGAAACTGGGGACAAAAACATTTGAAACAGAAGCTTTACAAAGGTTTTCAATTACTTATTTAGGAATTAAACAGTTTGAATAGGAAAATATACTCTTTAAACTTGGGAATATTCAGGTTTGTAAGTCAAGCATTACAATTTCAGGAATACTCCTCCTCTTCTTACAACTACTGAAATAAATAATCCTAACCTTCTTTAACCTGATAATTATGAAGATTTAGTGGTTTATCTTTTACTAAATCCTTATTACTTACCTCCCATATAATAATTTTATTTCCCAGAACTGCTGTTCTGGGTTAATAAAATTGAGGTTATTATCTTTATGATTCTCACCTTATTTTAAGCAGTACCACCACTGTCATTAACTCTTTCACTCACCTTCAGTAAATATATATTTTTTCAAACTTCTGTGGATATTTCATAACCTTTTCATGTTTTATTGAGAATGTCTTAGAGCTTTTTTTTATTTATATTTTAATCTTTAGGTATTAAAAATATGTCAACCTTCACTTGTTTGACGTTGAGAAGGTGTGAAACAGTGATTTTTGTTTTCCACTGTTTAAATCTGTCAGCTTTTATTTTAAGGGTGTTACACAGCTGCCAGTCCCATCTAAACTGTTTGATGGGACTACCTAAATGAATGTTATTGCTCGAATGTCTGCCCAGGGTATTCTCAATATCTGTATTTTTGTTGGGTTGAAGGTTACAGAGGGGGAAATTTCTTTATATTTCTCCTCACAAGTATCCATCGTCCCCCTTTTTTGATCCCTGTGAACGTTTCCACTTTAATTTTGCTGAAGTTTGGGGCTCAGAAGGAAAAATTAAGAATTTATTCTCCTTTCACTGAACATTACAGTCCAGGTTATAAATGCAGCAGGTTATCGTGGCAGCAATGCTGAATTAAAAAACACAGGCAAAGGCTAAAAGAACTTGAAGATTATTAACAGATTATTTGAACAGACAAAGAAACAAAGAAAAAGGCACCATTTGAAGTATCTTGTCAACTTCTGATTTTTTTTTGTCCTTCAAGAAAATTTAGGATTCAATTCAAACATCTTAGGGAAGATGGCTTCCAATCCATTTTGTTTCAATAACTAAAATAACCTTTTCTCACAGGGCACATTTAAGAAATTTTTCAAGTTTGCCTTTTTTTTTTTTTTTTAAAGAAATATTTTCTTGTCACCACTTCAAGACTAAGAAAGGAAACTTTATATTCTCTCTTCATATTCTCTCTCATTAAAGTAGCCTAATTATTGCATGGTGCAGAACAGCCATGGCTACATCAAATAGGCAAGCAGGTTCTTGGCTAGTGCAAAATAGATAAGCAAGTGCTGAAAACAGCTTTTCTTTCAAGTTACAGCTGGTTTAATGTTTCAAAGTTTCTCCACATAAAGCAAAGCAAGGCTTGCACTGATTTTGAATGCTCAAAGCTGGGGTAAAAAGTAAGCCACTAGAAAAGTTTGGATCTGGGAGTCTCAGCAGCCTCTATTCCAATGAAAAATGTCCCTAGTGATAGCAAATAACAATATTTTAAGCGGAAAGCTGCAATATTTGGCATTGCCTATCTACACAGACATATTCATCTGAAATAACTCTGCAGGCAATCTGGGAAATGCCACCACACTAAAGGTTAATTAAGCAGTAAGACATGACAAATCATGACACAGTGCAAATCTGTACATACCTCAGGAAGACAATGAGGCAGAAGGTAAAGCAAAATGCCTCTGGTGCACCAGAGCTATTTATTTATGAGAATGAATGCCTATTTATTTATTTTTTTTTTTTTTAAATTTTGAAAAAAGGCTTTCAATTATCCATTTGAACTATATAAATACATAGGTAAAAGGTTGGAGGAAAATTTGAGCAAACATCTCAAGAGGGTTAGAGTAAAATTCTGAAGTGATACCTCCAGGGGCTACAGAAACACCAGGATCTTGGGCAAAAGGACAACATATCACAGTGCAGAAATGCTTCAGCTGGTGGAAAATCTGCTTCAGATTAATGACAAGTTTCACTGGTTTTCCTTTCTGTTAAAGCACAGGAAGCTATCCTGTGCCCTCACAGCTAAAATCAACTGCAGAGGCATTCCCTGGAGGAGCACTGGCCCAAGCCCTGGACCAGTGATGAGATGGCACGGAAATATCAGATCTATATTGTCAAATATGCCTACAGGAGGAAGGAAAAAAATCAAACCAGTTTCCTTGTTTCAGACTGAAAATGAAATTTTCCAGCGCTCAACCACTTGTGACATAATGATTTGGGTTTTTTTTTAATACAGATTTTGATTGCAATGCCATGCTCCGCTCTAAACAACCTCATGTGATGTTTTAATTTTAATTAAAATGTACTCAATTACAATCATAATCCACCACCCAAGGTTTCATGCTAAGAAAAAAAGAATTTGTCAGAAAGAGAGGGCTAAAATAGAAATCCTGTGGTGAGGCTGCTACAGCAAATCTTTGCCAGATGCAGTTATTTTAAATGATTCTAAATTATTTCAATTTGTTTATAACTAATTTAAAATTCATTCTCAATGGTAATTGTATTTTATATGATTATACTGCAGCAAATTAGTATGTATTAAATCTTTCTCAATTCCAAAACAGCTGAGCTGTTGTTTGATCACTACTGTAAGAATGTGTAGAAAGGAATGTGTTATTTTAAGTTGTGAAAAAAGGAGAGAACCAAAGTGTCTTTGGAACGATGGGCAAGTGATGAAAACAAAAGGTAGAGACCCCCTGCCAACAGTTTTTTTGTGGACCCTGACCAAATAATGTAAACACTTACTCTCCCACCTGTGCATCATGAAAAAATCTTTTTTTCACACCTCTTAATTTTACATGTATTTGGAAACTACTCATTGTTTCGACTTCTTTCCACTCTCAATCTGACAAAACATAATAAAACAGGGATTTTTTTTGCCAGAAAAAAATAATTTTATGTTTATTGAATATTTGTGTTTCTGTAAATGCAACAGATTTTGGTTCAGTTCAATACCTTTGTTTTTTTTAATACCAATGTATGTTTTGAGGATGAAAAATTATTTCAAACCAACCATAAATCTTCATACAAAAATGTCACCTGGGATGATAAATCATAATCAAAACTGTTCAGTTAGAGGCATGGAGATTATATCCAAACAGAATTTAATCAAAAGAGATACTTCCTGAATTATATATATTTATAGGAAGTTTATTATGTTTAAACACAGTGTAATATGCTTGTTTTAAGTGCATCTTCCAGTAAAATTCCTTCTCTTCCTCTCACCTAAAATTACAATGAGTTTTTGAGAAGGTAAAATAATTTGAATTCAGAGATTGTGTTATGTTTTACGCTGCACTCTTGTCTGAAGAATATTTGACCCATTTTTTTTGTGTAAATATACCACATGTAGATTCCTAAGATCTAAAAGTCTGTGTCAAACTTGTGCCTCCTTAGACATTCCCCAATTTTGAAAGGCCTGGCAACTTCCTGCCACACCTGACATCAGCTTTTTAAAGGCACGAATTTTCAGGGGTCTTCTTCAAACAAATGCCTGCTTGTGGGGCCGTCTCTTCCTACCTTTTATTAGTTTGTCCCACAAAGCTTATTTGCTTTCCTGGTGGTGTTACAAATTAGGGAATTCCCACGAGCTACCCCTCCCCTTGCCAACGAGGATATTTCTGCTGATTTCAGCACAGCCTCAAGCAGCTGCTGGAGACAGCCACAGACTCCCTGGAGTGCCTTTTCCACCATCTGCCATTTCTAATCTCCAGGCTTTAGTGTCCCCCTGAAGAAAAATATCTTTGGAACCGTTTTAGGCCGTGTAGGTCACCCTGGATCCCCTCTAAGCTTTCAAAAAATCTGCATCCATTCCGAGAGGTAACTGCACTTTTTAGCCACTGCTGCCATTCCTCAGCAAAAAAAGCCTTGGAGAACTTCATGAGGCACAGAGCAAGAAATCATCTCCCTTCCCACTCCACCCTCAGCACCGTGTTCATACCCAAAGGGCAGTGAGGTGCTCAGCAGCAAAGGGCACCCTGCCAGAATGGTTTAGAGCAAGACAAAGGTGATCCCTGTTCTGCTGTTTATCAGAATAAATGACTACATGCAGCACAGGAAACACTTCCTCTAATCCAATTTCTTTTTTTAAAAAAGCAAGCATTCGTGTTTAAACGTCCTGCCTGACATTCACTGGTAATGTTGCGCAGACTTCTGCGCCAGAAAAGTGGATTCAGCTTCGGGGACTGAGTTCTGCACTTTAGAAAATCCATGATTTACGAAAAAAAATAAAAAATAAAAAAAAAAATTAAAGCACTTTTCCAAAGTAAAAAATTTTAAAATAATTTTTAAAAAGGTGTAAGAAATTGTTTGCTAAAGGCGTAGCACACTTTGGAGGAATGTCAGGCAGGAGATGCCTGAAAACGAAGGAATGTTTTCAAAATAAGTGGGTGAAAAAAAATAATATCACTGTACAGATACATGCAGTTACAGAGCTGTCACCATTTATTTAAAAGTATATTAAATCTCTGTATTTATTCTATGCACTGCACATTCTGGTACCAAACTTTAGGAACACTGCTTTATATTTTTATTAGAAGGGAGCTGCTTCCTTACTGGCAGGTAAATTTGATCACAGGACCAGCCCGTGTGACAGGTGGGTGCCATTGCTATTCTTGCCCATCAGAGCAGGAATTGGCTCATACACAAGTGAGAAATGAAGGTTAGCACAGACAGCACAAATTTGTGTCAAATTTGACAAAAACAGACTAATTTTTCTGCCATTTCTTGCTTTGCCTGATTGTGCAAAAAAAAAAAAAAAAAAAAAATTTAAAATACTGCGAGTCTCCTCACTTGTACCTTTTGTGCTCTGATCATTCCAGCTGTCTCTAATTATTCTGCTCTGAGATTTTATTTCTTGGCTATGTCATAAGAAGTTTCTAATCTGTTGCTTTACAACACAAATTTAAAGTCAATTTTAGCTATTAGGCCTTGCACAGTCCCAATAAACCTTAGGCAGATGATACATTTATATAACCAAAAAATCATTCAAAAATAACAAGAAAAGAATGGAGAAAAGTTAAGCAGAAGAAGACAGATCCCAAGCAAAAATTGAAGTGTTAGGAACTTTAAGGCATTAAATAAATAAAAGAACTCTGAAAATTGAACTGCAGCATTCTCTGGAAACTTCTCCACAAAAGTGATTTGGAGAAGAAATCTTTAGTTGCCACCATCAGCAAAATAAAAGTTGGCTACAAAGTAATTACAGAGGGATTTTAAGATTCTGATTGAATTAAATCTGACTAAATTCTGTGTTGATAATTTAAAATTATTTACATAGGGAAAACCCAGACTTCTAGGTAGTTAATGGATCTGAGTGACCTACTGCTCCTAATGAAATATAAAATGGAGTTTAAGTAGATAATCCTATGAAAATGTCACCTGAATGTAGATATATGTAAAACTTATTAAGAATTTAAGGGGAGAGAGCACTACATGAGGTAATTTATCTGCATCTTGGGCCTCAACATGAACTTCACTGCTTGAAATGAATAAATACCCCCTAAACTTGGTTTATTTCCAAACACAACTTTGCATAATTACCTGTTTTCAGGGCAGTATCCTCCTCCTCCCAAGTTATTTATGGAAAAAAAAACTAACCAACAAGAAAGCTTCTCCCTTCCTTTCACCATTAAGAAATATATACCTATTTTTCAATGGAAAAAAAAAAAAAAAACAACCCTCTTTTGCAGTTAAAAAGAGTAATTCCTTTTTTTGTGTTGTATTTTGTCCACAGACCAGCTTTTTCAGCTCAGAAATTTTGCTTGTTTGTGACATAAATATATAAAACAGGCCCTTTGTACCAAATCTTGCCTTTTAATTGCATCTTAAATCTACTATGAAGATAATTTTATACTCTGACCAACATTAAGTAGGAGAACAAACANATATTATATTATATTGTATTATATTATATTATATTATATTATATTAGTAATATAATAATATACATTAGCTACCTATCACTGGCAAATTAATAGGTAATAATCTCATTAGGGACAAGATATTTTTGTTTACATAGCAAACATAAAGAACAAATATTAATTTTCTACTCGAGATCATTAAGAACTTGCCCAGGTTTTCCTCCATAGCAAACTGTCCTGAAGTTTTTTTATTAAAATAAACGAAAAACCAAGGGGGAAAAATAAATTTCTGTCCAGGTTCCAGATTTAATGCTACAAAAGACATAGGCCAAGAAAATATTAAAATGGGTAAGTTACAAAGAAAAATACAGAATGTGTCATATGTTGTTGTTCATTGCAAATGAACAGCATCTTGATCTGTAGCCAAAATGAGATTACAGGCAGGACATGTTGCCACCTTCATATAGGCTGTGACCTTCTTATGGGAAATTGTCTTCTACTCTGGAACTGAAGGTTCAAACAAACTGCCTTCCTAACTAAAATAAGAAATAATCACTGCTGCACTTCCTTCACCGTGCACTGAGTACCAGAGAATTTGCAAGCCTTGTGCAAATCTCATTTTTCAAAATGTTCTGATCAGAACAAGGTGTTCCTTTGCTTGTGGAGTTTTTGTTCTTTAGGTTCTAGAGTGGGTGGGCCTGGACAGTTGTCAAAACATAAACACAGCGGAGAAAGGCACTGCTGTTTTCTTGGAAATTTTGGGATTTTAGGCAATTTCACCTTCTGGAGTCAAGGAGTTAAAGGTGTTTCCAATATTCCAAACAAATGCAAGCATGTAAGTTTGATACTGACTTTCCTTCTCCTAAGAAAAAGTAAATGTTACATTTGCTGCTGCTTGATCTGCCAAGAACAGCAAATACTTGTTCAAGACTACATTTTAAGCTTTGCTGCCTGAATACCCCATGGTTTTCCCCTCATGATCCAGGTCAAATTCAGCCAAAGATTCCTCAAGGTTTTCCCACAAAATCTCTCATAGAGCATAGTGAAGAATTATTTTTTTTTTCTGTAAGCATTGGGTTATATCCTGTAAAAGGGGAGAAAGTTGTGTTTGATGTTTCACCTCAAAATAAAGTCATGCTGCAAGTCCAGAAAAGAATAAAATCTGTGCATAGTTAAAATTAATTTGCCTTTCAAAATTTAGGTCTTTTGTACCTACATTAAAGGAGCAACTCTTTGTTTCCATCCAANGTCACCTGAATGTAGATATATGTAAAACTTATTAAGAATTTAAGGGGAGAGAGCACTACATGAGGTAATTTATCTGCATCTTGGGCCTCAACATGAACTTCACTGCTTGAAATGAATAAATACCCCCTAAACTTGGTTTATTTCCAAACACAACTTTGCATAATTACCTGTTTTCAGGGCAGTATCCTCCTCCTCCCAAGTTATTTATGGAAAAAAAAACTAACCAACAAGAAAGCTTCTCCCTTCCTTTCACCATTAAGAAATATATACCTATTTTTCAATGGAAAAAAAAAAAAAAAACAACCCTCTTTTGCAGTTAAAAAGAGTAATTCCTTTTTTTGTGTTGTATTTTGTCCACAGACCAGCTTTTTCAGCTCAGAAATTTTGCTTGTTTGTGACATAAATATATAAAACAGGCCCTTTGTACCAAATCTTGCCTTTTAATTGCATCTTAAATCTACTATGAAGATAATTTTATACTCTGACCAACATTAAGTAGGAGAACAAACATTTTAGGTTGTTAAGAGTTACTTAGTTAATAGTTTTTAATAGAAATATAATAATTGTATTATATTATATTATATTATATTA
>VZSE01006436.1:2124-23471 GCA_013398275.1 Promerops cafer | reverse complement strand
AAAAAAAAAAAAAAAAAAAATTAACAGACTTTGTAAAAGTCAGCTGACAGAAGCATACTTTATAGTAATTAAAATTGACTTCATATCTGCTTTGTCAGGTTTCAAAATTAATTGCCTGTCCAAAGGTGTCTACAACACAGCTATTGTGTTATGGAGATCGATTTAAGAACAGCCACTATCTGAAAAGGGAGACAGCTTAACACACAGCACTTCAACACATGCCAAAACTAAAATCAGAGAGATTTATGGTTTTATTTTTAAAACATTCCAAAGTTTTCGGTGTTGGGTCTCCTAAGAATTATTTCCTGCACTAAAGAGACCCCATAATCTGGTTGTGTGCACCATGGGATTTATGAGAACACACTGTGGTTCCCACTCTTCCTTTCAGGAAAGCTTTGGAACTCCCAATGTCATCTGATTGATTGCAAGAGATGCTTCTCATCTCTTTGAGTAATAATTCACATTAATATAAATAATATGTGCAGTATTTTCACAATAATCCTAAGAACAGAGGCATGTGCAACTTTTCTGAGCAGCAGCTCTAGAGGAGATCTCTGTTTTACATTGTCTGTTTCCAGCTTCCCCAGAGTCCTGAAGTATAACAAAACCAGGGGGAAAAAAAAAAAGGACATCAAGGTAGAAAGAGCTTAATATGTTGTGAAAACAGCAAATTAAACAGAAATTCAAGGATGAAAGTGCTGGTCTTTTAGCTAAGATCTCTGTGACTAGGAAGGTGCACAAAACACATACAGAATAGAAAACTGGAGTGAATTTATAATGGGAAATCTTGCTTAACAAGCTTGATGAAAATCACTGAAGAATAATGAGAGCTGTCAGCAGTCACACTGATGAGTTTACTTAAATTTCAGGAAGGCTCCCCTAAAAGAATATTACACGTGATTAACAAGTGCTGTGTGGCTTGTGACATGCTAGAGTAGAGAGAAAAAAAAAAAAAAAGTCTATTAAAATCAGAATAATTCTGTTATTCAGTGAAAGAAGTGACCACCTCTGAGACATGCCAAATGAGGGGACACTGAGGCACTCCAATTGGCATCTTTTTTCAAGAGGTGTGACTTTGCAAGAGTATGTAACAGGTTTCTTCTAAAGCACAAGTCCCCAGACAGCTCTAAAATATTTAGTCAAGGTGAAAATACTTCCCCAAAAAATCAGTTGTTCTCTTTAGCATAATTATCCATTTGATTCAATGTTTCCTCTTTCACAGAGGTGGTGTTTAATATTTACAATTATACATTTCTCAAGTGCAGCACTTTTCTGAAGAGTTCAGGTTTTAGCTTAATTCTCCTGGTTAAGTCACTTCTCCCTGAACTTTTTTGAAGTGATCACAATATTCTGTCCAAAATACAGTGTAATGTTGCAATGTGGTATTACAATAAAATATTTTGGAGAAAAAGATTCCCCATTTTGGTTGCACTGGTCTCTGCATTCAGTTTATAAAATTCTGAAGGCCCTTTCTCAATGTAGAAGCTATATATATGTAAATCACTTTAATCATTTTTGCTACAACACGAGCATCTCACAATGCTCATAAAACATGTCTCAGAATTATTTGGGTGTTATTTTCAACTTTCTTCAGCAAAAGACTTTTCTAGTATAACTTCAGGGTCAGAGCCTATCATGCAAACATGATGCAAGTACCTGATAAATTTCACCATATCATTTGCAAGGCATTTTTCATCCATATTCAAGTCACAAATTGTTTTCATTTTCCAAGCATTTATTCATCTCATAACATCACACATAGATTCATTTTCTTCATTCCATTTCCTGGAAGAAACTCATATTTTAACTGCATTAATTCTAGAAAACTTCATTTTTAAAAGCCGTACACTCATGTTAAGACAAATGGCCTAGAGGTTGAATCTCCATTTCAAATGCAAATACAAATGTTTTTCTGAAGAGCAGCGTTTTCCACCAGATTCTTTATGTTTCTTTATCTACAAAGCTCATAAAAAAAAAAAAAAAAAGAAAAGAAATAATAAATTTCAAAACCAGAGCTTTGGTGCTGAAGGAAGTCATCAGCCTCATTAAAAAATGTGGAGACATGTCCTGAACTCTGCTTTGCTATTTTTCTGCATAACTTAACATCTGAAAGAGTAAGACAAATTTAAATTGCTCGTGTATCAGAGTAAGCATTAAGTACAAGACTTGCATACTGGAATAGGTCGCCTCACAAATGTAGCCCTGAATTCAAATATGGCATGCATATATGATTACAAATTTGTAGGGTTTCAGCTGGGCCCATCCTTGGGTTTAATGAATTGTTCCTTAGAAATCTACAGCAAAAAGGCTCTCGAGATAGGATATAGGAAATTGGAACTACGAGCAGCCTGGGAAGTCCATCTTGGTGGGAAAGAGTTACAGAGTCACTGACTGGTTAGGGCTCAAAGGGACCTGAAATATCATCTCCTTCCCCCAGCACCCCCCTGCCAAGGATTGATTCTGTTTCTGAGAAATGTTCACATATGTCAGAGAAAAGAGAGGAAGTTGTTACTAACATAAACACTGCAGGGCAAGTCACATTATTTACAGCTGTTTACTGAATCTTTCTGAATAATGCCAAAAAAATATCTGCAGCCCTGAAGACTAAACAGGGTATGAAATATAATATTTAACAGCAAATTCAATGAACTATTGGCAATTTGATTAGGGAAATAACATTGCTGTAAGTCAAAAAGGAAATCCATTACTGTAATAAAGCATCTGAATCATATTCAACAGCGAAGTTTGATACACTGATTTTTTATTTTTTTTTTTTTTAAGATCCCAGAGGTCTGTAATCAAATCACACACAAAAAAAAAATCACCAATATGACTACACTGAGTTTGTGTGGCCAGGTTTTGTTATTGAGGGGGCTACAGGGGTGGCTTCTGTGAGAAGCTGCTGGGAGCTTCCCCCATGTCCAGCAGAGCCAACCTGACACAGCAACAGATCAGAAATTGTGGCTGATTGAGCAGAACAATTTACCAGTGCCATGTTCATGATGTGCTCATGATGTGAATCTTCACCTGATACACAAGCAAGGACAGGCAGCACTCTTCCCTTTTATGGGAATTTTCCTGGGGCCATACACATGGTAATTAATCACCAGAGTGACCCCGTTTGTGTTTATGTTATCTCATTGATTGAGCAGACAAGGATAAACTGGATATCAAGGAACTGGAAGAGCACTGCTGGTATCAGAACCACAGTATCCATTATGTGATTATTAGAACTCAGTAAAAAAAAAAAAAAACACTTGTCTGATAAGATGTCCAGGATCTGGAACTCTGCTCAGCACTGGATGAAGTGCCTTGCCTGCAGTACAAGTTTTTTCACACATTTTCCATGTTTATGAGCTCCTATGGAAGGCTTCATTTTCCATTCCACCAAGTTTTTCTCGTGTGAAAACAAAATTTTCCAAATCACACAGCAGACTCCAATATCAGCCCACAGAAAAGAATTCAGATTCATTATTTTTACCAGAAAGGTGCAATACCTAAGAAGCACAAAAATGAATTGAAACAATAAGCTATACTGTTCTGCAGTAGCTGTCAGCTCAGACCTGTGAGCATTTTGCTACTTACACACAATTAATGAAGAAGTGGGTACTGACTCTCTGTACATTAATTCTCTAATTAAATTTGGGCTGCTAACAGCCCTGGCATACTTATTTTAGGCAGGTTTTTACCCCCTATATTTTGCTAATCCTCTTTTAGTCTTTAAAAAGTGCTGCAAGAAGGTTGTAAGTGAAGGAAAACAGAACCTGTATAGAGTAAATTTAGAATAATTGAAATGTTGAGCTCATTTAGTAAAAGCTCAATACTTTTTTCTCCATTCCCTCTACAGTCATAGGTATTTTACTAATTAGCATGCATTCTATAATTAGCACAATATTCAGTATTCATTTCAGTTACATTTGTTGTTTCCCAAGTCCAGTTTAAATATTCTATATAGTTTTTTGAAACAGTATTTGATGGACACTTGATTCTTATCATTACACTGGTGTTGCAGTAGCTGGACCAAACCAATATGCTCGCTTCCATTTGCTTAATAATATTGATTTATTGTCATCCATTCATTTAAGGACCATATTACAATAAAAAGTAGTATCAAAAAAATTAAATGGGTTTGGATTTTTTATCAAAATATTACGGATATCACTTTATCAAGCATAGGTTGCATATTTTGCCCAAGGTTACAAAAAGAAGGGATGGATTTTCTGATGAGGTAAATTGTCATAGCAACAATGAAGTCATGGTCTGTGACCATTTAAACATCTGACCCCAGCTGTCAAAGATGAAGTACTTAAATCTGGGTTTGTGTCACAGGAATCAAAGGATTTAATCCATAACCTTGTATAATAAATCAATAAGAAATTCGTGACCATAAAGAAATTCAGGAAAGTGCAATCATAGCTATAGCTGGTTGCTGAACATTTTCACACTCGTAGAAAATCCCCATAATGGAAATAAAATTTATAAAGTCTGATTGGCACACAACTTTCTCTGTCCTTTGGGTCAACAAGCTGTCCTACTGAATATACCTGTCTGTTGCTAAAATCAACAATCACCCAAAAATAGTAATAGCATATTTCACAAATGAAGACAGAAAGGAAACACTTGACAGAAAGTCACAGTGGAAAAGAAGAAAAACAATTTGCATTTTCTGATCTCTCCTGTTGGAATCATTTTGTTTTAGAGCCCACTGCAAGTTTAAGATTGCCTTTTCTATTTTTTTCCTCAGGAATGCCAGAGGTAAAGCATCCAGGCTCCCTGTAGCAGAGTCAATACAAATGTTTTGGTGGAAATAATGAATAACACTATTGTACATTCTGATTCTGCAATCAGAAAGCATTGTTCCATAAATAATGAATGACTTGCTTTCCTGAAGAAAGCCCATGCTGCTGTTATTTCTGCTTTATCCCATCAGGGCGTGGAGAGACCCTTGGACAGTGACAGCCTCAAGTTCCCACAGGGCATTCAGTTCAGCTGCATGTTCAAAGCTGATGTCTTGGGGATGCTTTTTTCTGTCACATTTCTGCAGGCCTGCTTCTAGGAAAGAAGGAAGTTAAAAGTTTCTCTTCAAAGTATAATTCCATTGAATTGTAAGTATTTTGCTCCAGATAGATTAACTTTAACAAGCATTTAGTGTATAAAACACAGGATTACCATGGTTTGTTGTGTGAATTCTCCTCTCCTATTCCACAACACAGGCCAGTCCTTACATTAAGATAGTTTCAGTGTTGAGAAACTGAGATTTCCTAGTCCTGGCATAGCATGTGTTGAGATATTTAAAAAAAACCCCTAAAGCTCAGTACCATCTAATTCCAGTCCTAATATGCTTATAATAAAGGTTCCTAGTACAAATAAAAATCAACACCCCCAAAAAACCCTAAATGCTGTTAGATACTTAGGAAGGAGAAGGTAACTGGGCTGTTAAGGAATCATAAATTTTGACTGCTTATGCATCAGCCACAGTCTGTTAATTATCAAATGATTGGTAGGACTGTTGTAAACAGAAACTTAAAAATATCTTTGGGTAGCTGCAGAAGTGTAAAAGTCCAGAGAGATGTGGGAGAGATTGGAGAGGTGCCCCTTGAGAGTTTGATAAATGGACCATGAAGATTTGGACACTTTAAGGAAAGAAGTGGAATCTCTGCAGCATGAAGTGGTACAGGTCAGTCTCATCAGTGCTTAGAAAAATTCTCTATGATAATTTCAATAAATGAGGCCCAACGTTCATATATTATACAGTGTGATTTTTGATCAGATGATTTTATAGATGATTATGAGCACAAACCTGAAATGTCATTTTACCTCACATTGGATGAACATAATACTCTTGAATCTTAAATTAGGGGGGGGAAAAGGCATTCCAAAAGGAGCAATTCCACTCTGGAAGCACTTGTGGTATATAAATTGTAAGTGGCTCTTTGATTTTGGCCTTCACTGTACCTCATTCTGTTTGTTTATATATTTAAGCCTTTGTAACAAGTTTCTGTCTGCATTAATAGACAGAGAATCCCACTTTTCATGTGGTCAGCAAAGCTGCTCGTATTTACGACATGATGGATGCTCACATTTGTCAGTAAAAATGCACACTCTGCCTTGTATAAATTTCAGTTATTCAGATATGGTTTATGGAAAAAACTCTGTCGTTATACAAACAGCAGGCTTCTACGACTAAAAACTGAGCAGCAAAGACATAACTGGGAGAATAAGAACACAGGAGTGAGGCAGGACAAACCCCAGGCCAACGCCACTACCCCAGCTCCCAGAGACCCTGAGCAAATGACTTGAATAATAAACAATAAAATAAATCTAATGTACGACAGCTTTTTTTTTTTTTTTTTTTGCCTAAGCCCTCCTGCCCCTCAGAAATTGTATTCTGGGATCCTCCTGAGACTGAGAAAATGTCATGTATTTAATATTCTTTCATAGAATTTTTATCTGTTAATTCTCCTGTTCTAATCTTGAACACAACTGGGCCACTGCTGTTTGTAGTGTTCTGCAACAAGTATTGCTGATTAAACCATGTAAAAATTATGTGTTTGAAGCTGCCTGCTGATTTCTCTGATACCCTTTAGGTCTTCTATCAGAGGAAAGAGTGAACAAGTAATGCCTTCTCCATGCTGCTCATGCTTTCAAAAATGTCTACCAGACCTCTTATTCATTTATTTTTTAAACTAAAAAGTCCTAGTCTGCTTAATCCTTCTAAGTAAAGAGGCCCCTTTATAATTTTTATCATGCATGTCTCTGTTGTTAAATCAGTGAATCCAGGGTTCATGTTCCTTCAAAGCCTTGAGAAAATATTTTGCTTTATGAACTGCGAGTAATCACACTGTTTCAATAAGAAGCCTCACTAGGGTTCTGAAGATAAATAGAAAATGATGATGAGGAGGAGTACTTTCAGAACTGAAGCAAATCAATTGTATTTCTGCAGGATGAATGGGAAGGCATTCAAGGGATGAATAGAAAGGCCACATTCATTATGAAGAAACTCTCTCGCCCTTAACTGTAGCAGTTATCATATAAAAAAGCATTATGACATTGCTGGTGGCTGCTGGCTTGAAAATTTCATTGTTGTACAGATAAAGAGCACTATAAGACCTTTTTTTTTTTTTTTCCCACCTGTACTTCTCTGTAGTATTTGTCTTTGGGGTTTTCTGGAAGAAGGGAAATTTCCGTTCCATCAACATTGTCTCATATTCTGCCTCCATTTCCAGCCTGGGGACAATCTGATCCCCTGAATACAGGAAATGAAGACTTGTGGGTCAAATTACTGACCAATAATAATTATCATCATCATCATCATCATCATCATCATCAAAAACCTGATTTGTTCTTCCTTAACTTGCTTTGGTACCTGACTTATCTCACTTCACTGTTTTCTTTGAGAATTCATTTGCTGCTTCTCCATGAACATGTCAAATTTCTTATTTCTCTGCATTTTTCCTTGGCCATTTATGGCTTTTAATGTTGTCCTCTGAATTCATTTTTTGTTCTGTTTTTTTTGTTGTTTTTCTTTTTGTTGTTGTTTTTTTCTGTTGTGGTTTTCTTTGTTTGTTTTTGTTTGGGGTTTTTTTTGTACCAAAGACGTAGCTATGTCCATATTCTGACAGAATATCTGCATAGTGCCTAATGGTCATTTTTAAAAGTTAGAAATATGTCTTTTGGAGTAAGATCATAAATCTTGGAGCCTCCAAATGACAAAATCACATAATCAAGTCCCCACTGATGGGAGTTTTGAAATGAGATGGGAAAGGGTGCTAGAAAATCCCACCTGGGCTGCCTTTCTTGTGAAATGTTGGATCAGGTGATCTTTCAAGATTCATTCCAGACTGGGCCATTCTGTGGTTTCATTTTCTCTGTCTGGGTTCTTTTAGCACAGGACAGCTGCAGTCAGGTTTCACCTACACTTCTGAGTTATTTCAGTGGGGTTTTTTTCTTATCTCACAGCATAAGACTGAGACAAAATCAGAAATGGAAAAAAACTTGAAGCCTATGTTGCATCAATCGCATCCATTTGTGGTTTTAATCTTTTCAGATTTACTTTTTAGACTTTTCCTAAAATCATCATAAATTCTGGAGGCAAGGGCAAATTAATTTGATTTTATTTAGAAACCCTTAAAGCAGTTTAACAAGGTCAACAAAATTTTGGAATGCTTTTGAAATATTCACAGGCATAGAAAATGCTGGAGAAAACAACTCTCATGAGGACAGAGAGGTAGAGAAGAAAAAACAGACAATAACCCTGATTTTCTGTGGATTCCAGGAAAACTCTGTCTCAGTGAGAATTCACCTCTTACAGTGGGAAAAGGATTCAGAGGTGTTCTGTTTGCTGAAAAAAGTTCACCATGTACAAAGCCCAGGAAGTTCACAGTGCATTACAACAATATTGAGTGAGAGAGTTAATTGAAACTCCCAGCAGCTTGTGTGAAAGAGACAGCACTACAGAAAAGAAAACCAATTCTTTTCTTTTGATTCTGAGTCCAAACAGATTATAACCAAAGCCAAGAACAAGGGTTTTTTATGATTAATTAATGATGGGCTAATTTGCTTTAGGCCACAATGCTTTCCAGCCACTCATTAATCTCAGAGAATGCCACGGGCTACAATTGTTACTGTTTAATTAAAAAGTATGTCACAGTTGCAAAGCTTTAGAAAGCTGTAAATATTTTCTTTTGCCAAGCATTTACATATCCAGGATAATCTGTAGTCAGAGGGAGAAGTGCAAGAGGAAGGCAGAGCCTAGCACCAGATGCTTTAGGCTGAGGTAACCTATTTTCTGTCACTGTCATTAGGCAGCTCTGAATTTATACATTTTTGCAGCCTCTTCCAGCAATAGTTTTTCATCTCTGTGGCTGATTCTTTATGATTCTGTGAGCCTCAAGTAAAGCCAAAAGAAAGACTTCTGTTACCTTTCATGAGAGATTGGTTCTGTCCAGACAGCCATGAAGTTAAGGCACAATTTACCCTCTAAACTTCAAGAGAGGGAGATGTCAGAATATAAATGAAGTATTTTAAAAATATTTCTGCAATATTTACTACTCTTAAAAGCTTATTTCTGAATACAAGATTATGCAGTCCTGGAACTAAAAAGAAGAATATCTATGATCTTTATAAGAAAAAGAGAGACAGAACCATGCTCTTAAAATACAGAGATCCATTCTCTTTTTTCTTATTTTTCTTTTTTTTCTTTTTCTTTTCTTTTTTCTTTTTTTTTTTTTTCTCTTTTTTTTCTTTCCTTTTTCTTTTTCTTTTCTCATTTTTTTCTTTGAGGGGCATGACTGTAAAGACACAAGACTGTAGAAATCTGAAAATTGAAGTGACTAACTTTCTGTTATCAGACTGGAAGGTTTCTTACATTAAACTGTTACCAAGTGAAGAAATGCGACAGTTCTAAGTCCCAGTTGCTAAAAATTAACTTAGAAATAAGATTTAAACCTAAAGAAAAATCTATGGTTTCATTTACATCTATCTCTTTGATGAATAAAAATTCCAAGACAATTGAAATGGATCCTATGTTTCATTTTAATTTTATAATCTCCATTCTAATAACAATATTAAGATACAACCTGTTGGAAGAACAATTATTTTGTATAAAACTGCAAAAAACAATAATGCAAAATGAGTATGAAATTGTACAAACTCTGTTTTCTAAAACAGCAAGCACACACAGCCTGGCACGTCACCACGAAAGCCACCACCACCACCACCTTAAGGACCATCTGTCCTGAACCTTCTTTTGTGCCAGCAGAACTGAAGGTCTTGCAGCATCCTTTTCAGAGATCACATCCTTCTCATGGAATTAATTTGAGACATGAAAAGTCAGGGTAAGGCTGACCCCACTGGCCCCAGGCTGCTGCATGTGGGAGCTCTTGTCTGGGCACAGAGGGAGACAGGGTTTTGGCAGAACTCTGTGGATGGAGGCACTGAAAGCAGGAGATTTCTGTTTTAGTAGAGAATTTTTTTTCTCTTGAAAAGAGACCAAGACCCTTTGCTAAGGGCCCCTCAGTTTGCACATGGATGCACCAGGGCTCTGTGAGGGTTTTCCTGCTGCAAATTCTAAAGCTGCTACCACATAAATAGGCAAGTTAGAGAGGTAACTGTGGAAAAATTGGGCAGCAAAACTTCACACTTATGTTCTTTTTAATGAGTTTCATATAGAATTAGTCAGATTAATAGACTCTGAAAATCTTTTTTAGCCTCTGTCTCTTGACTTTGGTGTCATCCTCATTGAGGTGTAGAGCAAACAGGTATCACAGACATCTAAAGCTCCTTGTGGATAAATTACAGTGAGGTGCTTCTTAACTCACACAGGGGCATTTTAGATCTAACTCTTGAAGTTTTTCCTGAAGTCTAGGCAGACAGTTTGGACAGACTATTTTGTCTTTTCGTTTACTGCAATTTCTTTTTGTTGTTTTGTTGGTGTTTTTTTCCCTTAAAACCTCCTTTCACACTGATTACTTGCTTGTGTAGTGATCTCCAGCACTCCATTTCTTATGTTTTTTCTGTGCTGACTTTTCCTTATCTCTTCTTTTTTGTAATTTTTTACTTTGGTCAGGTTGCTGCATCCTTATCTTCAGCAAACCATTTTTTCTTTTAATCTCTTTTGATCTTTCTCTTCTGTGTATTGGGCTGTCATTTTCTTTGCTTTTCCCCTTCTGTCTGTGTGTATGTCTCTGTCTTTGTGACTAGCTTATGATATTTTCTGATCCCTATGAAGAGATTTTCTTTGTGTTCTTCCCTTTATTTTTAATGTTTCTGTGTTTATTTTTGTTCTACTGTTTTTCTGAGTCTGTGCCATTTTATTTACTTCTTCACAAATCTTAGCACTTTCTTTTCCCCCTTCTGGGTAATCTCATGGTGTTTTCTATTTTATTTTTCTTTATGTGTTTTTTGCACTGACTTCTTCATTTGAGTGTTCTTAGAGACCAACTGCATTTCTGATTCTGTCCCTAAAGTAACTATATATGTGTGTATATATATAAACACACATACCTTTATTAATTTCACTGTTCTGCATGAATAGCAGGAAAGAATTTAAACACCTTCTTGTGCCAAATTCTTACTTTTTTTTTTTTTTACCCTTGACTTTATTTTGGAGGAAAACTTCATGAGTAAGTGTGCCACAGAGAACAGCAACACATTTTTATTTTTCTGGCCACTCACCTGACATTAGGATGCTGTTGTGCAGCAAACAAGGTGCTCATGGAACACACAGTTCAAGGCTCCTGTGCATTGAGGGGATGCCAGAAGTGGTCCCTGGATAGATGAAAACCATATTTGGCCTTGACCTAAACGTCTCACCAACAATTAGTGATGAAGTAGATATCACTGATTGATTTTCACTTTTCTGATGAAATTGCTGACAAGCAGGAGAGCACTGTGCCTTGAGGAAATAAAGAATGTCAGTGTTTGAAATGGACTTCAGGTCATTGCACACTTACTGTGTGAGTCTTGGATATTTTGGAATTCTGATGCTGACATGTTAATATGGCTGGTGCCTCCGGCATGTGCAGAAACAGATTTTATTTTCTGCACTAGGGATTTTTAAGCATTTTTTAAAACCTGTGCAGGGAAACCTGTTCTGCTTTCCAGGCTTACATCCCAGAATTCTTTTTAAGGAGGAGGAAGAGGATGGGTGTGTACCTAAAGAACCAAGTGCATTCATTTCCTCTTCTCAAGGGCCATCTCTGCATTTCATGTCTGATTGTAAACACTACGTCAAGTACATAATCACTCCTTGAAATTAAAACTTGAAATGCCCTGTCCCAAGGGAAAGTGTTCAAATCCATGTCACAAGCTGCTACTCCCTCTGGTCCCTTTTTGCCCTTTGCTATTGAGTTAGAAACTTTACCAGGCTTTGTAGGGGTTTTTGGTTTTGTTTTTTTATTATTATTATTCCATCCCCAGTCTCAGACTGTTACAGCAGACACTCACAGCCTGGTGCTCTGCAGAATCCTGGGAGCAAGAGTTATGGTTTCAATGACCTAATGACAGGAAGATAATTGTGTCTGATGCCTCTGATCCTTGAGTCAGGGCTCAAAACTTTGGCCAAGGTAGCAGCATTTTCCTGCTGCACCTGGGAAGGGAACTGAAAAGTTGTTATCTACTCTCTTCCTTTGCAGTGAATACTCTCCCAGAATAGTTCCAAGTCATGTTCCACTGGACTTGATGGAGGTGGAAGGAATAAATTCTTCCTCCTCCCCATAGTTCACCATTTTCTCTATAAAAAATGCAGACACGGCCAATTAAGGCCTTTCAAGTGAGACAGAAAAAGGGGCCCCCACACCACAGATTTTGGTGAGTAGAAATATAGGAGGTACTAAACTGACCCAAGGTGAAAAGGCTATCTCTGGGTAAGCAAAGAGATGCCAAAACACTGGAAAGCACATGTATTTAAGGGAGTGGGGTAGGAAGTTGCCTGTTTATATCCATTTCCTCTCTTTTTCCATAGCTTACTTAGTTCCTGCTAGTTTCCTTATTTAGTTCCTTATTTAGTTTCCTGCTACCAGCCTTTACTACACTTTGATTTTGTCTATCACTTACTAGTCCTTCACATTTCGGTTTTTCTCATCTCTTATAAACAACCCAGCTGTGATGTCAATTGCAAAATTAGAAGTTCAGTCTTTCTGTAGAAATTATACTCATCAGAGAGCATTGAACTTGACGTACTGAAGTCAAATTATGCTAAAAAAAATCTGATAATCTATTTACAAGTCAACTGTCTAAAGCAGTGTGATGTTTTTTCCCTCTCCACTGCCCAGCAATTATTTAAAAATCATATTGACTAGGATATAGCCAGGTTTTTTCAGATTTTTTGGGAGTGTCAGGGTGGTACCCTTGCTGGTATAAATTTCATGATATTGCTACTACAAAGCCCCACCCCTGTTTGGGAAACTTTGACACATGTAGATTTTTGTGAAGAGCTTATTGACCTATAATGAACTACTACTACTACTATTATTATTATTATTATTATTATTATTATTATTATTGTTGTTGTTGTTGTTGTTTTGTTGTTGTTGTTATTAAATGTACATAGTCAGTTTGTTCCTAACTTTGCTAAGGCTTCTGNTAATAATTATGATAATATTATTAATAATAATAACAACAACAATAATAATAATAATAATATAGAATATTTTTTGTACTTACCAAGATGCTTTGAAACAACAATCAGTTTGCTCACTGTCCCTTTTCAGTGCTGGCAGTTATTTCCATGATGGTTAGTACAATATCTGCTTTTAACAGCTTACTGCAAATCTGGTAGTGAATTCCACAGAACTGACCAAAATTAAACACTGGATTAGGAACTGTGCTGGTTTTATCTGGTGTGGAGTTAGCTTTCTTCCTAGTGGCTGTTACGGGATTCTGTTTTGGATTTGTGATCAACACAGAGTTGGTAATTTAGAAATGTTTTTGCTGTTGCTGAGCAGGGATTGCACAGAGCCAAAACCTTTCCTGCTCCTCTTTCTGGTGGTACCAAATCCTCCAAAATCCTTGGTATAAATAAACCCCTCTAACACTGTCTTTCCTGTGTCAGCAAGTCAGGCATTCTTTATTCCTGGTCAGGGTCTGTGTGTGTGGCTGACAAAATTCTGGCCTCCACACAGATGCAGACACAAAATTTTGTCACTTAATTATACATTTTTCTCAAACAAATGAATTAATGTTTGGTGGTTGTAAATTACATAATCTTCTCCCATTAATCAAGATTGTCTCCTGTATCAGTTACTGATTTCTCACTTCTCATGCTGGTGAGTCCATGTTTTCAGTCTTTTTAGCATCTTTTTCCTCTGGTTGGGGTTTTCCAAAGCATATACTGAGTCTTTTTTGGTCTCTACTTTATCTTCTAGTTTCTGCAAAATGCCTTTGTGGCCCACNTTTTTTCCCTCTCCACTGCCCAGCAATTATTTAAAAATCATATTGACTAGGATATAGCCAGGTTTTTTCAGATTTTTTGGGAGTGTCAGGGTGGTACCCTTGCTGGTATAAATTTCATGATATTGCTACTACAAAGCCCCACCCCTGTTTGGGAAACTTTGACACATGTAGATTTTTGTGAAGAGCTTATTGACCTATAATGNCTGCATTCCAGATGTCCAACCTCAGCAACACATTTCTCTCTCTCTCCCAGTCTTTGTTCATCAAAGCATATCAGAGTTAGTTTATCAAAACTTAAAGTTTCAGTAATTTTCCCAAGCTGTGCTCCTACAAAAGTAGCTCATGACAACTTTGATAAATGCTGGCTAAGAGTAATGTAGGAATAACACACAACTCATAATTAGTATATATATATTGGTTATGACTCATTAAAACAATTAATTTAAGAGTTAATTAAAACCATTAACTGAAATTATTAAAGACTTCTATCGTTTCCAACACTGCCACACTGGTGAGGAGGCTGGGTGTGCCTGGGAGGTTTGGAGGGGACACAGCCAGGACAGGTGACCCAAACTGACCCAAGGGAGGTTCCAAACCAGGTGACATCGTGCTCAGTATGGAAAAAGGGGGCAGAAGGAGGAAGGGGAGGTTTGGAATGACGGTGTTTGTTTTCCAAGTCATCGCTCTAGGATGTGACCCTGCTCTGCTGCTGGTGCTGAGCACCTGCTTGTCCATGGGAAACAGGGAATTGATTCCTTGGGTGTTTATTGCTCGTGCACAGATTTTGCTTTCCCTATTAAATTGTGCTAGTCTCAATCCATGAATTCTCCAGCTTTTACCCTCCCAATTCCCTCCCCAACCCCTCTGGTGGGGCAGTGAGTGAGCAGCTGCCTGGGGCTGGGGGCTGGCTGGGGTTTGAACCAAGACAGGTACCAAATTTGGGGAATTATCACTGGATTCAGTGTGTGGAATGCTGAGTGGTACAGATTAGCAAATCCATGAAAGCAGAAACCTAAATATGTCAGAATAAAGGCAGATATTATTTGCAGAAATGATTTTTGTAACCAGGAGGGATCATAGAGGTGCAGGGGAAAAAAATTTAAGGGCCACATTACCAGCTGATATAAAACTGCACTTCCCTAAACAAGCTCTCCAATGTTCAAAAGCATTCCTAGGTTTTCCATTCTTTAAACCACCATCAGACTGGAAGATTAGACAATAACAATATTTCTGAGCAAATATCAGCAAAGAATTATCAGTTTCAGATTTGTAGTGAAAGAAAAACATAAAGAGCAACATTGTGAAGGGATATTAATACACAAGGAGATGTCACTTTAAAATACACATTTTGAATACATAAATTCTAAGGAACATCATTACTGAAAAAAGCCACATCAGCATTTAAATTAAAATTTTAGGTCCTAAGAAAAGAATGATAACAATAAAAGGAGGATCCAATGCAATTTCACATTTCTTTTGAGGTTGTTTGTTGCAGCAATTGTGCAGGAAAAACTTTCACATTCCCAGTGGATCTCAAAAGTTTGAAATTAATGTTACTTTACATTAATTCTATCACTACATCCACAGGGAAAAGTCTGGGTAATGGTCCTTTCCAACCAATTCTTTCTTACTTATGTATGAAGGATGAAAGTGGCAGAGCTATGAAGGAGAGGTAAATGGCAGGAAAGTTACAGAACTAGAGACACACAGGATAAAACAGCAAAAAAAATTGCCTTTTGAGAGACTTATATGCCAGCATCAGAGATAGGAAAAGGTGAGGAGGAAAAATAAACCCACAACCTTTCAGCAAGCCAGAGCTTTTGAAGTATTTTAGGGGCCTCTCTGAGATGTGATGTGAAAGTGCTGGAGAGTTGAACCCAGGCTGTGCTGAACAAAGCTCCTGATAAATATTGTAAGAAGGGCTTTTTATGCAATCAGAGGACAGGAGGGGAAGGATGCTACTGCATTAGGAGAACTCCATAAAGTTCAGGAAGGTCTGCAGCTGCCATCAAACTCTGCAGGCGGGAGGCATATTTATTTACATAAAAGTCAGACGATACATTAGACTGTGCCTGCCTAGACTCAGAAAGATGAAAGGAGTCACAGCTCCAAATGAATATTAATCCACTGCTATGGCTAATTTTAACAGCTTGAAAGTCAACAAACACATTTGTCTTGGGTCCGAAAGGAATAGATCTGCTTTTGAAGTGCAGTGATGAAATTATTGCAGGAAATAAAAAGCTAACTATTGTAGCAAGTGTTAGGAAAATGAAACAGTGTCTTGTCAGGTATCTAAGGAGAAATGAATGCAGATAAATTATAATTAAATGTGAGCATTACAACAATTTTTTATGCTTCAAAGCTATGCATTACACCTCATTTATCTTCACTTGTTCACTGTTATTAATGGGCAAAATTGGCTTTTACTAGCTGTGACTGTCTATGTCATGAAGATGTTCTTTTTTCCTCTGTGTGTCAAAGCACATCTCCCAAAAATGTTGTCATTGACCTAATGTTATCAGTTCCTGAATGGCTGATGGAACCCAACAGGAAGCAGTAAACAGGGACTGAGTTTCCTCTTCCATTCCTACTGAAGTCAATGGAAGCTGAAATTGGCTCTCAAACCAGTTTTATAATGGCACTTTTTGACTTAGTACTTTGCTCCTGCTTTTTGGCCGGTAAAGGAGGGATTGGTGAAACTTTTTAAATTTCTTTTAATTAACTTTAATTTTTTCTTGTCCCAAGCAGCTTTTCAAACAGAATTTAAATTTGTGTGATAGTAAAGTGATAAACCGGGGAGCAAAACATTCTATACTTGAAAAAGAAAGCACAATAAAATATACAAAGTTATGAAAGAAAATCTTCAGAGTAAAAATCAGGAGAGTAGTTGTCAGAGCAGAGCTAAGGTTTGAAGTCAGGTTCAGATCACCACTTACAGGGGCCATAATACCAAGGACATCAGGTTGGAGCACTGTGTTATTATGGCATGAGATGGTATAAAATGTGGCCTTAAACACCTTGAATTTCCTTCATAACAGTAATACACTCTAGAATTCATTATAACACGCCAAATATCTATGGATTTCTCAAATATCATACATTTCCATAAGAAAATACAGTTTCTGTGAGCAAAAAAAGCACCCTGGAGGCTCCTGTGTATGAACTCTTTATGATCAGCATGAGAACATCTTCCATGAACCATCTGAAATGTGAAAATGATCAAAGAAAATAATATATTTCAAATGTACAATAAAAAACCTGCAACAATGATATTTTTCAAATAATGGACAAGAAAAGTCTTCAGCCTAGTCACTTACAGATATTTAACACCCACACTTATACATTTTTAAGGTTATCCTCATTCTGTTGCAAGAGTCTGTACCTCTGTTTTGTTAAAATTATATGTCTGCCTTCTACATAACTAATCATGATACCTTCAGATCAACTTTTACAAAGGTCTGAAGGCCATCTACATTCATGAGATGGATTTCTTTTTTTCTTTTTTTTCTTTTTTTCTTTTTTTTTAAGTCCTGGAGCTAAGGTTTGCAACACTCAGTATCTCCTCCTTGGCTGACATCCTTTAAGGTAACTGAACACAATTCACCAACAAGGAATCTGTCATCATTTGGTTCAAAAGACGTTGCATTTTTACTGAGTTCTCCTCCTTTTCTGATTCAGAGGAGTCCATTCTCCACAGCCTTATCTGACCCTTTAGGCCTCTACCCAGGCAGACCATGTGCTTTAGGAGATCATCTCTATGTTAAAAATGGGAACAAGTTAAAAATCACCTTTCTTTTCAGTCCTTGGTCTTATTAGTTCCTGCTTCCTCCACTTCCAGAGCTGAGTTTTGCAAGGACACTGTTCACACACCACCTTTGCTCCTTTGCCTTTGGGCTCCCCACAGAGTGGCAGTGTTTCCATAAAACATTTTGGACTCTCTTTTCTGACCATGGATTCTTCACATTCACGTTAAACCTCCACTCTGCTCACACCCTGACTCCCAACCCTTGGAACAAACTGCCAGACACTGAAGAAAATGTGTTTTCATTATCCCTCTGTAAACCCCATCTTCCCAGTATTACAACATCAAAGTGGCATATACATTTTTCAAAACTGGATATCACCCTTCAGGATGTAGCCATCAAAGTGAGCTAACACTATTTCTCAACTTTGCTTGAACTTAAATTTCCCCTGCATGTTACAGGGAGTTACATCAGCTTTGTTCATTTTTAAGAGTTGCTCAGGGTCAGCAGCAGCTAAGAACCAGATTTCACCTGGAAAAAAAAAAAAAAAAGTACATTCTTTCTAATGACATTTCTCTTTTCAGAACAACTTTTTAATGTTGTGAGTGAAAAGCCTGGTGACAGACTTTGATTAAAAAAAAAAAAAAAGTAGGATTTATTGGGCAAACAAAATGCTGAAACTGCACAGAATCAGTTAAGGAATGGTGAAATCAGAGAATCTTGGAATCATAGACTCAGGGCATCATAAGAGTCACAGAAACATGAAACCATAAAATCAAGCAATCATACAATCATGGTAACAAAGGATTGTGGAATGATTTCGTCAAAGAATCATAAAATCATGGAGTCACTGAGCAACATACTCATGTAATCATAGAATCATGGAATATTTGCATCATTAAGTCAGGGAATCAAAGAATCATTGCATCACAGTAATGAAGTAATGGAATTAAAGAATAGTGGGATCATTATAATTGCATCACAGAGTCATGGAATCACACAACCACAAAATCAGAAAATAATCCAATACAGAATCAGGGAATTGTAGAGTCATAAAAACATGGAATCATTGTATCATAGACACAGAGAATCATGGAATCATGGATGCAAGGAATCATAGACTCAGGGAATTACAGGGTCTTAGAGTCACGGATTCATTGCAACATATAGAGATAGATTCACAGAGTCAATGCATCCTAGAGTCATGGAATCATGGAATCATAGAATCATGGTATCAAAGAATCATGGAGTCATGCATCATATAGTCAGACAATCATAGAAACATGAATTCATAGAGTCAGAGGATCATGGAATTGTGGAGTCACAGAACCATTGCAACACAGAGTAATGGAATCAAAGAATGAGGAAACCACAGAAAAATTGCATCATAGAAGCATGGAAACCTACACTCAGATAAACAGAATAATTCAATAATAAATCAGAATCAGGGAGTGGTAGAGTCATAGAATCAATGCATCACGGACCCAAAAAACCCACACAATTACAGAATCATAGAAAAATTGAATAATTAAATAATAGAATCAGGGAATCTAAGAATATCTCAGAATCATGGAGTCGCGGACTCAGAAACAATGAATCAAAGGATCACAGAAACACAGAAAAGTAATATCAGAGAATGGTAGAATAACTGAATAATGAAATGAGAATCAGGGAGTCATAGTGTTGTAGACTAATAGAGGCATATAATAAGAGAATTATGGAATGATGGAATCATTAATGGAATGATGGAATCATAGATTAATGGCATGATAGAATACTAGAATCAAAGGATCACAGAGGCATAGAATTGAAGAATTGTGGAAGCCTGGTAACCTGCATTGTATTCCCAGTGTTCCCACACATGAGGCTGACCACTGGTACCACATTCACTTAAGGCTGCAATAACTAAGGAGGAAAATGAATCACTTGTATTATTTTAAAACCTGAAGAGAACTCTCCTTTACTGAAAAGATAACAAAAATACACATTTTATCTTTGAGTTTATAGAAGTAATTTTTGCAAACCCCAAAACACTCAATTTTTTAGCTTTGCATCTTCTTTTCCCACAAAGGCATTTGCTTTTTTCTAACAGTTTGTGTGTATAGAGCTATCATCCAAAAATGAAAAAAAAAAAAATCTAATACCCCTATAAAATTCTTTCTGAGGCTTTTGAGGGAAATGTAGATGTGTTTTCTAGTAATCGTGTTTATTTAGAAGAACCAGAATACCATTATTTCAATACATTGAATTTTCAAACATACCTTTGCACTTACACACAAGAGTAAAACATGTTGGGGGGCATTTCCCATTTTTTTATTTATTAACAGTTTCTAATGCCACCAGAAGTGGAACGACTAGATTTTTATTTTTTTCCCCCAGTAATTTTGAAATTCCCTGGAACACTAAGAATAAAGGGAAGGACTTGAGAATGAGAATGGAAGTAGAAAAGATAGTGAGAATTACACCATGCTGCCAGCATTCAAGTGCAAGGTGGTGACAGAGCAGCATGAGGAATATATAAGAGGAAAAACTATGACAAGGGAGGAAAATATAAACAGTCAGTATCTCAGATATTTTCTCACAGTCATTTAACATTGTCTCTCTTCACTAATTCTTGTTGACTAATTTCTACGGACTTCAGGTGGTATGGGCTTTTTTAGGGGGGGGTTTTTGGCTTTTTTTTAGTTCCCTATCAAGCTATCAGCAGCTTTGTCTGCAGAAATTGCTAAATTAAATGACAACACACCAAGTAATTATCTCATATGCACATATATTGTAGACTTAACAAACAAACAATTTCAGTATGGTTAGCCCCAAGACATACTCTTCCCTGCTCCTTTTAGTCAGGGAAATTTGAACTGGGATTCAATTAATCAGATTAAGCTTTGATTTGTCCCCACATAATTCTGAACTTAAAGCACTTTTTCAGGCCTTGCATTTACAGTCAATGCTGTAGTAACACCTCCCTCACCTCCTCACCAGTCTTTTGGAGCCCCATCGCATTTTCACCAGCCTCAACAGGCAAAGACCTATGCCCATCAGAATATGTGGAGTTCCCCAGCTCCACAGGAGGCCCGAGATATTTACGGTGCCCATGGCTCAAAAGCTTGTACCTCCGAATAGTCCATTTCTGGATTGTCAAGAAGCTTCCAATCCATCCTATTGAGAGAAAACAATGCTTTACTTTTATGCCTCTTAAACCATAATTTGGAGCTTATAGTGGTTTTGCACAGAGGCGCTTTTACAAGCAGTGCAGAAGGAAGCTGTCAGCAGCTCTCCTCTGTGTCTGACATAAAAAGCAAGCAGTAACTCGCTGTAAGCATGGACACTGTGTTACACCGCTGAGGAAGCAGTTCGCTTTCTCTGCGAACAGGCAAGTTCAAGAGACCACATCCCGGGAAGGCTCTCTCTTCTTGCCGGCCGGCCGGGAAAGAGGCAACAGGGGCCGGGCCGGGCAGCTCCTGCCGTGGGGCCGGGCCCCCTCCCGCCATGGCTTGCCAGGCAGGGGGAGGGGGCCGCAGAGAGAGACGGGGCCGGGCTGTGGCTGCGGCTGCGGTTGCCGACATCTTAGCCCTGGCCCCCGCCTCCCCGCCGCCAGCCCGGGCCCGGCCAGAGGCCGCAGAGCCCCGGGAGCCGCCCCGGCCCGGGCCGGCTGGGCCGAGATTCAAGCACCCTAGAGAGACCTGCCCGCAGCCGTCGGGCAGGGAGGGA